>CM019152.1:13830450-14082950 GCA_009733165.1 Naja naja
ACCCTCTTCTTGGACTGACTATAACAGCAATTTGTTGCATTACTACCCATTTGCTCTGGACAACTATAATGTAAAGCTTCCTCTGTATATGGAGTTCTTCAAGCATACTGTGAAAAATTATGGTCTTCAGTACTGTGGAAAATCTGCCTTACAAATAGTTATTCTGTAAATATAGCGACTATCAGCCACATACATTGAAGGTCTCCTGTACCTTCATCATTTCTCTGATAAATAGCAAGCATGCGTCACTTCCTGTCAGTCAAGGAATTCTAGCTGGTGGGGTCCAGGAGAAGAGCCTTCTCTGCCACAGCCTTGCTCCCTTGAATATCTTGCCCCTGGGGTGATACTTGACTTCCATCCTCCTGACTTTCCAGAATAACTCTGCCACGTGGCTTGGGGCCTTGATGAGGGAATTTTACACTGGAGATGGTTGATTGACTGCAGTTCCCATCTCATCCCTGTATATTCTTTCCCTCCCTTATTACTCCTCCCTCCTTGTTACTCCTCCTCCCACATCCCCTCCCTCCATCCCTATCCTTAGTTATAACTTGTATTATTTTGTAATTTTGAATGTAATTTTATATATTTATAATTATAAATATATTTATATTTTATTTAAATATTGTAAGCCACCCAGAGTCACTTTGGTAAGATGGGCAGCAAACAAATTAAATAAATAAATAGTGGACTGCAAATCAAAGAACATGTATATGCTCAAGTTAGCAATATAACTAACTGTAGTTATGTTAAGATACAGAAGAACTCAATCCAATACAAAGTTCAACAGAATATCTTGATCCTTGTTTTTAGAATGGAATGGAATGGAATGGAATGGAATGGAATGGAGTGGAGTGGAGTGGAGTGGAGTGGGGTGGGGTGGGGTGGAGTGGAATGGAATGGAATGGAACTGAACGGAACTGAATGGAACTGAAAGGAACAGAACAGAACAGAACAGAACAGAACAGAACAGAATAGAATAGAATAGAATAACAGAATTGGAAGGGACCTTGTAAGTCTTCTGCTCCAACCTCCCGCTCGAGCAGGAAAGCCTATAACATTTCAGACAAAGGGTTGTCCAATCACTTCTTAAAAACCTCCAATGTTGGAGCACTCACAACTTCTGAAGGCAAGTTATTCCACTGATTAATTGCTCTAACTGTCAGGAAACTTCTTCGTTCTAGGTTGCTTCTTTCCTTGATTAGTTTTCATTCATTGTTTTTTGTCCTGCCTTCAGGTGCTTTGGAGAATAGTTTGACTACTTCTTCTTTCTGGCAGCCTCTGAGATATCAGAACATGGCTATCATGTCACCCCAGTCCTTCTTTTCATTAACTAAACATATCCAATTCCAGCGACTGTTCTTTATATGTTTTAGCCCCAGGCCCATAATCATCTTTGTTGCCCTTCTCTGCACTCTTTCTAGAGTCTCAACATCTTTTTTACATCAGGGTGACCAAAACTAGATGCAGTATTCCAAGTGTGGCCTTACCACAGCATTTATAAAGTGGCATTAACACTTCACATGATCTTGATTCTATTCTAATTCAGCCTAGAACTGTGTTTGATTTTTTTTTTTTAATTACATTTATATGCCCTTCTCCAAGACTCAGGGCTCACAAGGAGCACAATCCAATGTGCTCAGCAATAGCCTTCATTCCATTGTATATGCCTGCTTATTACTAAGCGGCATTTTTACAAGGTCAGCTAATTGCCCCCAACAATCTTGGGTCCTCAATTTACCTACCCCGAGAGGATGGAAGGCTGAGTCAACCTTGAGCCTGGTGGGATTCGAGCCTACAGTAGTTGTAGACAGCTGGATCTTAAGAGCAGGCATTTACAGCCTGAGCCACCAAAGCTCAGGCTTTTTTGGCAGCTGCAGCACATTGCTGGGTCATTCCAGGGAGGCTCTCTAGGGAATTGTCAAAATGAGATCACATTCTGGATAATGGTTGGTGCAAGAAACTCAGTCCTCCCTAATTTCCAAGGGTAAAGGAAATGGGAGGAGAATAGTATTTTCAGACTTCCAAGCTTCTAATAATGTAATCTAACAATAAAGCAGAATTAGATGATCTGATCATATTTCATATCAGGTCTCCCTGATGATGCTGACAGGCTGGTATTTCAGCTAAAGACTTTAGGAAGATTGGGGGGGGAGAGACTTTTTACATAAAAATTGAAGAAAAGCATATAGTGTTACGGTTTATTTATTTTAAATAAATTAAGTAAACAGCTTTTTAGTTTCTCTTACTAAATCCACATGTGTCATTCCTGCTGTTTATATAACATAAACTAAAAAGCAGATGGCTAAGGTTCTAAATGACATTTTTCATGAGTCCATATAAAGTCAGGATGCTGTGTCTGCTATTACTGTTTTGTTCTTCTGGTTTTAAGGGTTTTTGAGAGTTTCCATAAAGAAAATAAGCTTTTAAATCTTGCCGGCATGATGGTAAAGTGTATGCAGCTTTTGTGAAACTTGTTTATTAGACCCATGTTCCAAAGAGTCATAAAATCTGTTCTTAGAAAAATCTAAGAAACAAATGATAAACTTTGATATTGTTTATAGGTAAACCTGTATTTAAATGTGTATGTGTATGATAGCCAAATAATGTTCTTGCTATGACATCTTGCTATTACTGAGATTCATTGACTATTTGGCATTGACTATTTGGCAGATAAACCTAGTAAATTTTGAAGTATAACCTAGCTGTCAATAAAATTTTGGCTAACACATTCCTATCTCACTTCATTAAGTTACCAATAGGTTTCATCTATCATTTTGTTGTTTTAGTAAATGATTGACTGTCATAATTATTGCTAAATTACCTTTATTGCTAAATTACTTTGAATACAATCCAGCTTAATCAAAATACTAATGGATCATTATTGTTCATTTATTTCAATATTGTTCACAGCTATAATGTAGCAGTTCATGAAAAGATATTTCAAAATTCATTTTTGGTATTTAATATTTTAACTTATCAAATTGTCTCTAATGTTAGATAGACATTTGTGATTAGTATATTACAAATAATTTACTCTACCAGATTAATAAAAAGAAATTCTTCACTGTTATGTTTGCATAGAGAGGCAGACACGGAGTGCTTCAACTCTTAATTTTATTGTGACTTCAACTCAGAACAGACCTGATTTGGCTTAGCTGAGGCAGCTTTATATAGCTGGCTGCCTCGGCTGAAAGCCAATCAGAGTGCAGGGTTTTCCCGCACTTTTTAACCAATGATTTCAAACATTTTACAAGAACAACCAATCAATTCAAACTCTGCATACATAACACCCCTCCCCACTAGGTTTAGTCCATACTCAAACCCCATCTATCTAATGTATTCTTTTAAATAGGTGGGGCTCTTACGTGTACATTGAGACCTACGTGGTTCAGGTGTTTTAGGGTTCTCACATTGTGAGGAGGAAATGTGTCTGTTAACATCTCCTTACTTGGACTTCTAGTAATGGTAGAACCTGTTTGGTTACTACAACCTGGTCTCTCCTCCCAATCCATCTCCAACCCAATGTCAGCACCTAAATCTGGTAGTGATGTGCAATCATCCATTTGTAAAAATGGTTGTTGGCACTGTGACAGGTTTTGGGATGGTTCCTGTCATGTTAGCTCGTTACACATGGGGTTGATTCTTGCTTGCTGATTACCCTCATAATCCTCCCCTTCCCCCCTAGAAGAGGCATTAGGTATGGGAACCAGAGAGGAGCAATGGCGATACTCAGGAGTCTGGATCTTAACTGATCAATGTGCCTGCTCCAGAGGACACCATCCTCAGTTTGTACCCTGTAAGACCTGGGGCCTGTGATTTGGGTTATCTCAGCAGGAATCCATAATGGTTCACCCACAAGGTTTTTTGCATAGACAGAATCACCCACAGTGAATGTGCGAGTATTGCTAGTGGAATCTAGTGGTGCATTGGGTGCGTAAGTGGGATGAAGGCGGTCAAGGGGAGATCTGAGTTTCCTACCCATCAACAATTCGGCTGGGGTTAAGTTAGTTGAGGGGTTGGGAGTGATATGCTGGACACTGAGTAGTTTTTCAACTTTCTCAGTGATGTCCCCTGGACCCAATTGCTGGAGTTTTTCCTTGGTAAACCGTACCATGCATTGAGCCCGGCCGTTAGCCAAAGGATGCCCAGGGGCTGTCAGGGCGTGTCTGATACCCTGCTGTGCTAAATATGATTCAAAAAGGTTGGATGTACATTGAGGACCATTGTCAGAAACAAGTACATCAGGTAACCCATGAGTTACAAAAAGTTTCTTAAGCTGTTTGATGACAGCTTCAGCTATGGTGGATGCCATAGGGATAACCTCTAGCCATTTGGAATATGCATCTACTATAATAAGGAAAGTGTGCCCTCTGGTAGGGCCAGCAAAATCAATGTGAATACTGGACCATGGGCCCCTAGGACATTCCAATTCCTGTTTGGGGGCGAGAGGTGGGGCAGGCCTGACTTCCTGACAGTTGGGACAGGATGCAACCCAGTTTTCAACCATTTTGTCAATACCTGGCCACCATACATAACTTCTGGCCAATCCCTTCATTCTGACAATTTCCGGATGACCCTCATGCAACATTTCCAAAACCTCTTTCTGTAGTTTTGCAGGAATAACCACCCTGTTTCCCCACAAAATACATCCTCTTAATACAGATAATTCAGTTTGTCTGGATTTAAAAGGTTGGGCAAATTGAGGTAGATCTTGTAGTGGTCAACCTTTTTTGATCCAGCCTACAATAGGAGACAATAAAGTCTTTGGCAGTCTCTCTGGCAATTTCAGCAGCATGCACTGGAAGCTTGGCAATAGTTTCTAGAAAAAAGGTGTAAGTCTCAGGAGCAGGGTCCTCAGTGTGTGAAGGAAGTGGGCAGCGACTCAAAGCATCTGCGTGCCCAATGTTTTTTCCAGGTCTGTGGATCAGTTTGTATGAATAAGCAGCAAGAAATTCAGTCCATCTCAGCTTCTTGGTGACAGGATCGTCGTGGTTTGTCCCCTGCCACAATGCCTAACAGAGGTTTGTGATCTGTGACAATGGTGAATCTTCTGCCATATACATACTCATGAAATTTCTTGACAGCTGCTACAATTGCCAAAGCTTCCTTGTCCAGTTGGCTGTAGTTTCTCTCTGCTTTAGTCAAAGTGCGAGAGTAAAATGCAATAGGGGCTTCCCTGCCACTAGGAAGCATGTGGCTCAACACCACCCCCCACTCCAAAAGGGGATGCATCGCAAGTCAGTACAACAGGCAAATTCTCAGAGAACTGTATCAGTACAGAATCAGACATGATTTGTCTCTTAATATTGTTAAATGCAGCTTATTCTTTTCTGCCCCAGACCCATGCAGATTTTTTGTCCAGTAATCTATGTAGGGGTTCTGCAGTGGTTGCTTTCTGAGGTAGAAACATATGATAGAAGTTAATGAGGCCCAGAAATGCTTGCAAGTCAGTTTTGCATTTTTTTAAATTACATTTATATGCCGCCCTTCTCCAAAGACTCAGGGCAGCTTACAATTTCTGGGATACAACCCAGTGTGCTCAGCAATAGCCTTCATTCCATTGTATATGCCTGCTTATTACTAAGCGGCATTTTTACAAGGTCAGCTAATTGCCCCCAACAATCTTGGGTCCTCAATTTACCTACCCTGAGAGGATGGAAGGCTGAGTCAACCTTGAGCCTGGTGGGATTCAAGCCTACAGCAGTTGTAGGCAGCTGGAACTTAAGTGCAGGCAATTAACGGCCTGAGCCACCAAGGCCCTTTTTAAAGAATATTCCTGAGAATACCATGGAAAATAAGAAAACAAATAAAAATAAAAATAAAATATAGAACAAATCAATCCAGAATTCACCCTTGAATAACCAGGCTTCAATTATCATATTTTGGACAATTATGCAACAAAACACCTGTCTCCTTTGAGAAGCCAAATGAAAATGTGAAGAAATTAAGAGATTTAATGGAAAGGTTGGACTATACTTCAATTTAAGGCTATTTAAATGAACATTTTTCAGGCATTGGGACAGTCCATCTTTAAATACTAGATAAATGGAAGCAATAATGAAAAAGAAGGATGGGCTTTCTAGATGCTCCAGCTGCAGTGGTGGTATGCTACTGGTTCGGCCCACTTCAGCCGAACTGATAGTAAAAAAAAAGCGTACGATCAGCTGAGAGAAGGAAAACAAAGCTTCCGACAATCAGCCGAGAGGATAAAAGACTGAGAAGCGAATGGGAGGATGGGAGGGTCGCTCCTAGCTTTTCATTTCTTCATCCTCTCAGCTGATTGGTTTGTTAAGTGTGCGCACATTAAGGGGCACATGCACACATGCATTGGGGGGTGCATGCATGCATTGGGGCGCATGCACACGATCACCCACCGAACCGTAGCGATGAAGGTAGGATCCCACTACTGTCCAGCTGATGATAAAGTAGGAGAGAACTCTGGCTAGGTAGGCCTGGGCTCATTAGGACTTTTCTCATATTCTTATGGGTATCTTAGATGTGAAAAAAGTGCATTTCAATACATTCACAACAATTAGAATATAGAAATAGGACAGGAAAAAGTGGTTATTGGAATCTGAAAACAAAGATACATGTAATAGATGTGGACAAGTCCCAAATCAAGTCCCAAATGGCTCTGCACTACATCATACACTACATCCTACAACACCTTGAATCTCCAAATACCTATGCAAGGGTCCTCTTTGTGAACTTCAGTTCAACATTCAATACCATCATTCCAGACATTCTTCTAACTAAACTAAACCAGCTAGCAGTACCTGAACACACTTGTAAGTAGATCATAAGCTTCCTAACAGACAGGAAGCAGCAGGTGAAGCTAGGCAGAATCACATCTGATACCTGTACAGCTGTGTTTTCTCCACTTCTCAAATGATCCATCTGTTAAAATACTGAAGTTTGCAGATGATACAACAGTGATTGGTCTCATTCGAGACAATGATGAATCCGCATACAGATGGGAGGTTGTACAACTTGCCTCAGATGGGAGGTTGTACAACTTGCCTCACCAGTGGTGGTATGCCTCATGCATACCACCATTACAGCTGGAGCATCTAGAAAGCCCATCCTTCTTTTTCATTATTGCTTCCATTTATCTAGTATTTAAAGATGGACTGTCCCAATGCCTGAAAAATGTTCATTTAAATAGCCTTAAATTGTACAACTTGCCTCCCGTTTCATGTAACTGGAAAAATCTGGAACTGAACACACTCAAAACCATAGAAATGGTGGTAGACTTTAGAAGAAACCCTCCCATACTACCACCTCTTACAATGCTAGACAACACAGTATCAACAGCAGACACCTTCAAATTTCTAGGTTCTATCATATTACAAGACATAAAATGGACACCTATCACAAACGTCATCAAAAAAGCCCAATAAAGAATTTTCTTTCTGCACCAATTCAGAAAGCTCAAACTGCCCAAGGAACTGCTGATACAGTCTTAGTGAGGAATTATTGAGTCTGTCATCTGCACCTCTATAATTGTCTGGTTTGGTTATGCAACCCAACAAGACAGACACAGACTTCAGAGTAATTAGGACTGCAGAAAAAATAATTACAACCAACCTGCTTTTAATCGAGGACCTGCATACTGCACGAGTCAAAAAGAGGGCTGTGAAAATACTTACAGACCCCTAACATCCCAGACATAAACTGTTTCAACTCCTACCCTCTAAACGATGCTATAGAGCACTGCACACCAGAACAATTAGACATATGGACAGTTTTTTCCTGAACGCCATCACTCTGCTAAACAAATAATTCCCTCAACACTGTCCAACTATTTACAAAGTCTGCATTGCTATTATCTTCTCATCACTCTTTATCACCCATCTCCTCCCACTTGTGACTTTATGACTGTAAGTTATCACTTGTATCCTTATGATTTATATTGACTGTTTCCTAGTGTGATTTGATTGCTTATTGTAACCTATGACTATTATTAAGTGTTGTACCTTATGATTCTTGACTCTTGATGAATGTATCTTTTCTTTCATGTATGTTGAGAGCATATCCACCAAGACAAGTTCCTTGTGTTTCCTATCATACTTGGCCAATAAAGAATTCTATTCTATTCTATCAGGCACAGAACTGCATTGTTGATATTAACAAAAGAGACAAACTGAATGGCTGAAGTTGGTGAGAGAGGCTAAGAATAAACACAATTTTCTTTACACATTGTCATAATGAATAGATAGGAAAAAGAAGTATGCTAACTGCTCTGTGAAGGCTGCACTGTTTATTTATTAAACATTAAACATTAGCCACCATTTCACTAATGTGACCATAAGAGGTTTACAACTATTAAAATAGTTCAAAAAAACCCAAAACAAATAAAATAATAGAAATAGATTACAGGAGAACACTCATCTAAATACAATGTTACCATCTTCCAGATTCCTCATGGAATCCCCAAGGATGCTGGAAGAACCACATTTTTGGAATCTTTTGAAAGGCAAACAAGGATGGAGTTAACTTCACATTCAGGGTAGAATAATGTTTTAGAAGGTGAGAGTCACAGTAGAAAAGGCAAGTTATTTTGCTACCATCAGATGAAGCTGTTTAGTCTGCAACATATCCCTCATCCTGGATATGATGGAATGGATAAATGTGATCAGGAACAAGAAAAGTCAAATAATTTGGAGCTACACCATGTAAGGCTTTAAAGATCAAACCAGCACTCTGAATTGCAATAGAAAGCAAACTGACAATTAATGAAATTCATGGAACAGAGATGTAACATCTGCCATTCTAGAGGCACACAACTGTGAGTGTGGCATATTCTGCACCAGCTTCTGAATAGCCTTCAAGGACAGCCCATGTAGAGTACATTACAGTAATCCAAACAGGAGGTGACTAGGTAATTAGTGACCATGAGCAGAGCCCTTCAATCCAGGAACAGATGCAACTAGCAAACAACACAAAGCTGTGTAAAGGCCTTCCTAGCCACCACTATTATCTGCTCCTTCGCCAAGGGTCATAAAAGGAAGATCCACAAGGCCAACAAATGTAAAGCAATTGAGTCTCAGCAGGGTTTAAGCCTGTGGTTTAGTTGAAGCCTATGGTTTCTCAGACCCCCCCACATCCTTCAGCAAGACAACAACAGCATTATTTAATTTAAGGGCAGAGATATATAATTGGGTATAGTCAATACACTTCTCAAATATGGCGAAGGCCTATCTCACCCAATAACTTCATCTAGTATTCATTCCAAAGGAAGGACTAGAATGAGCCAAATACTGTGCTGTTCACTCCCATCCCATAGAACTAATCCAAAAGGATACCACAATTAGAACTGATCTAGAAGGATACCAGGTTGGTAATATCAAAGAACAGATGTAACACTTGTGACCCAGTCCCATCAGAGATCATCAAAAGCAAACCAGTGCATTTTATTCTATGACCAGGCTTGAATCCTGACTGAGAGAAGTCCAAATACTCCATTAATATGGATTGCAAAAAGCAGAAGGATATAGACCTGATAGTATAAGCAGTACCAAAATGCAGAGCAACCATTGAGGAAGTCAGCCTTCTGGCCTCTGAAAGACCAATGTGTGAGATGCTGTGAGATCACCAATAGGTTGTTGCTGAATTTTTCACCTTCTTTTTGGGGTGAGGGAATAGGGTGAGGATTTAATGAAAGAGATGATACTTCCAGAGACAAACTTCTCCCTTTTTCATCATTAAAACCATTCCAACCCACCACTCACCCAAGTGATATGAACTTGGTCCACTGAACACTTTTTTTTTCAATCCATTTTTACAGTTTTACACTTAGTTTCAGGTTACAAAAAATGGGTGCTAGGAATTGCATATAGATCGATCGCATTGCAAATATTCTATGGATTCAATTACTGTAGTTCTATTATTGTCAGAATTATGAACATCTCTAATTAGATTAGCCAATTAAAAATGTTCTAAATTCAGCAGTAATTCAGCAATGTGTGATTTGCTTTTACAAAGAAAAAGAAAAATGAATAATTGAAAATGCAAAAAGTCTACTTGACTATGTTTTGTTTGTTTTAATGGAATATTAACCTACAAATTTTATTTCAGGACTCAAAGACAAAGTAATATCAGAGCCTTTTACCCTCCACTGGTGCTCTATGGCAGGCATCAGTGACCATTTTGGAAAATAGCATAATTGAGCAAGAAATTGCTGAACTCAAATGCATCAAAAGGTTTCAGGCATTTTCATAAGGTCTCAACAATGTTCTTAAACACATTACAATTGTTAATTGACAAGGTTTTTATAATCTGTTTTATATTAAATTCACTTCTGCAAAATGTCACATTTTCCTCTCCCTCACATCCTGGCTATTTCAACTCTGTATCAGTCTAACTGCATTAACTAATCCTAACAGTTTTAAAACTTGTTCTACTTTATTTCTAGACATTTTTTTCTAATATGTCTTAATTTTTAGAGACTTCAATTTTTGACCTCGAATCTCTCTCTTTCTGAATTTGCATCTTTCTCTAGTTGAACAATGAATCCTTCCATTCTTTTGTAAACTCTTTCTATATTATTTTGCAGTTGTTCTACTTAACTCTGATACTTTATTTCATTATCTCTTCCTATCATCTTCCCTCTTCCTTCCCAGATTCACTTCTTTGCGACTTTCAGCATCTTCATTCTAGTGTTTGGGGATTGAGTTCAATTTTTCTAAACATAAAAGTAATTTGTCATCTTCCATTAGAAAACGATTTCACGTGTTCCAGGATGGGCTTCATGATGGACTTAATTACAATTATCTTCCTCCAAGTTTGATACCTTCTGTCTGTCATTACTTTCCAGAATCAGTTTTGTGTGAATACTGTCTCTTTTTACTTATTCACTGTTTTTGTGGAGCCCACTAAATTTACAATTGTCTTTTCTAACTTTCCAAAGCTGCCACAACTCTTGATTCTTCATAAAAAGTGTAGGGACACTAAAACATTGCTTCCATTTTCCATCTACTTTTGCTTTCCAGCTACATATGATAGGAAAGGGTGGTTGGGAAACGAGCATAGGGCAGAGTTAGAAGTGATTAGGTGGGTTGGGTAAAGGAATAAATTACACTGAAAGGCAAACGGTCTCCAGTGCTAACCTGGATCAGAATTAGACCGTTCTTGCCAAATGCTTGTTCGTAGAAGAATAAAAGTACTTCAAATCTTCCAGTTTGCTGACTCATATTTCTTATCTATGATTATCCAGACCAGCGGCTGAGAGTAAAATCATGGCCATTTTGTTGGCCCTTAGATTACACAATACACAGCAGACAATTGCATTTTAAGAATAAGATAAATAAACTATCAGTTTGAAAGCTATTATTATGTTTTTATTTTGAAGTATTTATTCTCTGAAGCAATTTTCTTGCATCTCAATTTCAATCATCATTCTATTCTTTGAGAGAGATGATTTTCACAGTCACAGGGGCTTAAATGCATATCATTCTATTTGGCCAAATATATTATTTCCATTAACTTTATTTTATAGAATCTGCACTAGTTTCCCTGGAGACATGGCAACTTAAATAGATATAGTAGTTCATAATTTTCTTCCTTATAGTGCTCATTTTATTAGGAATGGTGCCGGATATTCTAATAATCATGAGAATAAAGGTATATCATTTAGGGAAAATATCTTATTAAGTATGAGACGTTCCTTATCCAATTCATTTTCCTGGTGGTGGTAGTCTGAGGTCATTCACGCAACTAAATTAAATACATAACATTATGCATGGTTCAATTGCTTTATCACAGGAGGGTTATCTTAGTCAGGGGAAAAAGCTAGCAGTGATTGTTGTCTCCAGTGAACGTACTTCAGGTTGCAGTTTTCTAAATAACAGCCCTTTGAATTAACACTGGATGTAGTCAATAAGGTCTTACTTGCTACACTGTAGCTTTATTAGTTCATGTAGAAAAACATCTGAATAATCTGTTGTGATTATAGTAAGAGTTTTAAACCTCCAAAACTGCTCATAATTCTTAATCTAAAACTGCCCCATTTGAAGAATACCTTCATGATATATACTATCAGAGACACATGATTAAAAAAAGAATCCAGTACACAACCCTGAAGATGGCAGATGAGATTCTGCCAAAACATCGCTCTAAAAGCACAACTATTAACACGTGGGAAAATACCCGAAAAAACCTAAATACCATACATATAAATACCTGTGAAAACGTAAGAAAACATATATATATATATATATATATATATATATATATATATATATATATATATATAATGAACAGTACTTAGATGAAAGTCCTAACTATGGGATATTTAATATCTTTTGATTGAATCATATTTCTGCTCAACATTACTACTTTTCTCAAAGAAAGGAAAACCAGAATAAAGAGATAGGTATCTCTTGGGAAAATGCATCTATGAATTGTGGGAAAACAATGTACATTAGGCTCATTTAATGTCCAACTGTGTATAATGTAGGATTTCATCATTGGTCTATCTACCGAGTTCTTTAAAAAATATTTTATACATGAAGCAAAGGTAATTGATTAATAGATATAAGTGCAGTGCTCTGACAGATACCTTGATATAACTATGCCTGGCTTGAATTCTGAAACTGGTTTATATCATCCCTTCCTTATATTATGCTGATTTTCATTCTTATTACTTCGTTAATTCCCTAGATCTTTTTATAAAATGAATAGAAATGTTATTTGCCTATAGCTTCCAAAGGTATACATGGTTGCTTGTAGGGTTTATACATTGCATTAAAATTCAGACGTAGCAGCAAATGGCTGTGATCATTTATTTTACTATCTTATTAGTCATTGAAGTTTGACTTCACTAGAAGAATATAATTTATGTGTGTACCATACTTTTCTGCAAAATAACCTTCTGAAACCTAACAATTTTTCACTAAATGGGCATCCAGTTGGTAAATGCCATATGTACTTTCCCCATTTTTGTATAGCAATCAAAGACAATGTTATGCAAAATTCACAGTTTGCCTGAATATTGGAAAGAACAATATTTATAGTATGTATTATTATGCTGTTTCAATGGATTGCAAAGGAAATATTATTTTTTATTATTTATGGAAATTTACCTGCTCCAGTTTTGGTTCTTTTCTAATCTTTGTGGAAATGCTTTGTTAAACTGACTGTTTTTATGCTAGCATATTTGTATGTGTGTGAATTATTTGCACTAATATGCTAATAATCTTTGCCTCCTTTAAAAAAAAACCCAAAGATCACAAAGGGAAAATCAAACCTTTCATTGCCTGCCCTTTGAGATATCTTAGTGATAAACATTTGCAAAGTCCAGCAGTGGTGATATATTCACATCTACCATTAGATGCAATTAAATCAAAGATTTCATTATCTGACCAGAAATTTTTTAGACAACAGTTCCAAAGTTGTTAGCATCTTGTTTAGATCTGCTGATGGGAGCCTTTCCTTATAAATTCAACTACAATTAGCTTAACTGACCTTTTTCTTATTTCCAGTTCAGCTAGAGTGAAACCCTGTTGTCTCTGTTTGTTTTTGGTCATTTCATGGAAAGATAGGGGTTTTTATTCTGTGTAGAACAACCTACCTTTAAAGCTATTTGCCACTTAAACTGGTCCCTCAGTTTTTGTTTATCAACACTGCAGTTGCTTAGGGGTGCAGCAATTCTCTCTTTCTGCACTACTTGTGGAATAGTGAGAGTTGTTAAGGGAGGATTTTCTGTGTCCTTTCCTGCTGTATCACAATTACAATTAAGAGCCATCATTTGTCAGGACTGATTTGTTTTCCAAGTTCTGTAGGAATTAAAGAAGAGGAACATAACAGTAAGATACCGTGAAGTGATTTTTGTTTTAGAGTGTGTGTTGCTGTAGAAATATTTTAGGAATTATTGAGAATAATTTCTGGAACAATGCTTATCCTCAGCTAAGCAAAGTAATACATTTTCTTCTGCTTTTCAAATCAACAAAGTGTGAAACAAATCCAGACAGAATATTGAAATTCCAAAGAAATGCTCAGTCAAAGGTGTTCGCCTCTGCATTCTTTTATGTATTCAATATATTCAATGGAATGTAACTTCTATATTAAGAAAATATTAATAAAATGGTAGAAAACAGGGATGAAAAGTGGATACTTTTTTGCATGTTAGCAATAATAATAGCAATAGCATATACTACTTCTGAGTGGTTTACAGTTTGAGCATATTGCCCCCAACAGTCTTGGTCCTCATTTTACAGACCTCCGAAGGCTGTGAGCAGAGTTAGCCTGCAATACTGCATTCTAACCACTGTGCCACCACGGTTACTATTAAATGACATTGTATAATGCAAGCAAGTACTTTTCATTCTATTAAGAGACTGCAGTGGAAATAGTCTATGATAGAAGAAGGCAACGGCAAACCAGTTCATATTGTCACCAAGAAAGCTACATGGACATGTCCAAAAATTACCAGAAATCAAACTCACCTTGAAAGAGTATTTCATCTCTTGGAAATAATGTCTAATATTACTACATTTATCTAATATAAATGCGTTACATGAGTAATTAAAATGTACGTATTTATAAATGATTTGTAATTCTTTTGAATGGTAGGATGTTACAAATGCCAGAAACAAAAGGGAGGGAGGGAAACCTTTTTTTGTACTTGCCAATTCTGAATTTATTTTTAAAGATTGCACCAAATAAAATTTAAGCGGGTGTTGTTATTTTAAGTATACAAACACACACATATATGCATGTATACATACATACATACATACATACATACATACATACATATTTTAATAAAGGAGCAGTGGTGCCACCAACAGGACATTCTGAAGATTTAAAATACTTCTGACACTAACAAATTTGTACAAGAACATTTACTTTATAGATGGAAATTTAATTAAATTATGTGATGTAATCTGAAAACATTATGCTGACTCTGGCACTCTTACTTTTGCTCTTGTTCTCTGCCTCTGCTCTCTCTCTCTCTCTCTCACACACACACACACACATGCACACACGCACACACACACACACATATATATATACCGTGTTTCCCCGAAAATAAGACACTGTCTTATATTTTTTTTGGCTCCCAAAAACACACTAGGTCTTATTTTGGGGGTAGGTCTTATATATATATATATATATATATATATATATATATATATATATATATATATATATATTTGTTTTCGTAGATTTTCACGGTAAGGTATGTAGGTCTTGGTGTATTCGGTCTTGTCCCATGTAAGATTGAGAATACCTTGGCCGTTCGACGAAATCTCATCCGTCATCTTCAGGCTGGTGTCTTCAGCTTCTCAAGAAGTAACAACACAGCCAACTCTGGAGTTTAAAAAGGAAAAACAGCCACGATCACACACTTCTCCCAGAAGAACAAAGCTGAAGACACCAGCCTGAAGACGACGGATGAGATTTCGTCGAAACGTTGCCAAGGTATTCTCAATCTTACACGGGACAAGACCCGAATACACCAAGACCTATATATGTATATATATATATATATATATATATATTTTAATGAAAAAAACACTTACCATATTCATGTAGAACAATGTACATTTATTCATGTACGAAACCATGAAAAATCACATACCGTGTTTCCCCGAAAATAAGACACTGTCTTTTTTTTTTTTGCTCCAAAAACACACTAGGTCTTATTTTGGGTAGGTCTTATTTTCGGGGTAGGTCTTATTTTTGGGGTAGGTCTTATTTTCGGGGTAGGTCTTATTTTCGGGGAAACACGGTATATAAAGGAGAGAGGGAGGGAGGGAGGGAGAGGGAGAGAGAGATTTTCAATGTTTTATTGCTGCCGATTTGGAATAAAGAACAGCTAATAACTTTTAAAATAAATCATTTTAGAAGCTCATTTATTGTGACACCAAATAATTCTTCAACATAACATTCTTAGATTTGTATCTCCCTTTCCTCTAAGTAATTTCCCTCCAAGCCTTCTCCCAAAGAACTTTTTTTTAAGGAAGAAAACTAGGGTTTTATTACAATATTGTGTTTGGGTGTTATATATTTCATTGCTTTTAATTGCACGGAGTCCTTTAGAATGGTTAGTATAAAATTTCATTTAAGACAGGGAAGGTAGAAAGAGAGAGTAAAACTAAGAAGCTGAACACTTTGGCAACCTTAGATGTATTTCTTCTCTACTCTCAGAATTCTCCAGCAACAGCAAATTTGTGAAAGTTTGCTATACTGTAGTGAAAACTCTTACCATTTGGGAATTGAGTAGATAAGAGTGATATCAAAGTTATTTTCATGATTTTCTGTTTTATATTTTTATCCTGCTTTTTTCATACTCAATTCAACATGGGAAACATATTGTTGCTTCCTCCACCTCCTATTTTCCCCACAACAAGCCTTGAAGTGAGTTGAGCTAAGAGAGACTGACTGACCCAAAATCGGGTAATTTTTTTTCATGCTTCATGTGGGAATAAAACCTAGTGGTTTGGTTTCTGGCAGCCTTATCTAACATTGTAACCATTATACAAAACTGGCTATTGTTTACTTTGCATTATAACTTGTCCTTAGACATATTGATTGCTTAAATAATTTGAAATCAAGAATACAATCAAGATTAACCTTGAGCCCCTTAATGTTAATTCTATCCAGATATTTGGCTCTTATCTATTGAGTTCTAGCACCTATAAAAAACTAAAAGGTGGAAATTGTGGTTGAAATACCGATAATTTACAGAATCTCTACAATGAATGCGGACACTCAATGCCAGCAAGATTCATTTTTCTTAAAGAAAAGAGAATGCTTTATATATAGATGTTATAAATTCTTTTGTAAATGCCACAAGTGTCTTCTTTTGTGCCCCTTTCTGTTGAAGTACAGATAATCAGGTTCTTGAAATGATACTCAGGTTCTTGAAATGATACTCTGAAAATACAGTTTTGTTCATTTAGCTTCTTTCAGGAGATTCGTGGCTTCTGAGATCTGAGAGAATGCTGCATGTTATCACTTTTAATTTTTTTTGTCTTCCCAGAAGATATAACTGTGTGGCTCTCCTTTTAGCTAGAAGAAGTTCATAAACCATTTTCAAAGTAGAAAAGAACTTTCAAAGTAATCTTTGGAATTTTAGCAGGTGGTATGAAATATGGTAGCTTATAGTGGTACTTAATGATTAGAACTTTTGTTCTACTTTAATCATTAATATATTTTTCAAAATTATCCATAGTTCTTATTCTCAGCTTTCTGAGAATGCAAGTAAATAATAAATCTGCTAGTCTATCTAAGTAAAAAAATCATCAATCATCTCTGAAACATCTTCAGTCACCTTTGGGAGATTTTGACGAGAGCTATGTCATGGTTTGTTTCACTACTGTTTGAGCACAATCTCTTTGAGCATCTTAGTCAATTTAGAAATGTTGTTATATTATCACCTATCTTTTTTTCATTATTAAGGCACTTAAACTGTTCAAAAACCAATGTACCATCAAATTTGGTTCTCAACTCATTCTGACACACAAAAAATTGTCCTGGTGTTCCTCATTTGTTTGATGCTCAATGCACAAGGTAGAATTGACAGCGTTGGCTGCCTTGTAACTCACGACATTATTGCTTATTGAAAAGTTTGGTGCTCATCATTTTTTGTACTCATCACACCTCCCAGAATCAATTAATGATGAGTAAACATGTAGCACACAACTAGAATTCCCTGCTAAAATTCTTAGTAAAAAAATAAAGGCAATTATCAGAGAATATCTATCTATATCTATCTATCATCTATCTTTACTGTTTCCTGAAAATTGGATGTATCTAAAATAAGTGCTATTGATAAGAAACTGATAAAGATTTTAGGAAATGTATCATTCTACAGAATAAATCAAATTACAAAACTATAGTTCACATATAGAGACCTATAGTGTGTTAAAATTTTGGATCTTTGATCAAAATCTTTCTACCAAACCTTTTTTACAATTTTATATTGCTGTCATACCATCCTTTCCTTTAATTCTTCTTCAGCAGTCTGGTTTCATTTCATTAAGTCACTGGTGCGATTCAGCTTTAATGGAGTAAAATACCAGAAAAAAGCATTTTCAACATATTTCTTCTCATCTGGGCTGAACAGATTTTACAGTCTTTTTTCTGCCACAAGCAATATCATGGTTCTTTTGCAGCCTGAAAGATATCTAATGACCTGTTACTTAATTGTGTGCTTGAAAGTAAAATATACAACCAATTTCCTGAATTTGCACATTCTGCAATTGAAGACACCAGGTCAAAGTGTAGATTGATAATGAGACCATCAAAATAGTAAAGGAATTTATCTTTCTGGGCTCTAAAATCAACCAACATGACAATTGCAACCCTGAGATCTTGGAAGAACTGTAATGTCTGGCATGAATAACTTCTGGAAGAGTAAAGATATATAGGTGTCCCAACCAAATGAAGATTAGTTAAGAAAATAATTTTCCAATTAGTACCTATGGCTGCAAAATTTGGACTCTGAAAGAGGCAGTTAAGAGAAGAATGGATGCTTTTGAACTAAGGTGTTGAAAATGACTATTATGCATCCTATGCACTGCAAAAATAACAAAAAAATCCTAGACCAACATCACCAAAAATATCACATGGAGAATGTTGATCCATAGAGTGGCCAAGAGTCAGACAGGACTGAATGGTTGAAAAAGATGATGTAATTTGTCCCAAATCTGTTCTAGATATGAGACAACAATTTATGTATAAACCCTGCATTGCTCATAATCTCACAGATTACCAACACAGGATATTTTTAAAAACTATAGAAAATATCGATGTGATATTAATATAAAGAAGCATATGAGATCATTACATCATGTCTTCCACACTTAAAATAATGGATGTTCCAATAAGACTATATTCATAAACTCAGTAGATGTAAATTGGAAGTGTCTCTATTAAAGAATAGAATAAATAGAGACTCAAGACTCAAAAGCCAGCATTATAATACATCTTTTGGAGTTTTTGATATATGTGAAATATATATTACAAGAAGAAATAACCATCTGATTGTGTCATTATGCCATGAATAATTTGCATATCCAGAATTCACCAATTAGTATCCATATTCATTTAAATATATATATTTATTTACATTTATATATTTCATATCATGTATAATATGAAATGTGATGCAAAATATTCATGATGGCCTTTATCAGCTTGTTGCAAAATAATGTCATGTTTCATCTGTAATGGCACAGATTTATCATTTAGTGTTTAGAAAAATTAAATTCAAAACAGTTAATTTGATATAATTTTATTTAAAAAAATTAAGAAACAAAAGTAAAAAATAATAAAGCTAAAATAACATGAAAAGGAAAAAAGAATGCAAAAAATAACATTAAAATAACATTAAGATGAAAAAAGAAGGTAGAAAAATGGAAAACAAAAAAAACAGATATAAGGAAAATTTTAAAATGTTTTAAACTTCATATTTTTATATTTTATTTTCTTCTTCTCTAGTTGACAAATATTTTATATAACAATAGAATAAAGCAAAGTAAGAAGAACCTGAACATTTGTTTCTAAAATAACAGCAGCCAAACTAGTGGTATGCATTATTTGCTTACATTGAATTCTTTAGTCAATACATGCAATACTGAGAAGGTTTGTAATATAGAGGCTTAGTCATATATGCACAAATATTATTTGTGACAATCAGAGGCTTACTTTTTAGTAAATAGTAATTTAGTAATAAGTTATAAACTGCCTCTTTTAAGAAGCATTGTATTTAAATGCCAGATAAGTTAACACCTCTGCTTGGCTGCTTCAGCTATGATATTACGTCTCCAGTCATTACAACACTGACAACAACAAACACAGAAGATGTGAACTTTTTTTAATCTTGGCATGTTTCCTGTAATGAGATATTTGAAGCTTTGCATTGTTTTCAACAATCCGTTCAGTCCTGTGAAATGTTAGCAATATATACCCTTTTTTCAAAATGCTTTGTATCTTACATTTCCTCCTCTTCCTCAAGTTTGCTGAAGAGCAAAAGTAGTATATGTTTTCAATAGCTTGGTATAGACACAACTGAATGCATTCTACAATATTGAAAACTCAAGGAAAGGAAATTACAATGGTTCTATGCATTTTAATCGGCTATAAATATTCTAGGCGTACATTTAATACACACACTTACACACAAAGAATGTATACATGGATATACAACCTCATCATCTTGAGCCAACAGTACGTAGCATAAAATCACTCTCAGTTGAAAAGAAAGGACATAGCCACTGAGAGTTCTGTCAGCCTTGAGCTTTTGAGCAAGTCATGTTTATTGCCTGGTTAAATATTAATATGATGAGAGTTCATGCTCTTTTCTGAAATCCCATTAGCAGACTGCATGCCAGCAGGAAAAAACATCCACATTCAGCGCTATTTGTAATATGCTCTGTTTAGAAGTGCATGACTAAAAGCCACCAAAAAAAAAAAAACCCAGACCAAGTTCTTCCTAATACTGAGAGCATATTGTATAACTTTCCTCATGTCAAAATGTTTTGCTCAGAATGCTTTTTTTTCCCCTTGCATTCTCTCAATTGTTCAATTATTTTAAAAAAGTTTTAGGGTGACAATCCTGCTATATTATAATAGGAAGAATTGAACTAACCTGCAAACGCACAAACCAGCTATTTTTATTAATAAACTGAGATCTGCCGACAATATTCAATATGATACCTATAGCTGTCTGATTCTATGTAAGAAGATATGGAACAAAATCTATTACTAACACAGAGAGCTTCATAGCATACTTGACATTCCATTGCCTCAATCCCTCTTCTTGTATAATCAGGGTCTCATTTTGACTCCTTGTTCCAAGTATCATCAGAATGGGACCATAGAGGCAAGTCTTTTCTGTTTTTGCTCCTTTCTCTGTAAGAGCACTACTGTGGAGATTAGATCAGCCCCAAGCCTTTTATATTTCATAAAGTCAGTAAAACCAAGGCTGCTTCAGTGGATCTTTAGGAACAGATTGAAGCTTTGGATTCCTTGCTCAGCAAGACAATTAGTAAAAATTTCTTCAGAAAGACAAGACATGACTGTTTATTTTGTATGGTAGCCATGTCATTCCACAAGGCTTTTAAAACACTGCTTCTAATTATTTTTGTTGTTGTCGACTCATTATAAGATTGTATTTTCATCTGAACAAAAAGACAATGACATACTGGCTTGTCTCACATTGAGAGCCCCTGGTCCCAAAATCTTAATATTATTTAAGGGGACCTCCTTGATTCTTGGTTCATAGATAATTCCAAAGATATGGGGGAATTTTGATGGCTTGAGTAATTGGCACATTGCTCTTATCATGACAATAGATATCATTTCCAGCCATTTTGATCAATATTCCAACACAGTTAGGAAGTTCTTTACCTGAAATGGTTCTAGAAAGGCAATATGGCTTCTTAATCACTTTGCAAGGAGGACATAGAAGTTGTTGGAGTTCTAATGTTATTGTATGTTTTCTTTTGGGTAGCCTGGATTGCACTTCCACCCATTTGGGACTTTTTTTATTTTTAATTTTTAATTACATTTATATGCCGCCCTTCTCCGAAGACTCAGGGCGGCTTACAATTTTTGGGATACAACCCAAAACTTTTCAATGTGTAAATGAATTTCCAGTTACCAAACATCACTTTTAGCCAAAGCTATCATGTGAATTATTCTGGGAAATGCTTCATTCAATGTTGTTAACATGAGGGGCGGGTATGATTTCTATATAACAATACCTCTCCATGTTGGCAGATATTAAATACCTTAACTTTTTCAAGAAAACTGTAAACTGACTTCCTCTTCAATGATCAGTTTTATTTGCATGCCAATTTGGGATTCCAACATCCAGTTTCAACAGATGGATCTGGTAAAGTTTCCAGCATTAATATTTCATGTGATAATAAAGGGTTTGATACACAAAACATCTGAGATAGCTATTGTTTATCCTAGTTTATAGGCAAGTGTGGCATCATAAGTGTTAAATAAGAAACTTCACTATACTTTCAGAGAGCTGATATTAAAGCTTCATATTGGCTGTATAAAACAAAACAGTCAGTAGAGAAGGCAGAAAGAGAAAAAAGTACAACTTTGTGTTACAAAAATTCAAAAAAAATAAACTCACATTCAATATAATTTCAAAAACATTGCCATAGACAAAGTTATGGAACTTATTTACCTCTGTAATAAAATCAAGAGTCTCTTTGTCAACTCTTGATTTTATTACAGAGCTAAATAAGTTTCTTCCATAGAAGATATGGTCCTAGAATAAGAAGCACTAGTACCTCTGGGTCATTTAACAATTTGTTACAATATGCAACACCAACATGTAGAGAAGCTTCAATTATCAACAACAGTAGGTTTCTTATCTAGAATTAAAATCATCCTTTTTAATCAACTCAAGCAGCAGAAACCTAGAGAAAATCTCAGCAGTTTGCTTTCCAGAAGCATCAATAATTATACCAATGTGTATAGTTTTTTTTCCTATCATCTCTACAAAAATGATTTTATTAAAGTGAATTCTCCTCTTCAAAAGGGGAAGACAACAGGAGAGAGCATTAGAGTTGAACAAATTGCTTTTTATGTGGAATAGACATTATTTCACTTTCAAACTATACCTCAATTGTAAAACCTAATTTAAAATAGTATAAGATAAGATTCTGCTTACCATTTAATAAACCAGGCAGGATATCTCAGGCTGAAAATATTTTCTCTGTGGCTTCACAGTGTGGCTTCACAATGGGAAAGCCCAAAAGTCTTGGCTACCATGTTGTCCAGCTGAACTGGAAGTCTTACTCATTACTTTTTTTAGTTGACCAATATCAATGGGGTTCTTTTGTCCTTGGACAATGATTCATTACTTCTTTCCTGAAATATATATTTAGTTCAATTTTTCTAACTAGCAATGAACACTTTGTTCCAAGGTTCAATAAGGTCAATGAGTAACAGAGAAAAAACTATGGCATAAACTCTTTGGGAAGAAACTCCAATGAAGTTATGCAATTGATGATCCAGACCTGGAACCTAATTCCATGAACTTAACTAGCAGTGTTATAAGGATTATATCATGCTTTATTTTATGAACAGTTACTTTCATATGAAATTAGATGATTTAACTTTTTACAGTTCCTTGATTTCATACTAATAGTATTTAAACAGGATACTCACTTAGAGTGGCCATTTTTACACCTGTACTCCACATCTGTGATTCTGTACCTTGAACAAAAAGTTGTAAGACAGTGCCTACTGACATTGTAAATAATTTATTTATTCAGTTTAAACTGTTCTAAATTCTCAGGCTTTTTGGTCTGAATAGTATTTGCATTAGTTACTCTGTCTTCAACCATTTTTTTTCTGTGACTTGTAGTAATGCAGTTTTTAATGGATAAATACTCTGAGCTACTGTAAATGTCAATTTCAATTCAGATAAGAGCCTTCATTGGAGCATTTCATCATAAATCTCATGCTGAAAGTGATTTGTTAGCATTACTTCTACCAAAATTCCAATGTTGAGAAAATTTATTCACCTCTCTCTTATGGACATTTTGTGTAAAAAGGAAAGAAAACATGAAGTTATGATGTATGATTTTGATAATTAAATAGAATACATTATAGAAAGTAGAGGGACATGATCTGAATTTACGGAAAGAGATTGATTTATAACCACACTTATAACTTCTGTAAAGAAGATTGGAACTCACTTCTTTGCATCTTTTTTCTTTCTTTTCTATTTTTCTTTTACTCTTTTTCTTTTGGATCTTTAGTTTTGTCTTTCTTTTTTCCCCTTTTTCTCTTTTCTTCTTGGTTTTATTTAAATTTATATTGATCTTACTCTTGTGTTTCAAATTTTCAATAAATAGTCATGCCTTCCCCATGTTGCTGAACCACTCTACATATGAATCCCAGGAAGCAGTCTGATGAATATCAACATGCCAATGTGTCCTAAAGCCATTTTTGCCAGTCAGTGTCTCTTCAGACTTCCAGTTAAAGATTATTTTCAACTGCAATTGAATGCTAAACCCCCTTCCTGCTGGTCTTTGGCTTTCAGTAAATCCTACTTCCATTTCCCAAATTCAGAATTGTATATCAGGAGCAGAAGTGGCACAAATGTGTTCAAACTTTCCTTCAAGGTGTTAGTAACAATTTATAAAGCCCTAAATGGCTTGGGTGCAGGGTACTTGCAGGACCGCTCCTGCCAGCATCACACTCCGATCGCCCTGTGCGCTCCCACAGGAGGGGCCTCCTGGGAATACCGTCGGTTAGGCATTGTTGGCTGGCAGTCCCCAGGGCCAGGGCCTTTTCTGTGGGAGCGCCCGCCCTATGGAATCAGCTCCCTGCGGATCTTCGTTTGGCCCCTGATCTCCGCTCCTTTCATCAAGACCTGAAGACTTGGCTGTTTCATCAGGCCGGCCTGGATTGACCTGGGGGTGGGTTGTTTTAATTGTATTCTTACTATTGTAATTTTAATTGTTTTTAAAGTTTTTAGTAATTTATAGACTTGTATTTGTTTAATATTTTTTTATTGTAAATGTATTCCTTTTTATATGTTCGCCGCCCTGAGTCCTTAGGGAGAAGGGCGGCATACAAGTCTAAATAAATAAATAATAATAAATAAATAAACTTCAAACCAACTATTTGTATGAATAAACAAGCTTCTTGACAAAACTCTGTGCAACACCTTTCTGAAATGGCATGACCTGTAAAACACTAAAAGCTACTATTAATGCACAATTATTTATTTGTTTGTTTGTTTGTTTGTTTATTTATTTATTTATTTATTTATTTATTTATTTATTTATTTTATTGGACTCATATGCCGCCCCATCTCCGAAGACTCGGGGCGGCTCACAGCTAAAAACATACATTTACAATAAATAGCTAAAAAAGAATTAAACAAGTACAAAGCCCAATAATACCAAATTTAAAATATTTAAAACTATCCCACCCACTCCTTGAGAGGCAGTCACAGCCCGGTTTGGTCAAATAGCCAGGTCTTCAAACAATGACATCAACATACATTGAAAAATGCCACTGATTCAATTAATAGAGGTAACCAATGTTTCTGAACTTGTAGGGTAATCTTCACAGGGTAATGGCTCTCTTTTTAACCATTACTTTTTTAACAGTATATATTTATTTGATTCGGTCCACTTATCCAGATATTCCCATATTCCTTTTTCATACAACTCATTGTTTTAATCTTTTCTATCATAATCTTTAACCTATTTATGAAGCTGGCAGGAAAAAAAACCTACATAAAAGTATTTATTTTTACTTTACTTTAAAAAAATTTATATGGATTCTCCCTGTCGAAAACCAAATCCAACTTGTTGACATCTATGAAATATGTTTATGGACACCACAAACATTAGCTGTTAAAAGTTTATTTCCATGTAGTAGGGTATTTATACATCATGTTCAACTGGATTTATGGAACATAGAAACTAAACATATTATAATATTATTTAACAGATATTATAAATTGTGACAACTGATATGCTTACTTTTTGTGTTTTACATAAATTCTAACAAAATATTTGCCAATGATATCCATGTGATGTCATAACACAAATTCCATACCTGACATACTTGTGTGGAATATCATGAAAGTGTGGAACTTTTGTCATGATGTTGAAACACACAATTTATCAGTTTAGCATCTTTGTGAAAGATTAAGCACTTAATTTCTAGAACTATTTGAAAATTCAAACTAAATTCTCCTTAAAGGTTCTAAGAATTTTATGGGAAAAAAAAAACTCTAGAGAATGGGGAGTAAATTGTGAATTAAATGAGCCACCCTAAGAAGAAGAGCATTTTTAAAGTCCCATATATAAAGATAATGTAAGAATGAAGGTACAATTATAACTCATTACAGCACATCATAAAATTAAACCCTTTCGTTTGAATTGCTCCTTTTATTTTATTATCCCGTTGTTAACTACATTTATTTAAAATAGATTTAGCATGGCCTTTTTCACCTGCATTCAGAATTTCTGTGCATTCATATCTGTGATATATCAGTGTGTGTGTGTGTGTGTGCACGCGTATGTATGCGGAACTACATATTGCATATACTTTTTGCAACAAATGCCTCAGTTTCAAAATTTCTGCTTTCTTCTTAGGTTATCTATTAATTACTACTTTTAATTAGGTTATGATTATCTATATAATAAAGCTGGCCAAAAGAAATGTAATAATTTAAATCACAGTCCTGCTTGTATTAACTTCAGATGAGTATGAACTATGATGTTTCTTGACACATAACTTAGTGTTTCTAAAGGTTAAGCTTTATCCTAACAGCATAAGCTGTGCACCCAAAGCTACGTACTATTGAAGTCTAGATATTATAGTGACTACTCAATGTATAATTTCATTTTATGAGAGCTCACATTAAAAAATTATCTCTGGTAAAATTGTAAGAAACCATCTGACATAACAGCCTTATATAGCTTTAGTGTTGTATGTTTGTTGCTAACAAGGGCGTAAATCAGATCTTTGGATAGAGTGGCAATATGCAATCAGTCATGGCTCAAACTGCAGAGGGTTTTTATAGCACTAGCCTAACCCAGCCTCAGCAATTACTGTTAATTTCTTATTAGCTCTAGCTGCTACAGAGCTTTTCTTCTGACTAAGCTAGAGGTGTTCCTTCAGTTGTTATTGAGGCCCCTAGCCTAGAACTTCACTATCATTGTAACTCCAATGAATGATGACATAGATCACTTTTTGTCATGCTTTTACAGGTACCTACAATATATACCATCCTAATTTCACTTTTCCAGAAATATCTACCATGTACAGAAGATAAGATATAAATAATATCTTTTGTCCAAAGAACTAATATTGCAACTAATATTATCTGCACCAATAATATCAGTCCAGACCCAAAGTTTATTCAGTAGTTGTGAAAACTGCCCTGTGAGGTCATCTGGCACATTAGGATGATTACCAAAATGATCATATCCTCTAAGCCAGTGTTTCCTAATGAGCTACTCTGAGATGTGTAGATTCCTCCAATTCTCTACTCAGCATGTCTTGCTATGATTCTGGGAGTTGAAGTCCACACATCTCAATGTTGTCCAGATTGAAAAACACTGCTTTAAACTGTCTCATTTTTCTCTCCTTATAATAAGATGAATTTGCCATTATTAAGCATGTCTAAATATGTTGGCAATAATAAGTGACAAGGTTCTTTTTTAATTAAAGACTATTTTACAACCACATTAATAGCTGATATATTTTATATATTATATATTTCATATAGTCCTCACTTCTTCTAGTGTGATATCCTATGTGCACCATTTATTTTCATTTGGTTGTGCCAATTGATCACTGGCCACAATACATTTAAAGTAAGAAGGTAAAATGTCAGTATGTGAATGTTTTCCAATTTGAAATATTACGGTAAGTGTTTTAGTTTCTGTGTTCTTGAGAAAATAATTTAAAAATCATGGCTCAGGATACTGAATATTTGGTGGATGACAACTTGTTTTTATGTTCAGCTATCCCTATATTTTTGGAAAGCATTATATTTATTTATTTATTTAATTTATATTGCTGCCTATTCGCCCAGCTCTTAATTCTCCACAATTGTGAAGTTCTAATGCAATTTAATTTGGGCATTTTCAAATTTATTTATTTATTTATTTATTTATTTATTTATTTATTTATTTATTTATTTATTGAGATTTCTATGCTGCCCTATCTCCCGAAGGACTCAGGGCAGCTTACAATAATAAAAGAATATAATACAAATATTAAAAAACCATTAGATTCAAAATCCCATAACTAATATAAATTAATAAAAACAATTTCTAAAATCCCATCCCCTCCATCAGTCCAGGTTGGCAAGTTGGAAAAGCCATGTTTTCAGGCCAGGACAGAAGAACCGGAGGTCAGGGGCTACCCGAAGCTCCATGGGCAACTGATTCCATAGGGTGGGTGCTCCCACAGAGAAGGCCCTACCCCTAGGGGTCACCAGCTGACATTGTCTGGCCGACGGCACCCCAAGGAGACCCTGACTATGGGAGCACACGGGACGTTGGGAGGCCATTACTGGCAGCAGGGTCTCTGCAAGTACCCCGGTCCTAAGCCATGTAGGGCTTTATAGGTCAATGTATCCATTCTTTATGTTTCTACAGGTAACAACTGTTAACTCTAGAAGGTCAACCAGACAAAGAAACAGACATCACACAGGCCTAAACCTATTTTTATTAGAATGGCTATAGTCAAAGAATCTTGGGAAGCTGAATATACCGCTCTTCTCTCTTTTATCTTCTTGAGAATTAGTGGGGTGGGTGTCTATGGAGACTCTTAATCATTCAAGTCATGGTTTCCCAAAGGTGTTTTTTTTACAAAAGTCAAGTGGACTTTCTTTCTTGGGTTTTTTTTTTCCTTTGAAAACATTTTGCATCTCATCCAAGAAGTTTCTTCAGTAGTGGGCAGGTCTACCTGTCTGAAATGTTTTCTAATAGAAGTCAAAATAAGTAACTCATGGTTAAATTGTGGAGTCCTTTTCATGGACTTATTTTTGCCTATGGGCTTAAACCACTGCTATCTCTGCCTTGATAATGGATCTACATTTCTGTTAAGGTTAACTTTATTTATTTATTTGATTTGTCAATCACTTACAAGATTATAGGTATAAGTATAAACGAGTAAGAATACAGAAAATAGGTATGAATAAATGGGGACAATAGGACAGGGACAGTAGGCACGATGGTGCACTTATGCACGCCTCTTACAGATCTCTTAGGAATGAGGTGAGGTCAATAGTTTGAAGTTAAAGGAGTGGGGGTTTGAAGATGTAACAACAGAGTAAGGTAGTCCATTCCAGGCATTGACCACTCTGTTGCTGAAGTCGTACTTTCTGCAATCGAGTTTGGAGCAGTTTACATTGAGTTTGCATCTGTTGTGTGATTTGTATTGTTGTGGTTGAAGCTGAAGTAGTCATTGACTGGTAGGACATTGTAGCAGATAATTTTGTGTGCAACGCTTAAGTCTAACCATAGGCAGCATAGTTCAAGGTTGTCCAAGCCCAAAATCCCAAGCCTGGTGATATACGGTATTCTGTTGCGAGCAGAGGAGTGTTGTACTCTTCTCATGAAATACTTCTGGACTTGCTCGATTGTACTAATGTCCGATATGCAGTGCGGATTCCAGACTGATGAGCTGTATTCGAGTATTGGTCTGGCAAAAGTTTTGTATGCTCTAATTAGCAAATCGATATTTCCAGAAGATTAGATTTACAATTCTTAATGCCTTTTTGGCAATGCTGTTACAGTGAGTTCTGGCACTTAGGTCATTTGATATGAGAACTCCAAGGTCCTTGACAGAGTGAGGATCATCAACAAGGTCATATCTGCCTAATTTGTATTTGGTGTACTGATTTTTTTTAACCAATGTGTAGGACAGAATATTTGTTGGTCGAGATTTGGAGTTGCCAATTGTTTGACCATTCAGACACATAATCAAGGTTGCTTTGAAGGACAGTAGCATTGTCGGTGGTGTTGAATAGTTTTACGTCATCCAAAAAGGGTACAGTTGCTTATAAGGTTATTGCAAAGGTCATTTATATAGAGTATAAAGAGTGTGGGTCCTAGAACGCTGCCTTGGGGGACACCGCTATTAACTGGAGTAGGGTTTGATATAGCACTCCCTATTTTTACTATTTGTTGCCTGTTTGACAGGAACGCAGTAATCTACTTATGAAGGGATCTGTAAATGTTGTAAGAGTTTAGTTTTAACAGTAGTTTGTCATGTACCGCTGAATCAAAGGATTTGCAGAAGTCTATGTAAATTGCATCTATAGCTTTACCCTGGTCAAGTAGAGTAGTCCATGTGTTTTTGCAGTGTAGGAGTAGAAGATTGCAGGACAATTTTTTCCTGAAACCAAATTGTTTTTTGGAGAGTAGGTTGTTTGACTCTAAGTGGAGGGTGATGAATTGGTTAATGATTGATTCCATGACTTTGCACGTGACACAACACAGTGAGATTAGTCTGTAGTTTTCAACCAGGCTGGGGTCACCTTTTTTGAAGATAGGGATGACCATAAGTAAGGACCATAGGTTTGGTAAGGAGCTGGTTCTGAATGACATCTCATATATAATGCTTAGGGGTTCTGCTATGGCAGAGGAGAGCTTTTTAAAGAAGTATGCTCATAATCCATCAGGGCCAATAGATAGGGATGGTTTTAGGTTATGTAGTGCCTTTTCTACATTATCTTCTGTAAAGTCAATATGTAGTAGGTCATTACAGTTAGTTGTGGTATGACTAGGAAATGTTGGGCATGAACCATTGCTGTTTACAAAGACTGAACTGAAGAACGTGTTGAAGAGATTGTCCTTAATATCTTCATCATTGCAGTCTTTCCCATTTGGTCTTTTTAGGGGTGGGGTGAGTCTTTAAGTTTGGTGTTTACAAAATTGTAGAAGGCACAGGTGGATTTTGTACATAGGAGGTTTTCTTCTTCCTTGCAGTGGTAATTTGTGAATTCTGCCTTTATCTGTCAGCATGTGTTGTATTGGTTTGTAAAGTTTACTACATAGCTAGTTTTGTTTTTATGCCATATTGATCTTTTTTTAATTGAAGTTTCCTTATTGTTATGGGTAATTTTTTGTTGTTGTTTTTGGGGGTTACTAATGGTACATATAGTTTAATGACTCTTTCAAGTTCAGACAAAAATGCATTATAATGGTCTTCTGTATTACAACTAGAGAACAGAATGTGCCAATCAAGAGATGATAGGTAAGCATCTATAACTTAACTCTATAACTTATCTATAACTTAACTCTATACGCTTCACAGGAGCAGTTAACCAACCTTGTCCAGATCTAGGGTCAGATCTAGTTAATATTTGGAATCTTCCAAGAAATACCTGAGTTATGGACCAGACTGGGAGACCAAAAGACAGTATGGAATAAGTAATGAGTAATGGCAAACAAAAATGTATTTTTCTGTCTGTATTTTTGACAAGAAAACTACTACATCTATGAAGTAGTTTCAAATCTATGAAAGCATCAGGAATTAACTTGCAGGAGACTTTATTTTTACTGTTATCTCTATTAAGAGAAATTTCTTTTTAAATAATCCTTAAATAAACATTCAGGCTGATTTTATTTTTTAAAAAATGTGTTGTAGATGCAAAGACAAAATGAACTGAGAAACAGAAAGTCAGAAAACCGTAATTGAGATACTCACCCATTCCTAAATAAAGCATGTGTTTCTTTTCAACTTCAAGCACTATTCTAATCTTTCCTAAACAGGGAATTACACAAGAAATAAAAAATATTGGCACTGCATAACATGCTATAGAAGATGAAATAGATGAAATACAAGCTTGCAGATGTTTATATTTCTTCTTAGCAAAGCAATCCAGAAAAAAAGAAAAAGAAAATTTTTGATGCAGAGCAGCACTGCACCCCAGTGGTGAATTATCTATTCATTCTAAGAATTTTGCATTTTTTTGTACAATTGTTTTGCTTTGCAGTTTAAAAGGTAACTTACTTGTTCAGCATATAGAAAATCCATCAGTAATTTTTCTTCTTCTATAGTGTAAAATATATTTGTTTATCAAATATCAAATATCAAAACATCATACACTTCAAGAAAAAAAAGCATGCAGTAAATACCAGCTTAGCTGTTACTATTCAAGTTTATGATGCATGCATTTTATCTATTCAATATGCTTTTTAATAAATGTATATTTATTAATTTAAAGAAGACATCCAAATTAATACACATTAAAATGATTTCACACAGGAAAAATATCTTAAGAATGTTTCCAACAAACTGGTCACAGATCCTCCTATATTTTCATTGTTCTGCATTGACTGCATTGTCTGAATGTGTGTGTGTGTGTGTGTGTAGTAGTTATGTAGTATAGATGTATGTATGTATATGTATATATATATATATATATATATATATATAGAGAGAGAGAGAGAGAGAGAGAGTTATATATAGTTATATATATAGTTATATATATAGTTATGTATATATAGTTATATATATATATATAGTTTTATACATATATAGTAATATATATATATATGTATGTATATGTATGTATATGTATAGAGAGAGAGAGAGAAAAGTGTCTATATATAAAGTGTACTAAATATAAAGAAATTACCATCTAGAATTAATGTCTTAAAAATCTATCAATATGACAGAAGATTAAAAGTTTCCTAAAACAAAAGCAAATTTTGAAATCAAAGCTTGACTAATTTTTTATTATTTCTTTACAACTTTGTAAAATACAAATTGAGAATTTATTGTAAAGATTCTATGAAAGAAAAGAAAATTCAGAATAATTGACAGGCAGATAATTGAGTAAACTTTATTATAAGATTGCTAAATGATCCATTAGACACATGGAGGTAAACTAGGTTTAGTTGTGATAATGCTTTGTTTAGGCCACGAGCCAAAAATGTTCTTTTTCCTTTCTTACGCCATCTCCCACCCACCAATATAGCTTAAATAAATATATGCTCTACCAGATTTCCCTTTGAAGCTTTGTAATAAAGTAACAATTCTATGATAATAAAGTAACATAGAACAGAATAGAATTCTTTATTGGTCAAGTGTGATTGGACACACAAGGAATTTGTCTTGGTGCAAATGCTCTCAGTATACATAAAAGAAAAGATACATTCATCAAGAATCAAGAATCATAAGGAACAACACTTAATAATAGTCATAGAGTACAATAAGCAATCAAATCATACTAGGAAACAGTCAATATAAATCATAAAGATACAAGCGACAAAGTTAGTCATATAGTCACAAGTGGGAGGAGATGGGTGATAAGGAGTGATGAGAAGATTAATAGTAATAGTAGTGCAGATTTTGTAAATAGTTGGACAGTGTTGAGGGAATTATTTGTTTAGCAGAGTGATGGCATTCAGGAAAATACTGTCCTTGTGTCTAGTTGTTCTGGTGTGCACTGCTCTATAGCGTTATTTTGAGGGTAGGAGTTGAAACAGTTTATGTCTGGGATGTGAGCGGTCTGTAAATTTTCACAGCCCTCTTTTTGACTCGTGTGGTATACAAGTCCTCAATGGAAGGCAGGTTGGTAGTAATTGTTTTTTCTGCAGTCCTAATTACACTCTGAAGTCTATGTCTGTCTTGTTGGGTTGCAGAACCAAACCAGAGTTATAGAGGTGCAGATAAGCTCAATCATTCCTCTGTAGAACTGTATCAGCAGCTCCTTGGGCAGTTTGAGTTTTCTGAGTTGGTGCAGAAAGAACATTTGTTGTGCTTTTTTGATGATGTTTTTGATGTTAGATGTCCATTTTAGATCTTGTGAAATGATAGAACCTAGAAATTTGAAGGTCTCTACTGTTGATACTGTGTTGTCTACTATTGTAAGAGGTGGTAGTATGGGAGGGTTTCTCCTAAAATCTACCACCATTTCTATGGTTTTGAGTGTGTTCAGTTCCAGATTGTACTGGTCATACCATGAGGCAAGTAGTATAACCTCCCGTCTCTATGCGGATTCATCATTGTCTCGAATGAGACCAATCACTGTTATATCATCTGCAAACTTCACTATTGCAACAGATGGATCGTTTGAGATGCAGTCATTGGTATATAGGGAGAAGAGAAGTGGAGAAAGCACACAGCCTTGGGGGGAGGCTGTGCCCCTGTGATTCTGCCTAGCTTCACCTGCTGGTTCTTATCTGTTAGAAAGCTTATGATCCACATACAAGTGTGTTCAGGTAGCACTAGCTGGTTTAGTTTAATTAGAAGAATGTCTGGAATAATGGTATTGAATGCTGAACAGAAGTCTACAAAGAGAACTCTTGCATAGTTATTTGGAGATTCAAGGTGCTGTAGTGCAGAGCCATATTAACAGCATCTGTCGATCTATTTGCTCGGTATGCAAACTGCATGGGATCTAACAGTGGATCCATGATGGTTTTTAGGTGGGACAGCACTAGCCTTTCAAAGGTTTTCATAATTAGATATGTTAGAGCAACTGGTCTGTAACCATTCAGTTCCCTGATGGAGGGCTTCTTTGGCACTGGGATGATAGTAGAGCATTTGAAGCAAGAAGGAACATAGCACATCTCTAGTGATTTATTGAAGATTCAAGTGAAGGTGGGGGCCAATTGGTCAGCACTGACTTTTAAGCAAGAAGGAGTTAACACATTGAAAAATATTGTTGTAAAAAGCTGATCTTTTGATCATACTGAGCATTAACAAGTGACTGCTAATTAACCTGTTGAGCCATTGAATAGCATAAAATAAAAGTTACACTAAGCTGATTAAGAGATCATGCTGTTCAGGATGTTTAATTATATGTGCTGTATTTTCAAAAAGTCATTGTGCATTTCTTTACAATAGCCAAAGTTCCAAAAAATAGAATTGTATTAAAGATAATAAAATAAAATGTAACATGGAATAACACCAAGTTGCTAGCAAAGGTGGTTCTCAAGTTTTTCATAATATTGCTGGGACCACTGGTATTTGTGGGGGAGGCAGTTTCACTACATTCCAGGATCCTGTGCTCAGTTCTAGTGTTTAGTTCTCAAATATTCCACATCCCCAATTTATGTTACAGCCAGAAAATAAAGGTAAAAAAGCTTATCTCATCTATGATTTAAAACATTTAATTTAAATCAAAGATTAGAACACCAATCTAGTATGTATTTCAGAAACTGGCTAAACACAAAAGGATTTCCCTTTTGGATATGTCTCCATCCAGTTTCGGGTGTAGGATCAGCTGCAATTCTGGGACAATTGTGGTAAACTAGCTATTACCAACAAAGGAGAATATTTGTAGCTCAGGGTTGAAATGAGGGCTCCTTGGTGCTAAGCTTGGTTGTTTTGTTGTAGATGTTTCAGTACCCAAATTGGGTAACATCATCAGTACTAATAGAGGGTAAGATTTCCTCTCAATTTATATTTTAGTGGTTTGGTCTGTCACTCTTGGTAGGAGTGGTCTTGTTGGCTCTTTGGTTGGGTTGTTTAGAGTTATCATAGACTAGCTATTATTATTTCTGAGATTCTTGTGGCTACCAGGAGCTTGCTCCATAGATAACCAGAAAACATACCCTATTTTTAAAATTAGGATCAGATGTTTGGTGCTATTTACTGTTGTATAGCAATTTCCCTGTCTGAACTGCTTGATACTATGGCTGAGTTGGCAGTGGAGTTCTCCAGACTTATGGTGCTAAGGACTTGTGGATATATTAGGGTTTATTGCAACCAAATTAATTATGGGCCTGATTCAAGCTGTTAACGGCCCAACTCACTGTGGGGCTCTGTTCTTTGCCTCAGTTTGTGGTGAAGTGATCTGATGTTGACAGATGTTTCATCCTTCTCATGGATGAAAAACTCATATTAGCCTTGAAATTCTCTATGTAAGCTCTTCAGTGCAGGGAAGAAGGACCTATCAAACTGGTTCACTCCAGGTATCTGAGGAACCCAGCCAAGTTAAAGAGGGTACTTGCAGTCATTCCTGAAGCTTTGTTTCACAACTCAATCAATGCCTTTAATACTGTTTGGAATGAGCAGGTGATAGTGACCTTGGATCTGATTTCATCTGCAGACTCTCTGTGAGCATGGACCCTAGAGGATCACCTGATTTTGGTTCTTTAAAACAAATATATCAACATTGTCCATTGTCATTTCAATTTTGAAGTAGAGATCCCAAATTTTCTCTCTTGAGGATTGTAGACTAATTTGCAACTATTCTTTTAAGTTGCACAGGGGCATTTGTAGTTAAAACATCTTTGTAATAGATACTGTGGATATCAGATTTACTGTATATTTCAAAATTACAATTAAATCATTTTTATTGTCAAGTACTTGTGCAGTAGCCTCAATGGTTTTCTGCATTTGGTTGCATTTCTGATTTACTCAACTTTCCTTGAGTAATTTCTTGCTGTTGCTCCCTTTCATGACATCTTTGTAACATAGTTGATCTATAAAATTAATTTCTTTGTTTAAATATTACTCCAAACTAATTTTTGCAATCTCTGTCTGGCTTAGATGCCTTGGATGTTGTTTCATTTTCTTCTGTTCCTAGTGCCCTCTTGTGGTCAAAGAATTTTTTTTTTAAATAAAAAAGCTTTTTGTAAATCAGCTGGCATATCCTGGCCAATCAGAATCTATTAAAATGGGAAGATTTCAACCTCCCACAACAAACAATCCAAATAGTAAATTATAACTCCCAACATCAAATAAATATAGCACACTTTTAGAATTAACAAAGTAAAACCACAACTTTGAGAAACATTTCTCCATAAAATTTTTTTTAAAAAACCATACTCCACCCTTCCTTATTTTAACTGACCTCCAGCAACTCTCGTCCTTGTTGTTCAACAATAATGATGTCCCAATGACAGCACAGAACTTCAAAAAGGAATAACATTGTGAAGAAAAGGGCTTCTTTTAGCTTACTAAAGAACATACTCTGGTATTTAAGAAGTGAAACTTGTCCATTTAAATTCGAAAACAGCTTATGGACAACTCACCTAGCTAAATTATATGGAGGATTTTGCAGATTAACTTCTGGGGCTCTCCCTCATCCAGAAGAGTCATATAAACTTAGGAAACTCAGTTCCTTGTTTATAAGTTGAAAAAGAAAGCTTGCCACCTGAAGGTTCTGAACATTACCGAAAATCCTACATAATCAGCCAGGAAAGGAAGCTGCCATTACCATTGTTAGAAAGATTATAAAAGTTGGGCCAATAGCATGGCTTTCTTTGGTTACTTTTAGAACATCTACCTCCTGCAGATAGGTTAGTCCTCACACATTATCCAAAGTAATCCTCTTCCTCAGGGAATTTGGCGAGACAGACGTTCACTGAGCACAATAAGAAATACAATTTTAAGGTTTAATCTATTGATTTTGATAGTGTTTTCATCCAGATACACTACAAATTGCCTAGGGTGATTCAACTAAGCAATATTATAAAATAATAAGTAAGTAAAATAAAGCTGATTCAAACCTTATTCCTATCTTACATGAATCAGAGGGAGAAAGGGCAAAAAAAATCAAGGAGCTTATATACTGCAAAAGATTTAGACATTTCTTTTTTCAGTAAACAAATTGAAATGATTATTCCCGTTTCCCCCAAAGGACACTGCTATGGAATAAAGTATAGTCATTGGTATGCAGCAAGGCTTGGCCACCCAGGAATTCAAGTAAAAGAGTAGGCCACAAGAGCAAAGATTTTAAACAGCATGACTGCAGTTCTTTTATCTTTACTTCTTTTTTTCATTATTAAAATAGCTTAGGGATATGGCTCTTCCCTAGGTGCGTGCATATAATTCTCATTAGCACTAATGGGAATTATGCATTCAAAAGAGAATATAACCCTAAATTGAACATTTACAATATAACTTTCTTCCTGCATTATACTTGAACACGAACCATAAAACTAGGACAAGCACAATGAAGCAATGCTGGAGATCAAAAACAGACATGAACATTTTCTTTTTAGAAGGGAAATCATTGTTCCATTGTTGTTGCTGAGCAGCATTAGTTGTTCTTTTTTTTTAAGCTTCCAGAAGTTTATTGTTGAAATCTTGTCAACTAAGCTTTCCAAATAGGAGAGCACATCCAGTGGTCATGCTAGTAATGGCAATCTTTTAGGTATATGGGAAATTGTAATCCCATCTACCTAAAAGATATCAGATGAAGCTACCCAATTACATTCATTTATATAACATACAGTATAAAAATATAGACTGTTGATCATTACTTTTCTTCTGAATTGCAGTAACTAAGCAAGTGTTCATTCTTTAAAACCTGATGTTATGCTTGACTACAATGACCAATTGAAGAATCTGAACTAATGACTGTTTGTGAACTTCAGTGGAATTTTCTAAACTATAAAATTACAGAGAAGTTTGGTGTAGACAGACAAATCAACATGAAAAGTATTCCTTGAAGCAAACCAACTTAAAACCTTACTTTCAAATAAATAGGACAGAGCCATTTGGCTATATTTCCTGACTTCATAATTTATGTTGAGCAATTCATAGTGTACTGAATAAAACACATTTTATGGTGTTTCCTCAGCCATAAATTTGGTTTGCAAATCACAGTGGGTTGTACACTAATCTACTGAGAATTCATGATAGGCTTCCCGCACAGATTATCTACTGGGCCATTTTGGAAACTTGCATTAGCAATAATAATTAGGGCAATGTAACTTGTGGCTTTTAAAAGAGACAGTATTTTAAACACTTCTATGAAACTGCTCAAGGTCTGGATAATAGTGTAATATTATTTAAATAGGTTTTCTGGCACAAACATTAGACCTCATAAAGACAAAGCACAGAGTAAAACTTTCCAACTATCCAAAGTCAAGTACTTACAAATAGTAAAAGATTGTTTGATTTAAGACTCTGAAAGAATTTTAGAAGAACAGAGAACAGAAATGGCCAGTAAAATTTTATAGTGGTTTATTTTCCTAGGTTATCTTTTCCCAGTTCAGCAACAGCAGATTTCTGTGTTTTAGAATTAAGCAGGAGTGTTCTCTTAAAATATATCTGACAAAATAACTGCATTTTCAGGATCACAAATGGCTTGCATGTTCAAAATTATTTGCCATAATGGATTTTAATAAAAAGTATCAATTTTTATGTGAAGAAAAAATAATTATTTACAACAGGATTATCAAACTCCCAGCCTACGGGCCAGATACATCACACGTTGGCCACTCCCATGCCCAGTTTAGTGAAGGGGAAAAAAGTCCCAATACATCACATGATGCCACCATGACAACATGAGTTTGACACCCTAATTTACAATCTTTTACTTGGAGTTCACTAAGTAGCATGCAGTCATGGGGCTTATGTGTTCTGAAGCCTCTTCCTTGCCTTTCAGTTAACATTTAACATTGAATTTTAACTATCTTTGCACTTATTTAAAATTAATATACAGTTTTTCTGTATTTAATTTTTATTTGTATACCCTCCTAGAGCCTCTTTGTGAGGGAGATGGGTGGTTTTTAAATGTGATAAATAATAAATAATGAATATTTCAGTATATTTATTGGCTCTGAATGAAGAAGGAAAGGAAATGCACATTTTTATTTCATATGAAGTATGCTGCTATATATAGTGCAGAGGGTGATAAAAGATACCGAGGCTTTATCTGTATTTTATCACAGGCATTTATTACTAGGCAGGATAATGACAATATGCTAGCATATATTTTACGATGTCACATCAGCTTTTACTGCAGTTTCTTGACCATCATCTTTGCTTTTTTGTTACCCACTACAGATTCTGCTGCTTTTACTGATGTTTCACAGATAGGGACTCATTCTCTCTAAATTTTAGATCTTTTGCTTCTGTCTGTCTTGTATTTTAATTAGATACAGTTGTAATTGTTTTGCATATTATTTTATTTTGGTTTTTGTCTTGATCAAATTGGTTTGATCTAATTTTGTTTTGATCTAATAGGAATTAATATGAATTACAGTGTGTTGATTTAATTTGCCATAATAGCATATGGTACAATGAAATACTCTTATTCCACTGATATAAAATTCATTTTAGAATCTATCAGTCCAATTAACTAGATATATTAGATAGATGTGTAATGTCTTATAAAATCAGAGAATGTCAAGTAGGTATGATTTCCCCCCTAAAATATAACATGTAAATTATAACATGTATAATAAATAATCCACTTAGTGTTTTTCAATTCAGATTTATGATATGTGTACATAAATGGGTAGTTTATTAATATTTCATTAATAAATAGAACTTCTGATCTAGAAAAAATTCAAGACCATTCTCAGCTCAGAATCCCAAAGAATTGCATGCATTTGAGTAGCATTAACAACTGTGTCTTGTCTTCTTAGTAACGTTTTCACATTATCATATGCCCTAAATTTAAAAAAAAAAGACGCCTCTTTCTAGTACACCATTAGCTTCTTTTAGCAAGAGCAAACAAATACACCATGTAGTAACTTTAGGGAAATTCTCTCACATAGTTTTCTAAATGCAACTCAATGATTTGAGAAGCATGACAACTCAGAATTTCCCATGATCAAAAGGCCCATCGTGCCAGTCCTTTCTTCATATTTATTTCTCATTCCTCTTGTCAATTATCCACTGTGAAGTGCTAATTAGGAGCAAGAAGTTAATTGGACTATCATGGAGGTATATCTGGAATACCTTTTCCCATGAGTTTCTTAAAAGGTTTCTTTTCTTCAACAGTTTCCCTGATGACTCTAGATATAACAAGGAAGAAAATAGTAAATGTGACAGAGCAATTTGAGAATCCAAAAAAATTACTTCTGTTAAATTGTTCTCTCAATTATCAAGGGATATAACACAGTTTGTAAGTAATATTGTCATCCATTCATCAGGTAAAAAATGTAACAGATCAATGGGTAAAGTTTAGTTTAGTTTACTTTATTGTCATGCACTTCATACAACAAAATCAAACACCATCTTCAGTGCACATCATGACCATGAAAATAAACACAAGCACGCATCCTTCACCCTCCACACATTGAACCAAAAAACCCCGACACCGCACCAATACTGCGCTATACAGCAGAATTCAAAAGAGCTACTGCCCTGGGATAGAAGCTGTTTTTCAGCCTATTTGTGCTTGTTTTTAATATTCTGTACCATCTGCCAGATGGTAATAGTTCAAAAAAAGGGTGCCCAGAATGAGATGGATCTTTGAGAATATTTTGAACTTTCTTAAGGCAGCGGGAGCTATAAAGTTCTTCCAAAGAAGGGAGAGGCCAACCAATGATCTTCTGGGCAATGAAGTTAACCCTCTGGAGTGCTTTCCTATCTGCCACTGTGCAATTGGCAAACCATACAGAGGTGCAGTAAGTTAAGATAGACTCTATGGTGCAGCGGTAGAAGGTCACCAGCAGTTTTTCATTCAGTTGTTGTTTTCTGAGAAGTCTCAGGTAGTATAATCTCTGCTGGGCCCTTTTGACCAGTGCTGCAATGTGAGCACCCCAGGTCAGGTCCTCTTTTATGGCAACACCCAGAAACTTAAAACTGGCCACTTGCTCCACTCAGTCTCCATTGACAAGCAAGGGCTGGATGTCTGATCTGTTCCTTCTATAGTCCACTATAAGCTCCTTTACCTTATTGGTGTTGAGGACCAAGTTATTGTCACCACACCACGAAAGCAACCGGTCCCCTCATCTTGGTAGGCAGACTCATCCCCCCAGGAAATGAGTCCCACCACTGTTGTATCATCAAGAACATAATATTGTTTTCTTTTTTTCATGAGAGTTGTTTTATTTATTTTTATTTTATTTTATTTTTATTCATATTTATATGCTGCCATTCTCCAGAGACTCAGGGCAGCTTACAATTTTGGGGATACAATCCAATGCGCTCAGCAATAGCCTTCATTCCATTGTATATGCCTGCTTATTACTAAGTGGCATTTTTACAAAGTCAGCTTATTGCCCCCAACAATCTTGGGGCCTCAATTTACCTACCCCGAGAGGATGGAAGGCTGAGTCAATCTTGAGCCTGGTGGGAGCCTGTTTTCCCTTTCTCCTTGTTGATTGTGCATATAAAAAAGATAGGTGTGTATGTGTGTATCCAGATCCAGATCCGTATCCATATCTATCTATCTATCTATCTATCTATCTATCTATCTATCTATCTATAATATAAATTACATTCACTGTGGATAAGTTTTTTTTACATGAAATTTATCTATCCCTGAACTACTTATTGCCAATTACAAGCATAATACAAAAAGACCTAGTGTAATCTATAAAGCCCGAAGGAACTATAATGTCTGAAAGATTACCTTGAACCAAATAATGCAACTGAGATGTGCAGTTTTCATCTAAAGTTCTTCTCCATGTTTTCCCACAACTGATGTTTGATGAGCAGCCACCGGCAGCAAGAACTTTTGTTTGCTCTGCAAACTACCTGTTGCATATCACCCCAAAGAATTTGATCCAACAGCATCTTTGCTGTGGTTTTAGTAGGAAGTGAATAGCTTTTTATTTGACAAGGCATTTTAGCATGTCATTTAATTTGCCTTGGGTTTAGCTTTACTTGCTCTGCTGAATTTTATGACTGCTTTAATTACTGTTTCTGCTGTGGTATTCTTGTAATCTTTTATGTACAGGATGTCATTGTTTTATAATTTACTTTATACCACCAGAAAGCTTTCACTTAAAAATAGATCAAACTTCTTACAAATAAATGATATATTATTTTTTTAAAAAAACTAAAAATGAGCAGATACAAATAACAATGTATCTATGTAAAAATTTCGTTATCTCCATAGTTTTCTAAAGGAAGGGATATTCATGGCATTAATTCTGCAATGAGAGGAGACTTCATCATTTTATATAGATACAGTAGTAATAAATAGGAATATCTGGCTGGTTGAAATTGAGAATAGAATATATTAAAGATAAGAATCTCGTTGTTCTGGGGAAAAGGTTATATCAATGTTCTCTTTTGGTGAATATATTTATGATTTTTTTTATATTTCATATGTGATATATATACTATTACTTAGTTGATTATACTGTTTAAACCCAATAAATTCTTAAGGTGATTTACGTAATAACATGTTACATAAATAGCTTATTAATAATTATACCTGTTATCATACACTAAATATGTTTTAATTATACAGCAAATAAAGCAGAACTCGTAATGCCAAAAACATATGTTAAAATATGCAGTGATCTTTTTTTAATGGCAGGTGTAAATCTTTGCCCATCAACAACTAGTAATTAACTCATTGATCTTCTCATTGACCATAAACATACACAGTGGCACCAGTGTTACCTCACTGCCCTTTTTATCTTCCTGAAATGCTTGCCTTTGCTGCTACTATTATTATCAGTACAAATACAAACTGATTCAATTCCAGTGGTATCCCAAAACTTTACCTTTGGCAGAAAGGACTTCGGCACATCTGATGTGTATTTATAGAATATATGATACTCATTTTCTAAACACAGTTTAACTCAACACAATTAAAATTGAGTCATTAATTCTTCATGTCCACCCCCATTTCATTTATCTTAAAGAGCAGTGCCAAAGTAGTTTTCAATGCTGTGATTAAGGATTTAGAAATCACAACAGGCTAAAGGTTACAGAAAACCAGTCAAAGTGTATTATTTTGTAGTGCTACTCCATGCAAAAGAATATAATTATATAGATTAGATGATATTAGGTGAGAGAGATGAGATGAGATGAGATGAGATGAGCAGAGTTGGAAGGGACCTTGGAGGTCATCTAGTCCAACTCCCTGACCAAGCAGGAGACCCTATACTATTTCTGGCAGATGGCAGTCCAGACTCTTCTTGAAAGCTTCCAGTCATGAACCTTGCACAACTTCTGAAGGAAAGCTGTTCCATTGGTTGATTGTTCCCACTGTCAGAAAATTTCTCCTCCTTTCTAGGTTGAATCTCTCCTTGATCAGTTTCCATCCATTATTCCTTGTCTGGCCTTCATGTGCTTTGGAAAATAGCTTGGTCCCCCTCCTCTCTGTGGCAGCCCCTCAATTAATTGGAGCAATGCTATCATGGTCAACCTCTTCACTAGACTAATCTGCAAATTGGTGGGAGCAATGTTGCTAATCACATCCTTGCCCTTTTTTGTTTATATCACCTTGACATATGGATGTCTAAGGCTTACAGGTGAAACTTGAAAATTAGATAGGCAAAACATTTATTTCAGTAATGCAACTTAAAAGGTGAAACTAAAGATAGACTAAGATAGACTCATTACATGTAAAGCAAGATAGTTCAAGCCATGATTTGCCATAAATGTGATGATTATGGCTTACAGCTCATGAAAACCCCAAATCCACAATCTCAGAAAATTAGAATATTGTGAAAAGCAAGATAGTTCAAGCCGTGATTTGTCATAATTGTGATGATTATGGTTTACAGCTCATGAAAACCCCAAATCCACAATCTCAGAAAATTAGAATATTGTGAAAAGCAAGATAGTTCAAGCCGTGATTTGTCATAATTGTGATGATTATGGCTTACAGCTCATGAAAACCCCAAATCCAAAACCTGGTTCAATGACCGTGGGATTACTGTGCTTGATTGGCCAGCAAACCCGCCTGGCCTGAACCCCATAGAGAATCTATGGGACATTGCCAAGAGAAAGATGAGAGACTGAAGGCCTCTATCGAAGCATCCTGGTCTTCCATAACAGCAGTGCCACAGGCTGATAGCTTCCATGCCACACCTCATTGAGGCAGTAATTGCTGCAAAAGGGGCCCAAACCAAGTACTAAGTACATATGCATGCTTATACTTTTCAGAGGTCTGATGTTGTTCTATGTACAATCCTTGTTTTATTGATTGCATGTAATATTCTAATTTTCTGACATTGTGGATTTGGGGTTTTCATGAGCTGTAAACCATAATCATCACAATTATGACAAATCATGGCTTGAACTATCTTGCTTTTCACAATATTCTAATTTTCTGAGATTGTGGATTTGGGGTTTTCATGAGCTGTAAGCCATAATCATCACATTTATGGCAAATCATGGCTTGAACTATCTTGCTTTACATGTAATGAGTCTATCTTAGTCTATCTTTAGTTTCACCTTTTAAGTTGCATTACTGAAATAAATGAACTTTTGCATGATATTCTAATTTTTCAAGTTTCACCTGTAGGTTGGTATCAAGTACCAACATTTTTTTCAGATTTCTTGCATATAAATGATCCAGCTTCTCTTAATGTAGCATCAGCAACATCTTTTTCTAGATTTTTATTGCAGATCTGTCAGTGTGCTTTATCCACTTGCTTTTGCAATAGCCAGCATTGCAGAATGGACCAATTATTTAACATAGCTGCCACAGAAAAGCTGACTCTGATTTCATCTTGCTAATGAAGGGCAATCCTGTGCACATAACCAAGTCATTTTCACACAAATAACTTAGAAAAATGCCAAGTTCTGTCTTCTTTTTTTCATAGATTTTAGTACTAGAATGCTTCTTAAAGAAATACAAACACAATGAGCCAAAAATACCACAGCAAAAACATATCTCTTACAGGAACCACACATAGTGCTGAGATAGCAGTTATTTCATTATAATAGAGATCTCCATGGTTACTGCATCAGATATCAAACTGGTGCCTTGGAAAGAAGCAAATCAGCACCCTGGCCTGACTAATATTTAGAGAAAACATTAGATAATGTTAAATAAAAACACAATATTTAAAGAAAAGTAAGTTAAAGTGAGATTTTCCATAACCAATACTAATTTGATCATTATAGAATATTAGAAACCTGGGCAGCTATGAGGAAGTAAAGGGCATAAATGATTACCATGATATAATACCACCACTTCTACACTTCATCAGGTATTCAAACACAAGTTAAACTGAAGCATCTGTGTTATTACATTATCACAAACAAATGATCATTTTTGCATAATTGCAATTTGCTACAGAAGCTACTGATCAGAAATCATTGGAATAAAACCTGTACAGTGGTGCCTTGGTGCTTGACTACTTCAAAACTCATAGAATTTGGTACTCAATGCTGCAAAAGGAAGCATGGGTCAGCTACAGAGTGTGGACAGGAAGTTGGCCATGCTGGAAAGGTTGATGCAAAAGGAAGCAGAGGACAGCCTCAGAGGATAGCAGGAAGTCGGTCATGCTAGGAAGGTTGCTAGCATAGGAAAAGAGACAGATAGGAATTTCTCCTGGTCAAAACAAAGAGTCAAGTGATAAGTCATATAGTTTGTTTGGTACTTATCCTTTTTGTAATTGTTGTGCCTCCTCAAATCAATTAAGGATGAGTACTGAGGTACCACTGTAGTTCAAAACTGCATTCTGTAATGTCCAGAAAGATTGTCTTTCATTCAGATCATGGTGGTGCCGTAGCTGTCTAACTGAACTCAGAACTGAAGAAGTTTCCTGAATGAGAATCAAAACACTTTCAAAAGAAAAAAAGAGAAGAAAGTCCAGTTGCTTTTTGGAAAAAGCATCTTTGCATTCCAGGATGCTTTAAAAATAAATCAGAAATCCTTAAAAAAATAGCATATACTTGACATAAATATGAGCTCAGTAAAATGCAAGCCTAGTTGAAGAGGGATTATTATTTTATCACTGGGAGGGTAAATTCAGTGCTTGATATCAGGTGTCTACTTAGTAAATCAAAACTTTTATTTTGAGGCTTTACCAATCCACTTAATGAGTCTCCATAAATTCTACTTAGATATCACTATAAAAACAGCAATTTACTTGTGGATATGTTTCCTGAAACTTTATTATACGGTTCTTAAGTCCCAATATATCACAGTTGAGCTATATAATCAATTATAGGAATTTGTCAGTTCTACCTTGTATTTTAAAACGTAAGAGGCATTCTCCATTTACGAAAGAGGATCGACACATATGACTTAGTAATTCTGAAAGCAATTTGAATTAATTTTTAAATATTATGTTACCCTGAATTATTTTGAATTATACAAATATTCCATGTAATGGTGAAGTATGACATTTGTAAGTAGGTAGCAAAGTATTTCTATATCTATCTGCAGAAAACAGAATACAGTGAGATAACGTTTTCAGGTCCCCCTATAGATTGATATAAGCAAGATAAATACTAACAACCTTCCTCATGATTTATTTATACCTTCTAGAACTGCATGCTCAGTTTATTTCATATGTTATAGTGCTGCCCTATTAGGGTTGATGAGTAGTTTACTGGTAATATTATTATAGTTTTTTTCAAAATGGAATGGTGTGTTAGTTCTAACCTTTGTCACCATATCTGCTGTTGTCCCTAAAATGTAGGAAAAATATGTGAAGCAGGAAGCATTCTGTGTTTATCTCTTCAGTCAACTGATGACTCTACATGTGGAACTATAGGAGTGTAAAAAGACTCCCTGTTGCAAACTATTGTTTACACCTTGTGGAATAAAATGAGATGTTTCCCCAAGTATGTTTTTGAATGCGGCATCAATTCCTCATGCTACATATGGAAAGTGGCATATAAATATGTCTTTAATATTGTTGTTGAGATACCATGTCTGCTATGAAATGAAACCAGTAGGAGATTTTAGTGATCAGAATAAGCTATATCATATACTGTATCCAAGATGGAGGAGCAGGTGGGAGCCGTGGCCAGGGGGGCCTTTGCCCAGGTCCGGCTGGTTCCAGTTGCCCATATCTGGACCGAGATGCCCTGCGACGATCACTCAGGCTGTTGTCTCCCGACTCGACTACTGTAACATTCTCTATTTAGGACTGCCCTTGCATACCACTCGGAGGCTTCAGCTGGTGCAGAATGTGGCCACGCGGGTAGTGATGGGAGCTTCCCGATACTCCCATATTACACCCCTCCTGTGCAGCCTGCATTGGCTTCCGGTTGCCCTCCGGGTGAGATTCAAGGTTTTGGTGTTAACATTCAAAGTCCTACATGGCATGGGTCCAGGATATTTACGAGAATACCAACCGCCCTGTACGGGGGCACAGACTGGGTCTCCTTGGGGTGCCATCTGCGACTCAATGTCGCTTGGCGGTGACCCGGGGGAGGGCCTACTCTGTGGCGGCCCCCACTTTATGGAATCTTCTTCCGTCGGAGCTCCAGCTGGCTCCCGATCTCCACACCTTCCGCCACGAGTTAAAAACCTGGCTGTTTCTACAATCCGGGCTGTGCTGACTCTTTGGGGTTTGTTTATTTTAACTTTGGGGTTTTAATTCCAATTCGGCTTATAATTGTTTAATATGTTTTTAGGTAATTTATTGTTATTGTTGTATTTTAGCTGTGAGCCACCCCGAGTCCTTTCAGAGAGGGGGAGGCATATAAGTCAAATAAATAAATAAATATCTACTATAGCTCTCTTTAGAGGGAACAGTCAGTCACTATGAACGTCCAGAGTTTGCTACTTAAGGCAATTGTCTTAAGGTACTATTTGGTAGGACTATGAAAAAACAAAGTAATGAACTAGAATAGCATATTCATCTTCACTGTTCTCTCTTATATGGTCATTTTTTATGTTTAAAAGCCTTTTATCCAGCTACATAAAAAGACAGCTTTTCATTCCATGGAACCAGGTGATCCTCAGTTCTACTTTTGCATACATTAGAACTTCAATCATAATTTGTAAAAACTGAAAGCTTCTAAAAAAATTCCAAGTTTATAATAAATTCTCCTTAAAATTTCCTTGTCCTCATATGTGAAGGTCGTCTAGCCACTTTGCATCTCACAGGTTCCAAAAATAGGTTAGGTGTGTTTCTTGTCCAGCAGATTCCCCATTACTGCTTTACATTTTGATTTATCTCTTGCTGGGTACAAAGGTAAATTGATCCATAATTTCCAGCACTTGGAAGTAACTATAAGTAATAAGCCAAGCAACTGAAAGTATCAATGTGCAATTTCATTGCAATTTCACTAGCAGCACATCAAAAAATAATGCAAAGTTGAAGATTAACATTTACAGCCCTGACTTTTGAATATGTACATGTTATCTTGAAAAATATAACCCTCTGGAAATTACTATCATTAGTACTTTTTCTTTGGGTGTAAAGTCTACTATATGACGGAACCTAGAAATGAAATTATTAAATGCATTATGATTAAAGCCTTTTGTTTTTTCGTGTCTTATGATGTAAACCTCTGGAATCATTGAGTCCAGCAGTATATAAAAATAAATAATTAACTAGAATCATCTTAACTATATTCCCACTCTCAAATTATAACTATTATTCTCAAAGTTACAGGGAACTAGCAGCAATTTCAGTTCCCAGATTAAAATGAATAAAAAAGTGGGATGCAAGAAGACAAACATCCCTTTTAACAACTATGAAATTTTGCTCACTTTTATATTTATAATCTCCCTATGTATTTGTACTGTTTTATTAACATTTCTATGGCTGGTCAACAAGACAACTGAACAAGGTAAGAAACTACAAACTTTGCAATTAGTTCTATGTTAAAACTGAACAGTGTTAAATTGCTGTTGATATATACAGTATTTAATTGCTCATTTTGTTTGATACTGTAATGACTACTTGAAAAAAACTACATATTAAAAGCAGACATTCTACCCTGGAAGTTTGTAATAGCATGATATATTTATAATATAAGATATTTATTAACTATATATCTGAGAAGTTAGTGCTATATTTAATTTATTTTAAACAAACTTTAAAATATGTTCTAATTATCATTTTTTGTAATGATGTGTCTGTATACCAATCAATGGTAAACTGCAAGAGTCTTTTTCCAAAACTACTTATAAGAAAACTGTTTCATGCCCAAGAGAAGTGTTAATCTTTCATTCTTATAATACTCTAAAAGTATTAGCTTCCTAACATCATACCTCATACTAAAATTGTCTGCCTATTATTGCTCTCTCACTAGTATCTCAGCAATATTAGTCCAACTTGAAACTATTGATTTATATGACTAAAGCCACCTACATCTCTTTTTATATGTATTATATCAGTTTTCTATGGTTTTATTAGTATGAATTAAAAACAACTCTAAGCCTCTTCTTAGGTCCAAGATAGTCTATTTCAGAGGTTTCCAAACTTGGCAACTTTAAGACTTGTGGACTTCAACTCTGAGAATTTGGGGAGTTGAAGTCTACAAGTCTTAAAGTTGCCAAGTTTGGTGACCCCTGGTCTATGTAATTCATTAAAGTAAATAAAACAATACAGCAAGATTGATGAAATCTAAATTAATAACTCAATTTATATCATATACTTATCAGCACTGTATTATAAAGGAAGCTAATATAAAGAAGACATGTTATCTTACAATAAAGCACTAATATAATTCTCAGTATGTAAATAGGTTTAGTTGACCATATATTTAGATCTGTAAAAGATAACACAACACTATTTTCCAGAAACATGAATCTAAGCTTTCTCAATTTGTATCAACCTCATGAACTTCTAAACATCAGTCTTGGCTTTTTAAAAAATACATATTCTCCCACAAGCACATCCTGCTCTTCAACTGTAGCATCATTAGATTAGGGAGTTCAGTTGTTTGTGTTCTGTCTGAACTAAGAATAGTCTTGGAGTTTCTGCTTGTCCTGTTGTCAGAATGGACCATCCATTGTTTCCTAAGTACAGAAAAATATGATGTTTTGTGTTCTAAGTTGTCTGAAGCCCTTTTAAGCATAGGGTTTCTGATCTAGCAAGAATCTGTCTGATTGACTACAACATTTGCCAAAGCTCCCTCACCTCCTGTAGTTGATCATTAATCTGTGTAGCCATTTCATTCTGGCCAGCTAGGCTCCTATGTTCTCTGCTTTTTTGATGATTTTTTACAGTTGTTCCAGTGATTGTTTATTAATTCAATAAACTTTCCTTGATTCGGGTTTTCTCACCCTTTCACTGCATCTAATTCTTACATCTTCCACCTTTTGATTTCTATCCAAGTTTGGAAAAGTACACTTGCATTACTTCAGTGCAGTGGTGGGATTCAAACAATTTTACTACCGGTTCTGTGAGTGTAGCTTGGTGGGCATGGCTTGGTGAGCATGGCAGGGGAAGGATACTGTAAAACCTCATTCCCTCCCCACCCCACTAACCTGCTTTCCATTCTCCTGTGCAGAGCAACAAAAGAAGACCCAGCTGATCAGCTGGGACTCAGGAGGCAGAGAATAGATGGGGGGTGGGGCCAGTTAGGTGGTATTTGCTGGTTCTCTGAACTACTCAAAATTTCTGGTACCGGTTCTTCAGAACTGGTCAGAACCTGCTGAATACCATCTCTGCTTCAGTGCTAGAAATAGAATGAAAACTGTTTATAATGACAATATATACAATTAAATATTTATTCCATCTCTACTTGCATGAATCCATTCATTCATATCTATTCATAGATAGAAAAAATGCAAAAAAAGTCTAAACCAATAACAGAATGAGAGAAACAATTTGCTTTCTCACTATACTTTTTTTTTTAAATCAGGACCAAAAGACCATGAAGCAAAGGGAATATTTACAATAAAATCAGGAGCATTGTTCACCCCTGCTTTGCAAAATAAATCATCAGTAGACTTCAAAGTTCTTGCTTTTGATGTTCAGCAAATGGTAAAGATAAACTTATTTTTACTGAATTATTTCTGTATTTCCACATTCCCTTTTTTGATTAAATAAGTCAATGCCCTATCAATATATGTGAATGAATATGCAAGTGAGAAGAATATAAAACCAATAACACTTAAACTTATATATGCTTTACAGCCCTCTCTAAGAGGTTTACAGAGTCAGCAAATTGCCCCCACTAATCTAGGTTCCCATTTTACTGACCTCAGAAGGATGGCAGCTGAGACAACCTTGAGCCGATAACAATCAAACTGCTGACAGCCAGCAGAATTGGCCTGCAATACTGTATTCTAATCATTGCACCATCATGCAGTGGTTATACATGTGCATGTATAAGTAAGTCCATAAGAGATGGCATGTTCTGTGTTCATCAATTAAAGGTAATCCTTTCCCTGTCGTAGTGACTTCTCTATTATCTGCCTCCAATGTTACACTCATAAACCCAGACATGACATCTTTTTAAAAGGTTTTAATATCTAAATATTCCCATAGATATTGAATTAGATTGACATACAAGCCCAGTTTAAATGTAAATATATAATGTTGCTGACAAGTATGGTCAGGTATGTATTTTATTTTTATATTACTGCTTTTATATTTTGATTTTTTAAAACCCTTTTTGCTGATCAAAGTTTTTCTACAAGAGAATGGCAATATACTGCATGTTAAACAGTTACATAGAACTACAGAGAAGTTTAGAAAACAAGTAAATTCAAAAATTGTATACAGTATACAATATTACAATGCTAAGAACAAATAAAACATAGAAAAGAGCCATACCTGTCTAGAGAAGGAAACCATGTGAGCTAACCAAAGAATATTCCTATAAGAGATTTGCCACCCACCATAATTCAAGGCCTGAATGGATAACCAGGTTTTCAAACATTTTTAAGCAGAGTCACGATGGGAACTATATGGGCCATTTAGGTGACATTGGTTGTGGAACTCAGAACATGAGCACTTGTCCAAGTTAAACATGTCTTAAGTTTAGAGTCACAAGAGATCCAAATCCAGTCCCGTTGAATTCCGTTGATGCTTATCTGTTGCCAATTTAGTGCTGACCATTGATTGATTCTTGCACATAGGCTTGAATAAATCTTCTATGTTGAAAAAGGTTTTAACATAGAAGATTTATTCAAGCCTATGTGCAAGAATGATTATTTGCCCCTGACAGTCAATTGATAGAAATCAATTAGTGTATGCATATGTATATGTGTATCCTTTTCCTTCATGGTCATTATTTTTGAGCAGAAAGATGTAACTGCTGAATTAACCAAAGTTTGTCTGTCTGTCTGTCGGATCAGCTTTCTTTTCTCTCTCTATATATATATATCTACATCAACAAAGCCATGATATTATTTTAAAAAATATTAATTTGTAAGAGAAAAAAACCTGAATATTTCTTGCCTTTATAGGAAGAGGAGTTCAGGGGATTTTTTTAGATATCACTTTTTATGTTTTCTATATTAGAAAAATATAAAATATATTCTACAATGTTTTATATTGTTCATCTTTGTATATTTAGATAGATGACATGTTACATGCAAGTGAACTTCAAAATAATTATAAGGGAAGTAAAGTTACGCAGTTCAGGTAAGTTAATTTTTCATAAAAATTAATATTAGGATGGACATTATGTGCACATGCTTGAAATATTACTGAGATCATAGGATCTCTCACATTAGAATTATGTTTATTCCTCTTCATCTGCTTCTAAGGCTACAGTTTTAAAATTCATACATGATTGTCTTATGCTCAGTATAGATCCTGTTCTATGCTCTATAGGAAAATTGGAATAAATTTTCCTTATTTCAGGTCTTAATGAAAGAGTAGTAGTAAAATTAAGTGAAAATGAAGGAAAGAAATCAAAAGTGGGGGAAAAGTTCCTTTGCTTTCCATTTATCAGCCCAAAGGAATCCACTCCTGGATGAAGCATATTTATAAATTATGGGCTATAATATAATTGGTCCTTAACCTACAATTATGATTGGAACTTCCATCACTAAGTGATGTGGTCATTAAGACACACTTGATTTTATGATCTTTTTTTCCATGGTTGTTAACTCATTAAATGAATTATGCCACCATTAAATGAATGCAGTTTCTGCCTTTGAATTTGCTTGTCAGAAGCCCCTGTAAAGATCATAAATGGTGATCACAAGACCGCAGGGCAGTGCAACTATCATAAATACATGCCAATTACAAGCACCCAAATTTTGATCACGTGAATTTTGTGCAATGACCATAAATGAGAGGACTGCTTATAAGTCAATGTTCAGCAGTGATGTAACTTCAAACAGTCATTAAATGAATGATCATAAGTTGACAACCACCCATAAAGCCATACTGGTGATGATTTGGTAAAAATATTTTTTATTACTTTCCACTCTAGAGGCAAAAGAAAGAGTGATTGATCCCAAATCATCCAACCTAATAAGCTCCGTCCTCAATAACAGAGAACTGGCTATCCCAGTTCATAACTACTCCTTTTACCTATCACAAAATTATGGAGGATGTATTTCTCCAGGAATCATTTTCTTTAGTCCATATCCTAATCAGATCTGTTAAGAAACAAGATGAATTTCCTCATCATTCATTTTAACAATCATTGAATATCTTTGCTAATGTTATTAAAATATAGAATCACCATTCTCAAGTTCAGTAGTTTTAACTGTCAGGTTATTTTATATATGCTATAAATTAAAGATGAGGGCAAATGTTTGGCTTTAATAAAAATGAAAGTATATATTTGCTAATGTTTCACCAACCAAGATCATCATTCTCAAGTTCCACAGCATTAGCTATCCCATTATATTAATAAAAAGTTAAATAAGAAGGTAAATCTTTTACTTGAATAAGAATGGAGATCTGCTGTATACAGACAAACATCTCCACAGCAATATCCATTGATGAAATCTTGTCCAAATCATAACCACTCTCAAGACTGTTTAGCTTTTAATGTTAGACAATCTCAGCCTGGTTTTATATTCCTCATTTCAATTAACAGATGGATTATTGTGAAAGTGCTCTAAATTCATGTAATTATCATAGACCTAAAACATGATTTTAAATATGACAGTAGAAATCATATTATGCATATAATTTGTAGAGATTTTTATCTTTCACTTCTCAAGTTATGAGGTTCATGAAATCTTTCTTCATACATAGTACTTAAAAGTGACAAAAATAGAAAAGGAGTGTACCCTCATACACTTGACATAAAATTCTCTTGTGGTTTAGTTCAGGTTTCAGTTTTAACTTTATTAAGTTTGTAAACATTGATATAGAGCAAAGTACTAAAATCAAGTTAATTTTAATTCAGAAAATTACACTCAGTTGTCATGCTCATTAGTACTTAGGCTGCTATATGCAAAAAACCCCACTTATTGGCAGCTTTGAATAACATCTAATATTATACTAAAAACAACAAACCAACAAACAAGAAACCCTACTTTGTTCTTTTCCAAATGTAAATCATCAGTAAAGTATTTTTAATATATTTATATTAATAGATTAATATAAGGGACAATTAATATGGGATATAATTAAGCGCTGACATAGTCTGCTGGTTAATGTGGCTTGTTTGGCTTTGGTTTAACCTGCTGTGTGCACCTTGTCTTTGCATTCTTAAAATCATAATGTGCAAAGCTTTCTATTTGTAATTTAGTCAGTAAACCATAGGTTAACAAAGTGTGGTTTAATTGTTAAATGTGATCCCATAGAATGTCTGTTCAATGTTTAACTAGAACAAGCAGTTCTTGTTGAATTGATTGCAAACCAAACCCACTCAACTTGTAGAACTTTGATTTCATTGCTTTTTTGTCTGCAGAACATGTAATTCAAAGAACATTTCCTTGCAATTTTTCTATAAAAACATGCATTGTGTTACAATGTTCTTTGTTGCAATATGATTTCATATTTGAAATTCTGATAAGTCAGAAACATAGCATAGAAATAATTGCCTAAAGCATTACAGTATATGAATCATTTAAGAAATTAAAGGAAAAGTCTTTGAATATACTGCACCTTCCCCTTGACCTTAAAAGAATTAATCATCTCTTAGTCATTGCTGCCTCAGTGACAAAATACTGATATAAGTCTTTAAAATGACTAAAGGCCACTAGCTCTGTAACTAAAACAAATGTTTCTTTACATCAACAGAAAAAAATTATATTGTCACCACTATCTTCAGTCCTATTCTTGCTAGAGAAATTGATACAGAGAATAACTGAAAATAAGAAAATCAAACTAATATGATGGTGTCAATAGATGATGTTATCTAGTTTAGATAAACTACAAGATGCTATTTAATTTGGATAGTCTGCAAGAAAAAGCCAAGCTCAGAGGGTAGCAAGGACCACTCATTTGTGGAAAATGTCAATGTTCCAGTTAAAGGATAGAAGAAGAAAAATATATGTCACATCAACAACAATATATAGAAGACAAACTAAGATAAAATTTACTACATTTTTTAGACTCTCGGAGACTAAGTGGACTTATCTCAGGGTAATTTGGCAACTTCAATAAATCATATTTTAAATAGCATCCTTTGACCTTCTTATTTCTTGACTGCACTGGATAATATTTTTAAAGATTAATAAGATACAATAAAATGAAGTACAAAACTGTTTATTTCACTTAAAACAATGCCACATAGTCAAGATAAAGCTATAAGCTAGGAGAGTCCAGCCATGTGGGGGTCACAATAGCATATTAACATAACAGTCTTCAAGAATATCATATGTAATATACCTGGTGCTCTCATGAATTTCTATGGAGTGGCAACATGATTAAAGAGTTATTTTATAGTTCCATGGTACAACTCCTTCAGAAAATGTATTTCCAATGAACATAAAGGTGAGGCACTGAGCAGTTAATTACTCTTATGTTAAAACCCCACATGTGTTTTGGAAAATTGATTTTGTTAATGTCAATTTATCAATGGACAGAAATTTTAAATTTTAATTTTTTTTAAGTTAAAGTTCAAGTTTAAATTTTAAAGTATAATTTAAATTATTTTAAAGTTAAATTTTAAAAGTATATCATGCTAATTACTTTCAACCACTGCACTTCAATTATTTGCAATTTGTACTCCTTTATTCCTTACTGTGTATCTATATAAATGTATAAAGGAAAAAGAACAAGTAGTAACTGATCATCATTCTGGATTCTGTGGATTTATCTGTATCTAAATTTTAAATTTATTTTTTTTATGTATAATCATAATTTCCTCATTGGTCTTAGACTCGTTAAGCAGATCATTAAACTTACAATATTTTTAATATTAATTAGTCTATTTATTAATATCATTGCTTGATTATAAACATGATTTCTACCTATGTAAGACAGATGTCTGATTCCATGTCTTTTTTTAATTAATATGTTTAAGAAAATAGGAAGCTATTATATTGATATATAAGCCATTGTCCTATTTATTTCCCTGTGATCTCCCAATTGAAGAGCAGCTTGCCCCACTCATTCTAACTGAAGAGGCTTGCTATGGGTCCCATCTGCTGAGGAATTCCAGCAGGCAGGTTCTAGAAGAAGAGCCTTTTCTGCTGTGACCCCATCCGTGTGGAATACTCTACCACTGGAAGCAAGGACTACTCCAGTGGTGGTATTCAGCCGGTTTGCACCGGTTCACATGAACCGGTAGCGTGTCGCAGAACTGGTAGTAACTTCTGGCTGGCCATGCCCCTGACCCAGTCGCCCAGTCGCTGCTCACTTACTTGCCCCACCCACCCAATGCTCGCTCACCCCGGCCCACCTGCCTGATGCTCGCTGCCCAGTCACTCCTTAAAGTATTTCTCTTTTTCCCCTCCCGACAATCAGCTGTTCCTAAGATCAGCTGTGCTGTGCTTCCCCTCGCTTACTTACTGCTTCGCCAAGGAGGCTTCCCTGAGTCCCAGGAAGGCTAAAATGGAGGGAGGCACAGCCCCCCACCCCCTCCATTTTTTGCCTTCTTGGGTCCCCAGGAGGTCCCAAAATGAAGCATGGGGGAGTTCTGCATGCCCTTCCTATCCTCTGTTTTCTGACTTCCTGAGCCCAAGGGAAGTCATCTGGGAGCAAAAACAGCCCCCAGGAGGCTTCTCTGAGGCTCAGAACACTCCAAAATGGAGTGCAGGGGAGTGCTGCATGCCCCTCCTATCACCTTTTCTGCCTGACTGAGCCCAGGAAGCCTTCTGAGAGCAAAAAAAAAACCCCCAGGAGGCTTCTCTGAGGCCCAGAAGGCCCAAAAAATGGTGGGGGCATGTTGCAAAAAAAAACCCCATGTCTACCCAGTCACGTGGCCATGCCCCCTAGCCATGGCCACAGAACCAGTAGTAAAAAGAATTTGAATCCCACCACTGGACTACTCCCACCATTTTGGCTTTCTGGAACAGTACTGAAACATGGCTTCGCCAATTGGAAGGGCCCTATATACAAACTGGCTCTCTAAGTTAATCAAAGTGGGTGGAAAGCAACCATATTTTAAACAAAAGAATATTTTAAGATTTCACATAAAAATACCTCCCCGCCTTTTTTTGTTGCCTTTTAGCCTTTAAATTTGTTACAAACAATTTCAGTGTTATACAGTTAGGTGTGTATGATGTTATAAAAAAGGAGGAAAATTCAAGCCATTAAGAATCATGCTAGTTTAGTGCCAAGATTCTGCTTATTCATCTGTTGTTCAATACAAATTAATGTACTTTTTTATACTAATTTTTGTTGTTGTTTACCTCTGTCCAGAAATGGTAGCGTAATTGTACTCTTCAAACTTTTCTTTCTACGGTGGGTGTCTGAAGTAAAGATAAAGAATGCGTTGGTCTACGGAATTAAAGAGAATAAAAGTGAACTCTTACAGATTTTTAATATTGATGTGAACAGTATAGAAATAACAGGTAATCCACATTTTTTAAATACAGGCAAGTGTTATTTAATTGGTTATTTTCTGCTGATTCTTGCTTTGATACTGGCATCTTCACCACTGTATTAATTTTCATATCAACAACACTTTCTATTGTTTTCAGAATTAACTATTGTAAAATATTTATGATCACCACATGCATAGATAGATGATAGATAGATAGATAGATAATAGATAGATAGATAGATAGATAGATAGATAGATAGATAGTAGATAGTGTGTGTGTGTGTGTACATACATATATACATACATATACATATACATATACATATACATATACATATACATATATATATATATATATATATATATATATATATATATATATATATATTATATACACACAAGCACATACATATACATACAAATGCTACCAAAATAATACCAACAAGCAGATGGAGTGAAAAATAAAAATAATTCTAAGTTTCAAACTCACGATTGGCTAGAAAGTGAAATATTTTTCCAGTAAGAATGAAATATTAATAATATGGTCTCACATGACTACACAACTATGTGAATCTGGGAGTGGGGGAGAGACTTCATATTCAATAAAATGGCTTTAAAGGGGTTTACAAAGTATTTTTTCATATTTTAATGATAGTGCTGAGCCTTAAAATTTTGATCCAAATGTTATTTGAGATTCAGGATCTGCTGTTCTTCTTTCACCAAAGAACCTGGTAATTATGAAACACAGAGGTGGTTTATTTAGTTCATAACATATATACATTTTTTTATCTATTTTGTCATCAGTGATGTTACCTAGTTTGGGTAATGAAATGCCTGCAAGAAAATAAGCAAGCTCAGAGAGTATCAAGGACTTCTCATTTTAACCCTGAGCTACAAATATTCTATTTATTTATTTTTTATTTATTTATTTTATTTTGTCAAGTGATTATAAGATAACAGGTATAAGTATAAACATAGTTGTGAATACATGAAATGGATACATATAAGAAAAAAGAAAGAAACAATAGGACAGGGATGGTAGACACATTGGTGTGCTTATGCACGCCCCCTACAGACCTCTTAGGAAAGAGGTGAGGTCAATAGTAGACAGTCTAAGGTTAAAGTTTTTGGGGTTTGGGAACAAACCACAGAGTCAGGTAGAGTATTCCAGACATTGACCACTCTGTTGCTGAAGTCATATTTCCTGCAATCAAGTTTGGTGCGGTTAACCTTGAGTTTGTATCTATTGTGTGCTCTTGTATTGTTATGGTTGAAGCTGAAGTATTCATTGACAGGTAGGACATTGCAATGTATGATTTTATATACTATACTTAGATCGGACCGAAGCATACTTCTAGGTTTTCTAGGTCTAGAATTTCAAGTCTGGTGGCATAAGGTATTCTGCAATGAGTAGAGGAGTGGAGAACTCTTCTTGTGAAATATTTCTGGACTTTCTCAACTGTGTTAATATCAGATACGAATGTGGGTTCCAGACTGATGAGCTGTATTCGAGAATTGGTCTAGCAAATGTTTTGTATGCTCTAGTTAGTAGTGTAATATTACCAGAGAAAATGCTACATAAGATTAGGTTAATGACTCTTAATGCTTTTTTGGCTATGTAGTTACAGTGGGCTCTAGCACTTAGATCATTAGAGATGAGTACTCCAAGATCCTTGACAGAGTTTGGATCATCAACAAGGTCTTGACTATTTAGCCTGTATTTTATTTTCTGATTTTTTTTGCCAATATGTAAGACATTTGTTGAGATTTGTTGAGATTTGAAGTTGCCATTTGTTTGACCATTCTGATACATAGTCAAGGTCTTTTTTGAAGGATAGCAGTATTGTCTGTGGTGTTGTATAGCTTTACATCATCAGCGAAGAAAACACAGTTGCTCTTAATATGATCACAGAAGTCATTTATGTAGAGTATGAAGAGAGTTGGCCCTAGAACACTGCCTTGGGGGACACCACTGTTGACAGGTACAGAAATTGATAGGACGCTCCCAATTTTGACCATTTGTTGTCTGTTTGATAGGAATGCTTCTATCCAGTTGTTTTAGTTGATGATACAGAAACATTTCCATTTCTTTTATCAACTTAACTTAGAAGATCAAATTCTAGACAGTGCTGTGTATAATTCAATGGTAGGTTAGGAATTTAACAATATAAAGATGTAATAACGTATAATATATTGAAGGAATATAAAGTCAGGAAGCTGAACAAAATTACAATCACAAGCAAAAAAACATTTTTATATTGAGCTTTGATTTTATTTAGAAATAATTGCACAGGGGGAGGCTGTTCATTTGCTTTATTTTCTGTTTCACTAATTTTGGAATATTTCTGTTACTAAAGCAATCCTTTAGTAACACCTAGTTAATAAGAACAAAATGTATTTCTATAAGAAATAAGAAAAAGGAGGCCAGCAAAATCCATTCACTTTTTGCATTATTGTATAAAGTGACAATAATAAATACAAATTAAGTTAGAAACAAAAAGCGGAATTTTTGTGATTTTTTAAAAAGTCTGTTTTGTTCATTTTGCAGATTTGGGAATATCTACTTCAAGTAGTCCTTTGACAACATCCGGTTAGTCAATACAAAATGCATATTATTGTTTTATTAATTCATGAAAACCCCTTGAGAAAATGATCCCTTTTTTCTTTATTTTGTTTGATTTATTTTGCAGATTTGGAAATATTCAGTACAAGCGGTCCTTCAACAACTTCTGGTTAGTAAATATAGAATGTATCACTGCACTGGAGAACTTTTCATTCTATTAATTAATAAAAACAGCTTTAAAAAAGTTAACTTTTTCTTTTGTTGTTTGATTCACTTTCCTGGATTGGGAATAACTAGTACAACTATTTCAACAACACCTGGTTAGTAAATACAGATTTTATTAAGTACACAAAAACTTAGGTACGGTATATGGAATCCCCCAACTTTTAAAAATAAAATTGCTTTGTTAAAAAAAATTTGTAATTGGAACTTTCACTTTCCAGGGCTAAGCACAATAAATACAAGTTCTGATTTCATTTAAGTTAATATATAGATTGTGACATGATAAAAAAAATAAAACACATTAAAAATTCTGGGTAAACAAATTGTATTTATTTAATTTTCCAACTCAAACATACATAGTCAATTTTTTTAAAGTACACTAATGTCCTTCTATCTATTTTTATAACTAAAATGACCTGTGTTTCTTCTAGAATATATCTATTTCTGCGTGTAATTATAAATAATTTATTTTCATTATTTTATATCACATTCAAATACTGGATTCAAGAATATTACTCTTTCTGTAACAGTGAATTGATTTCTATCTATTTTAGTAATTGGAACATATAACAATTGGTAAATATTTAGATAAATAAGCCTCATTTTTAAACTTACATTTCAACATGAGTTTGTTAAATGAATCTCTCTCTCTCTCTCTCTCCTCCCTCCCTCCTCGTGTGTGTGTGTGTGTGTGTGTGTGTGTGTGTGTGTGTATCTTTCTAACTTGGAAAGAAAATCAGTAACCACAGAAAACATATCCAATGGATTCATTTTCCTTCTCCAGTAGATGGCATTGTTGTTTAGTTTTCAGAAGAGCAAATAAGAAATAAATAAAATAAAATAAAGAAATAACTCTGTTGTTGACATCAGCAAAAAATTGTTCTGGCAAATTTGATAATTTTTGCCATTGGAAATAATCAAGGCTGAACGTTTTCACTTAATTTAAAAGCAGGATTAAGTTTCCAGAATAAGGAAAAAACATCTCATTAAAGAAAGGCATAGCTCAGCGATTTTACCTATTTCTAAAAATTCTAAACATTTATTGTGATCATAGTAATACCTCCACTATTATTTAACATTATTATTGTGTCAGTTCACTGAGTGCATTTATAATTCATCTTCAATACAAAAATCTCAGTAAAAAGCCACTAGAAAGCAAGCCCGCTTTTATTGTCAGGTGCTAGATAACAGCAGAGACAGAATCCAATCTAAAGCCACTTCAAAAGTTTTATTTCATATGAGTAGCTGTCTTACTTTATACTACATCAATTTCCATTGCATATTCACATCACAGAGTACAGTATATGTCAATGTGAAACAGAACTTTCTTAAGACAAATGAATTATGGAATTTTTCATTACATTTTAAGAAGTCCCTATTTCTGAAAATATGTCTATTCGAATGTAAGATAATTGAATACCGATCGCCCTGTGTGTGTGCACACAAGGGGACTCCTTGCGGTGCCGTCGGCTAGACAATATCGGCTGGCGGTGCCTCAGGGAAGGGCCTACTCTGTTGCAGCCCCCGCCTTGTGGAATCAACTCCCTTTGGAACTCCGTTTGGCTCCTGATCTTTGCTCTTTCCACTGCAATCTGAAGCCCTGGTTGTTTGGACAGACTGGGCTGGACTGACCTCCTGGGGGGAGGGTTTAATTTATTTTAACTGTTTTAGTGATTGGGCTTGTTAGGTTTAATTCTTTTTAAAATATTTATTGTTGTGTTTTAATTGTGAGCCGCCCCGAGTCCTTGCAGAGAGAGGGCGGCATACAAGTCCAATAAAATAAATAAATAAATAAATAAATAAATAAATAGGTTCTTGATTATATCCTATGGTGGAATGTTTTCTATTCTGGAACAGAAAAATTAATCATGTATTCTGTGTTATTTTCTTTTTGAAATATATGCTAGGTAAATGTTTGCCTTCAGATGATCTTTGCGCTGATGATGAAAGCTGCATCAGAAAGGAATTATTTTGTGATGGAATACCACACTGCCCAAATGGCTCAGATGAAAACAGATGTGGTAAGAATGTAAACTTCTGTAATTAGCCTCTGGATTTCCAGAGGAATGTTTAATATGAATGTTTAAAATATAAAAATAAATTAAGTCAAGCAGGGTTGGCATTTGTTTTGTTTTACTTTTCAGATATATATTCTTCAAACATTTATTTTTAAAAAATCTCTTCTAAGGATATTAGTAGATAATTTATTGTGGTTGTCAATACTGTATGACAGCTAGTTTTGTGTAGTGGTTAGGGTGCCAGTTTATAAACCAGGAGAACATGAGTCCTCCCTTAACCATAAAGCCAATTGGCAACGTTGGGCTAGTCAACCTCTTTTATCCCAAGGAAGCAGCCAATGGCAATCCACTTCTTAAATATTGTCAAGAAAACTGGAGACACTTGTCCAGGTAGTCACCAGGAGACTGATGCTCTCTCCTCTCCCTCCCTCCCTCCTCTCTCTCCCTCTCTCTCTCTCTCACACACACACACAAAAATAATTATAGTCTACAAAGGAGTCTTATATTATTATGTATGTATTTAACTATTATGCTAAACAATATGTATATTTGATACTGCCTTCATTTATGCTTATGGTAATACTTACAACTCATAAGGGCCTTGGTGGCTCAGGCTGTTAAATGCCTGCATTTAAGTTCCAGCTGCCTACAATTACTGTAGGCTCGAATCCCATCAGGCTCAAGGTTGACTCAGCCTTCCATCCTCCGGGGTAGGTAAATTGAGGACCCAAGATTGTTGGGGGCAATAAGCTGACTTTGTAAAAATGCCGCTTAGTAATAAGCAGGCATATACAATGGAATGAAGGCTATTGCTGAGCACATTGGGTTGTATCCCAAAAATTGTAAGCCACCCTGAGTCTTTGGAGAAGGGCGCATATAAATGTAATAAAAATAAAAATAAAATAAAATAAACTGTGCACTGGATATGCTAAATCCTAAATGAAATTGGGAGACTTTGAGCTGATTCTATGGTTCCTCCATGTGAAGGGAAATGCTTATAAAAACCAATCTGAACTGAACTTTCAGAAGACTTTGTGCATAATTTGAAGCCACTATCAATATATTCCCTTCTATGTTATCCCATGTGATAAAAAGGAGACAGATACTTTCAGTCTGGATTGTGCATGGTCTTCCTTTCTTATTAATGGAAATATCTTTTTGATTACTTTTCCTTTATTTACTTCCCTTATCCTTGAAAAATTCCATTTTCCCATCTGGCAAAAAAGACAAAAAGGTTGCTCTCACCCTTTGAGAATATAAGCAGTTTCTGATCTGAAAAGTTTCCTGAGAAAGACATAATATTTTTATAAAGAGAACGTAGCTGTATGAGTGCATCCATATACAATGCATTTTTCACTTTTGTCATATTCAATTCAATTCAATTTATTACAATCATAGACCAGAGACTTTGTTATATTCGTATTTTACTCTATGTTCATCCAATATTTAGCTTTGTCTACAGAACATAGTGTTTTCAAAATTTTAATATCATTTTCTTATAATTATCTCAAAGTTCAGGTTCCAATATATTAGTATAATGAAAGAAATATAGATATTTGAAAATTGTCTTCTGGTTGTCTATAAAATATTTACTTAACCACCTTATTGGTGACATAAAGCCATTCAAACAAAAAGTAGAGGGTGGTGGTGTTCCTTTTTCACTGGTTATCAAGCAGATAATAGCAAGGAAACAGCAATGAATATATGCAAATTGTAGAAACATTTTAGAGGATACAAAGGTCCCCCTTTTCAGTCTTCCAGTCATGAAATACATTAACTCATCTGCTAATGAGACTCACTGAAAAATCCAGCTGAGAAATTAAGTTTAGCTGATTATTCTCATTGCCTGTTTATCATATAAACTATGAGTTGCCAGCTTCGTTTTTTCAAGTTAAATTAACTCAAAAATTTCTACCAAGAACAACTCATTACTTGCTTAGAGAAGATTACTTCAATTATTAAATATACAGTTAACATTAATGTCCTTATATTGAGGTTCCAGTAAGAATTGCATGTAGTGAAGATCTTAAGTTCCATTTTCTCATACCACAGTGTCCATAAAGTGCAAGATGATAGATTTCTAGCAGGAAAGCAATTTAATGTTTTGATTATCATTCGTAATATTCAGAGCTATAAATAGTAAACTCGAAGGGCCCAAAGGACCTCTGTATGGAGAATTCACAAAGAGCAGAAAGAAGATATTTGCAAAATGATGGTGCATTATATTTTGCAGCTTTTCAGTATTGCTTTTTTTTCATTCACCAAATGACAAAATCACTTCTATAGCATGTGAAATCATGTAGAAATTGATGTGTGTATATTAATAGTGTACACTGCACTGATATTTTACTGACAAAGTAAAATATCGGTAGAGTTCTGCACATGATAGGGATATAAAGCCAACAGCCAATTTGGTTTAGTGGTTAAGGCACCAGGCTAGAAAGCAGGAGAACATGATTTCAACTCCTGTACCCTCTCTCAGCTCAGCCCATCTCACAGGATTATTGTTGTGGGGAAAACAGGAGGAAGAAGATTTATTTAATTTATTTATTTATTTGATTTGTCAATCACTTGCAAGATAATAAGCATACGTATAAACATAGTTATGAATACATGGAATGGATACATATAAGAAAAATAAAAATAAAAAAAGAATCAATAGGACAGGGATGGTAGGCACATTGGTGCGCTTATGCACGCTGTTAGGATTAGCAACATATCAGTTGGGTTAACAGTTGGGTTAGCAACATATAAACCAGGAAAGTAAATTAATATTGTATCTTTAAGAGAAGGCCGATTGTGATTGGCTGCATTCTGCCAACGGCCATAACATGGACCCAGAAACCTGGTTCGTTCTCTGCTCTCTGCTCTATTCTACTTCACTCCACTCCATTCCACTCCATTCTCCATTTGTAGTTTGCTGTTGGATTACTCATTCTGCTGATATTGTTGTGGGTTTTTGCTACTGTTTGCAAACGCCATGTACTGAACTCTGTGTATGATACTGGTAAGGAAAAGGACTTTGTTTTTTGGATTATCAACGGAATATTGCTTTGACTACTGACTGCATTCACCATGTTTGACTTGGACTGCTTTTTGGATTCTGCTTAACCATTTACTGGAAGTAAAAACCTACATTTCAGTATTCAGTATATCTTCGTGTCACGTGTGTGTTATTCATAATCGCTCTCACTACGTTTCCCTGAGTGCACTCATTCTCCTAAGGGGGATATTTCTTAACACACGCCCCCTACAGACCTCTTAGGAAAGGGGTGAGGTCAATAGTAGACAGTCTAAGGTTAAAGTTTTTGGGGTTTGGGGAACAAACCACAGAGTCAGGTAGAGTATTCCAGACATTGACCACTCTGTTGCTGAAGTCATATTTCCTGCAATCAAGTTTGGTGCGGTTAACCTTGAATTTGTATCTATTGTGTGCTCTTGTATTGTTATGGTTGAAGCTGAAGTATTCATTGACAGGTAGGACATTGCAATGTATGATTTTATATACTATACTTAGATCGGACCGAAGCCGGCGTACTTCTAGGTTTTCTAGGTCTAGAATTTCAAGTCTGGTGGCATAAGGTATTCTGCAATGAGTAGAGGAGTGGAGAACTCTTCTTGTGAAATATTTCTGGACTTTCTCAACTGTGTTAATATCAGATACGTAATGTGGGTTCCAGACTGATGAGCTGTATTTGAGAATTGGTCTAGCAAATGTTTTGTATGCTCTAGTTAGTAGTGTAATATTACCAGAGAAAATGCTACATAAGATTAGGTTAATGACTCTTAATGCTTTTTTGGCTATGTAGTTACAGTGGGCTCTAGCACTTAGATCATTAGAGATGAGTACTCCAAGATCCTTGACAGAGTTTGGATCATCAACAAGGTCTTGATTATTTAGCCTGTATTTTATTTTCTGAATTTTTTTTGCCACTATGTAAGACAGAGCATTTATTTGTTGAGATTTGAAGTTGCCATTTGTTTGACCATTCTGATACATAGTCAAGGTCTTTTTGAAGGGTAGCAGTATTGTCTATGGTGTTGAATAGCTTTACACTATCAGCAAGGAGAACACAGTTGCTCTTAATATGATCACAGAGGTCATTTATGTAGAGTATGAAGAGAGTTGGTCCTAGAACACTGCCTTGGGGAAGAACACTGCCTTGGGGGACACCACTGTTGACAGGTACAGAATTTGATAGGACGCTCCCAATTTTGACCATTTGTTGTCTGTTTGACAGGAATGCTTCTATCCAGTTATGCAGGTGTCCAGAGATACCATAAGATTTTAGTTTTAGGAGTAGTTTATTGTGTACCACTGAATCAAAGGCTTTACAGAAGTCTATGTAGATTGCGTCTATTGCTTTGCCCTGATTGAGTTGTGTAGTCCATATGTTTCTGCAGTGTAAGAGTTGTAGATTACAGGACGGTTTTTTTCTGAGACCAAATTGTTTATTAGAGAGTAGGTTGTTTTTTTGTTTTTATTTTTTTAATTACATTTATATGCTGCCCTTCTCCAAAGACTCAGGGCAGCTTACAATTTTTGGGACACAACCCAATGCGCTTAGCAATAGCCTTCATTCCATTGTATATGCCTGCTTATTACTAGGGCTTTTTTTGCCCCCTCCCCGGCATTTTTACAAAGTCAGCTTATTGCCCCCAACAATCTTGGGTCCTCATTTTACCTACCCCGAGAAGATGGAAAGCTGAGTCAACCTTGAGCCTGGTGGAATTCGAGCCTGCACTAATTCCAGGCAGCTGGAACTAAGTGCTAGGCATTTAACAGCCTACACCACCAAGGCTCTTTGTTTGTCTCTAAGTGGAGGATAATGGATTGGTTAATAATTGATTCCATGATTTTACAGGTGACGCAGCATAAAGAGATTGGTCTGTAATTTTCAACTAGGCTGGAGTCTCCCTTTTTGAAGATGGGGATGACTGTGGTTTGTGACCATAGTTTTGGCAAAGAGTTGGTCCTGAAAGATTTTTCAAAGATTATGCTTACAGGTTCAGCTATGGCAGTGGATAGCTTTTTTAAGAAGTAGGCACATATTCCGTCTGGTCCAATAGATAGAGATGGTTTTAGATTGCATAGTGCTTTTTCAACATTGTCTTCTGTAAAATCATTATGTATTAGATCATTGTAGTTGTCTGTGGTTCGACTAGGAAATACTGGGCATGATGCATTGCTGTTTACAAATACTGAGCCAAAGAACATGTTAAAGAGGTTGGCTTTAATGGTGTCATCATTGCAGTCTTTTCCATTAGGTCCTTTCAGGGGTGGGGTGGACCTTGAGTCTTTTAGTTGTTGTTTACAAAATTGTAGAAAGCATGAGTAGAATTGGTGCATAGAAGGTTTTCCTCTTGTTTAATGTGATAATTGGTGCATTCAGTCTTTATCTGGTGGCATATATTTTTGTATCGGCTTTTGAAGTTAGCAACATGACCAGATTTGTTTTTCTGCCAAAGTGATCTCTTTTTGGATTGAAGTTTCCTTATTGTTATGGGTAATCTGTTTTTTCTGGTTTTGGGGGTTGTTATTGGTACATATAGTTTGATGACTCTTTTGACTTCAAGTAAAAATATGTTGTAATGGTCTTCAACAGTATTGCATCCAGTGAATAGAAATTGCCAATCAAGGGATGAGAGATCGTTGTCTATAAGATCACAGTTGCCTTTTTTGAAGTTATAATTGGGGATCACATCGTTGTGTTGATTTTTGTGTGGATGTATGTTGTGACAAAAGTCAATCATGCTGTGGTCACTGTTGGAAAAGGTTTCTTTAACTTGTATTCCATAAATTGAATTCAAACTATTGCAGAAGATGAGATCGAGGCAGTTGTTGAGTCTCGTATTGTTGGTTACTAGTTGTTCCAGTTCCAGTTTTGTTACAGCATTGTAGAAGGTTGCATATATGGGTTCAGTTTTACATTCGTTTAGGGTCCAGTTAATGTGAGGTAGATTAAAGTCACCAAGAAAGATAAAAGTGTGTGGGCAGGATGTTGCCCATGTTAGTAGTGAATTTAGCTTGTTTACATGTTTGATGTCATAATCAGGAGCTCTGTAACATAGTAAGAATCGAAATGTGATATTTAAGGACAGTTCACAGACAACACAAGATGTGTTGGATATATTTGCTGCCTTTAGTTATTTGTGATAATAATAAAGGTGGGATACAAATTAATTAATTAATTAATTAATTAATTAAAGTACATAACACAGTAAAAGTATAATTTTAATAGTTTCAATAAATCAGTGAACATCTCAGCTAAAATATAGGTAATGAATAACCCAAGAAGCCCTCCTTTCATAAAATTAAGCAACTCTTCAATATCTTAATTCAGCTTTGAAAATATAAGTACTACTGGTGTACTGAAATATTAATAACAATACCACTTTCTGAACATCCAGTTATGTAGAACATAATTTTATTAAGCAAGTTCTTTTATTTTTTTAAAAAAGATGTTGTCCCAGGATGATTCAATTCTTTGTTCAATCTTTATAGTTTGAAGTATTATTTTGAAGTATTTTGAAATGGTATTTTTTGGTGATTAATAATTTTTGTTATTTTTAATTGGTTTGCTAAACTTAGAATTTCATTTGAGTCACACAGAATCTGTCTCTAGATAATACACATAAATTAAATTTTGTTTTCTAATCAACGACATTATTTTTTGAGTGGACATATTTTTACTATTACCAATATTTACTCAATCAAAAACAAAATACTTTGAAATACAATCAAACTGTTTTATTTTCCTCATATGCTGAAATCATTTTTTTTTATCACCCTGCATTTACAGCTACACCCTGTGATGGAAAATTCATTCTAGATGGCTTGTCTGGATCTTTCCATTCTATTCATTATCCAGAACCCTATAGCTCAAATCTTGTTTGTCGATGGATTATAAAGTAAGGAATTTTATAAGATTCTAGAACTTAACTGAACACTTTCTGCAATCAAAGTGACCTTCCCCCTTATATTAATACTTAAACTGTTTAATTTATGCAATCTAGCCAATATTTATCATGAAGCTTCTCATAGATCCATGTGTCAGGGTTCCGACCGATGCTCTAATTAAATCATGAGCCTCAAAAGAAATCAGTTATTTATTAGGAGCTTCAAGTTGGCATGGACCAAATGGAGCCAACTCTGACCTCACTTAATTCTTGCTTTGGCTCTGACCCTGCTTCCCTTTCCCCTCAAGGTGTGTCATCAGTCACATTCCCCAATTTTGTGGATTGTAGAAATCATTTCCTCTGGCCACTGTGGGTTTCTGTAGAATGACCTTGATGTGCTGGCTTTATTTTGATTGAAATGCAAGCTCCTTGATTAAGCTGTAAAGTTTGATTCCCCATGCCGCTTTCCTATTGCAACTCGAGGGCAGGTCAGGGATGTTTCACGAGTTGACACCATGTTTTCCTAACATTGCGCTGCCTATCTAATTTGAAAGCATAACAAACCATTCTCTAGTATAATTTTAAACCCTTATCCTGGTAACTGTTGCCTGAAAGTCCTTCCAGCTAACTCATGTGAGCCATTTATTTAATTATTTCATTTGTAAGCTACCTCCAAGTGATTATAGGCAAAAAATAACAAAAATAGAAAAAAATACAGTTTCCTCGAAAATACAGCCTACCCCAGAAACAAACCCTAATCCTATTTTCATGGTTCTGCCTAATATAAGCCCCACCCAAAAATAAGCCCTGGTTAAGTCTTGCCCACCATCTGGTTGTACAAGGTGGGGTGAGGTATATGTATAAAAATCAATCTAGGGTGTGGGTAGAGGGGTGGAGCTGCCCCATCACCTTGCACCCGCTTACCTTAGGACTGCTGCAGCCAGGTCTCCCATGCCTTGACACCTGTCGTGCTGCTACCTAACTTCTGCAGGCACTTGCGACTGCTCGCAGCCAGATGCCACATTGTGCATCACGCTGGGGCAACTGCTCATGGCAGGACACTGTGAGTTTCATTGCACTGGTGCCACCACTTGCAGCAGGTGCTGCATGGCATATCATGCTTGTGCCACTGCTCATGTACGCAACAGCACAATATGCTTTGCAGCCTCCTGCCATGAGTGGCAGCACCAGTGTGAAGTACCATGCAGTGTCCTGCCACGAGCGGTGGCACTGATGCAGAAGAAGTCAGCCAGTGGTGACAGGTATTGGGGAATGGGAGGCATGGCTGTGATGGTCCTAAGGTAAGCAGGGAAGACATCTCCTGAAAATAAGATCTGGTACTTATTTTAGGGCCAAAAGAAAATAAGATCAGGTCTTATTTTCATGGAAACACAGGTAGTAACACCAAAGATAAAAGCTACTACTATATACACAACATGGAACCAAAGAACAAAATGCTAACATCTATGTGGGGTCTCAATTAATCTGCCATAGGAGTTGACAATAGGACTGAAGCTGTGCAGATTTTTTTATCTACTTGTCTAGCTGATCCATATTAATCGTTTGCCTAAAATTTTAACAGAATATCTTTTAATGGCCTTGAAACTCCAATTTGCATTTTTTTTCCTGGAACCAAATATTAAAATGTGTAAGAAAGAAAGAAACTATTACAATTCATCTAGTGAAGAGACTGTTCACATGATAGTGCGTATATTTAAGGAAATATTAATTGAATATTTTTTGTATTTTTTTGTATTTTTACAGTCCTTCATGGTGATATAAACAAATATTTCAAACATTACTCATAATATTGTCATCATCTACTTCTGTAGGAATTAATAACAACAACAAAAAACCCAGAATTTCAGCTGAAGCTGAGAAGGTTTTTTTTATCCATGCTGTTTATACTAGCATTGTTTTTACGGTGACATTACTGTTTCTTCATTCAATTTTATATTTCTTTCTGAACCATGTAATATTGTTCGTTTTAATGTACTGTTAAAAAATTGACTTATTGTGGTCAAATTACATGTTATGGAACTTAACAAATGAGCTTTACTAAGTTGCATTTCTCAAAGTTTTCTTGTGCTTATTTTTGTCAAATATAATTTTAAAATTTTCCCATCTGCATAAGTACTATGAAAGAATGAACAGAAATAATTATAGATCACAGATCAATGCTCAGTTGTTGTTTCCAGACTGACTGTGACAAGCATGTTGAAATTATTGTGATCAAAAATATATTTTATGTGTCTTTTGGGAACTGTAACTGTTACTAAAATTAAAACAGTTTGCTGTTTTGCATTTTCATACTTGCCTTTTGAGTATTTGAAATCTTTGTGCTTATATAACAGAAACTGTAACACAGAGTGTAAATAAGCACTGTTTGTAATATAATGCAACTGCCATGTTTAATAATTATTATAGTTTGAAATCTATCCTATGGTCCCTGGGATAAAGTCCTAAAATTATAGAATATTTTTATTTCTTTATCCAAATTCTCTTAGAGACTTCTAGCCTAAATAAAGAAAATAGGAAATATGTTTTGACTTCTATATCAGATAACCATAGATAATTCTTATGAAAATTAGAAATCTATAATCTTAGAAAATTACCCCAAAATGTTATATATTTACCATGCCGTGACTTTCATATAAATTTAAATCAGCTTGAGTTCTTATTGAGCTGTTCCACTGTTTGGATTTGGAACCATTATTATATTCTGATACAAGCTTCTATCCCTGCTAAGTAATATATTGTTGCACTGAATATAATAATCCTTAGCAAAACTACAAAAATTACTGGTTAACTGGGAGAAAAGAGACTGTCCCCTTGGAGATTGGCTAGATGTGACACACTATTCTGATGGAAAGTTTAGAGAATGATAATCAATTCACCACCCAAAATAAGCTACACAAAAATTTGATCCAAGTATCACAGACAAGCAAGAAACATGGCAAGTATACACAATCAAAATATTTATGATCACATCTGGAACCTATTCATCTAGCCCTGAAACTACATGTATCTGCATCATTCAGCTGCCTGGGCTCCTAATGATGGCATACTTGCTCTAAAATTTAAATCTTGCAAACCTAGCACAGACATTTAAAATAAACAGAACAGGCTCTGAATCACGTTGTACACCAATACCTACTTTCACCTACCATTGCTGTGGAATTTTTCCTTCTCCTTTGAATCTAAAGGAAGCAATTTGAAACTGTTTGGTGGGGGTATGGTGGTAATTGATGATGATGATAATGTGTTACATATTCCTCCATTCATTCTAAAAATATTCCAGAAAGAATCAAAGGACTTGGCTGAATAGGTGGACAAAGACAGAAAAAAGGTTCTTCCTTCTTAGTTGACGTGCTTCCTAACCTGCTCTATTCTTCAGAAGCATTTTTAGATAAGGCTGAGAATGTGCAGTGAGATTTCTTTTCTGGAAAGTGAGTTTTCCCTACTTTATGTTGCAGGTACAGAACTAAAAACAACCAGTAGTAACAAAAATTTCACTTCACATTATCGCAACTCTGCAATACAGCTATGATTTCCTAATCATTAATATGGCATCTTTCGTGATGTTTTTCTTTTAGTATGGAGAAGAACCTATCTATCAAAATTAACTTCACTGCTTTTAATACACAAGAGTTTGTGGATATTTTAAGTATTTATGAAGGCATAGGTCCAACAAAGATATTAAGAGGTAAGATGTCTTTTTAATTCAATGTTAAAAATAAATGAACCCTATGATTTGAATAGGAATAGGTATTCTATGGACTTTTGTTAATATTTTTATTAATCAGACCTATGACTGATTAATGTTTGAGGATCTTTTAAACTCTGTCTATATATTTAAATTGTATAAAGATGCTGAGCCCAGTCTGTTTTCAAACCAATATTTATTATAACAAGCAGCTCAAAACTAATAAACACATAGAAAGAATATTACCAGTGTCCTTTCTTCTTTCTTAGTTTCTTCTCCTCAGGTCTCTCTTGGTTCTACAACTACCTATGTAGTTGGAGTTTTCTCTGTCCCTTTTGTTCTCAGATATAAAGTCAAATAGTCTTTAGCCTAGGAACACTTTCTCTTCCTTCCAGCTTGGTAATCAGAAGTTCTGAGGTAGATATTGAGAGAACTGATTGCCTATGCTGAACAGTCTCTTTTAAGGACAAATGAGAACAACTCAGACCTCTTGAGAAATGTAGTCCTCTCTTTAGACCTTTCCCTCTCTCCCCTGAGGTAAATGCCAGTTGGGCAACCCCTTATATACTAAAGGGGCGTGGCTTGTGATGCCAGTACAGGGTATGTGGTGTCACACTGTCATTGGTGGATTTGATCTTACCCCAAATCCAGACGGATTGTAAACTGCATAGCAACACCAGAAAGATCTATTTTCTGACAACTTTGAAGAAGCAGGATAGAAAGAATATTTGGTGTTGGAGATATCTGAGAAGAGGTCATGAATAGTCAAGAAAACAAATATTGGAAGATTAATCCAGAGTTCTTATTCAAAGAGTAAATGGCTAGGCTTAAGTTATCATATTATGGCCACATTATATGAAAATCTAATTCTCCTGAAAAGTTTATACTGCTGGAAAACATGGAAGAAAATGGAGTAGGATAACCAGCATCTAGATCATTGGACTAATTAGAAAAGTGCACTATTGGAAGATGTGTAGCACCAGGTTTGGATAGATCATCCTCAAGAAGATCTATGTGGTTGTTAAAAGTTGACGCTGATTTGATGGGACATAATTATCAATCAGACGTTCATTCAGGTTTTGCAATGTGTTTATACTATTCTGAGCTTTTTATGTACTTAATCATTCAGCTGACTGTAGGACAAAACATATTCAATTTTTATAGCCCTATATGACAAATGCAAATATTGAAGCATCAGAGGTTTTTTTTGGGGGGGGAGGGATTTAATATTTTTGAGGGATTTTCTTTTTTGTTTACACATTCCAAACGTTTTTAGAAAAAGAATAATTACCACACTGTCAGGACCACTACAGAATGACATAGAACAAGCCAACCAAATTTCAATTCTTTATTTGCTCACACTCTCTAGACAAAATCTTGTCAGATGAAACCTATACTACTCTTATTCTAACAGATACACCTAGGGAAAGTCTAGGGAGTGACTATCCTAAATCTCTTCCTCTGACTGCAATCCAGTATCAGGCTGTTTGCCCCGTTCTTGGAATATACTCCCTCTGTCCTGAGAAGATGATACTTCACTGTAGTCCATCACACCACCTAAGCTTTCATAGACAAAATCCATCTCACACACTTTCTGAAACATTTTCCTTGCATGGAATGATAGTTATGGAAAACCAGTAGACATAATAAGGCCTCAGTCTTTTGTGTGAAGATGACAGAGTTTACTTATATTTATATAATGATTTGCTTACTTTAAGTTCATTAAATTAGCTGCAATTGATTGTTGTGACTAGAACCCTATTGAAAGTTCAGATTTAAATTGTTACTAAACAACATGAACATTAATGTTTATATAGTTTTGTATCAACTTTCCATAGAATAAAATCAATTGACTACTTTTACTTGAATAGGTATAATATTATTCCATTCTGATTTGCTTTCCATTATGTTTTTTGTTCTTAGCTCACATCTCAGGTTCTAATCCTGTAACAGTTTATATTTTTTCTGATAAAGCCACTGTAGAATTTATCACAGATTTAAAAGTGAACCTTAATGGATTTAATGCAACCTACACTGCATTCAATACAAGTGAGCTAACCGGTAAGTATACCTGTAATTTATATTTAAGCACTACAGCAAAATAGAGTCATGACTACTGTTTGAAAAATATAATTATAGCATACAGCTTCCTTGGTGTGCAACAGCTGATCAACTATGTAATTTATAAATTACAGATCCCTTTTTATCCCATTTAACTACTCATTGAGATCTCTACCATTACTTTCTTATTGCTATCTGGTTTCTGTAATTTTCTTCTTAATCAAATGCTTCAGCTCATTGGTGGTAATATTACACGAAAACCAATATGGCAGTCTGGAGTCCTGGATCATGTTCCCTTCAGTTAGGTAATATATTCAGCAATTAGGCCAGTTATTAATGTGCCTTAGACTCACAGGGTTGCTACTTTAAGAATAAAAATGCATCATCTTGACTTCCCGACAGGAAAGTCAGCTGTAGATGCATACAGTTTGTGTGATGCCTGCTATACTTCATGGCTTAAGCTCTCTGCCTTTTCCTTGCCTAACAACTCTTTTTCCAGCAGTGTTGACTGTGAGAAAAGTAAATAAATAAAACAAGCAAATATCACAGTGCAGAGCTTACAAGGCCAGAGTGTATGGCTAGATGTTTCATGTGAAACAACCATTGCTTAAGATGTCCAACTCAATGTAACAATAGTACTAAATCAAGGGTGTCAAACTTAAGGCCCTGGGGCCAGATCTGGCCTGCGGGGTGCTTAGATCTGGCCCATGAGGCCACTCTGAAACAGCGAAGGACCAACATGCGGTGCCATTGCCAGCAAAAATGGAGCTCTGTTTTTATTGGCAGAGAGTTATAGGAGGCCGTCGCAGCCAAAAACGGAAGTCAGGAGCCGTTTTCACTGGCAAACCACTCAGGCCGCCACAGGTGCCCCTGACATGAGTGACATCAAACTGGCCACACCCATCCTGGTCACAACCACCCCACCCCACCCGAGATCAAACACAACCCTGATGCAGCCCTCAATGAAATCAAGTTTGATATCCCTCTACTAAATGCTGTTACTCTGTACCAGTTGTTACATTAAATGCCATGGATATGGAAACATAACAATTCATCATACATATGCTTTCTCCTGTGTGTTCTATTGTACATCCAAGCAATTGTACTTTTTTCAAAATGTCATTTCAACTAATTTCAAAGTGGGACTTTTCACAGAGAAAGCACCATAAGTAAAATTATTTTGTGAACAGTAGCAAAATGATAATACTCAGGATTTTTTTTCTTTTTATGATGCTGTAATCTCTTGATTCTGAGTATAATTAGGATGTGCATTATAGAATTTCAGTGTTTGCTTATGTTATTATTTTTACTCCAACTTCGTTTGAAGACAATGAAAAAATCAACTGCACTTTTGAAGATGGATTTTGTTACTGGATTCAACATATAAAGGATAACAATGAATGGGAGAGAGCTAATGGCTCTACTTTTCCTCCTACATCTGGTCCAGATTTTGATCATACCTTTGGCAATGTATCAGGTAAGAAATATTGTATGCAAATGCAATTATTGTTGTTGGTTTCCAATTTAATGTATTTTGGAGATAATAGAAATATATTATATTCTTTCTTTTGCTTAAACTGAACATATCAAAGAATCAGAATCAGAATAGAGCTGGAAGGGACTTTGAAGGTCTTCTAGTCCAGTAGTTGCCAACCAGTGGGCCGGGGACCACTGGTGATCTGTGAGAAAATTTTGGTGATTTGCAGAGAAATGTCCCCCCCCAAAGCACTCCCTCCAAAGCAATTAATCCAGGCTGCATGGGAACACAAGGCTGTGCCGCCCACATGGTTCACCCACCCACTGGCCCCCACCCTTCAGCCGAGCACAGACCTTACCTTGAGTAGAGCCATGTGAGCTGGAACTGGAAGGTGAGAGGTGGGGGAGGGAAATCCACCCCGGGATGGCTTGCTGATGTTGGTGGGAAAGTCAGTCCCATATTCCAGAGCTGCAGTAGTCACAAGACTGGCCCTTTGGTGATCCCAGAGCAGCTCCTCCAGTCCATGGCAGGCCTGTGCACTCGGATGGAGAAGCAACTGTTCCGGGATGACCAAAGGGCCAGTCTACTGCAGCTCTGGAATATGGGACCAACTTTCCCACCAACGTCAGCAAGCCACTGTCAGTCAAAATTCATATTAGTGGTCTGCAGGATTTAAAATTATGAGTTTTGTGCTCCCTGAAGTCCAAAAGGTTGGTGACCCCTGTTCTAGTCCAGCCGCCAGCTCAAGCAGGAGATCCTCTCCCATTTCAGACAAGTGACTGTCCAGTCTCTTCTTAAAACCTCCAGTGATGAAGCATCCACAATGCCTGAAAGCAAGCTGTCCCCTTGGTTAATTGTCCTCACTGTTAGGAAGTTTCTCCTCAATTCCAGTTTGCTTTTCTCCTTGATTAGTTTCCATCCATTGTTTCTTGTCCTTCCCTCTGCTGCTTTGGAAAATAAATTGACCCCTTTCTTTGTGGCAGCCTCTCAAATACTGGAATATTGCTATCATGTCATCCCTAGTCCTTCTTTTCTCTAGACTAGCCCAACCTAAATCCTCCAACTGTTTTTCATATGTTTTAATCATTTTACTTGCTTTTAATCATTTTACTTGCTCTTCTTTGCATTTTTTCCAAAGTCTCAACATCTTTTTTGTAATGTGGTGACCAAAACTGGATGCAGTATTCCAGGTGTGGTCTTACCAAGGCTTTATAAGGTGGTACTAATATTTGACATGATTTTGATTCTATGCCTTTGTTTATACAACCAAGGATTGTATTAGCTTTTTTGGTGGCGGCTGCACACTGCTGACTCATGTTTAAGTGATTGTCCACTAAGACTCCAAGGTTCCTCTCACAGTTACTGTTTTGGAGCCAGGTTTCACCTAATCTATACTTATACCTTTGGTTTTTCTGCAAAACTTTACAAAGTTTTCTGTAAAAATTTGCTTTTCTCCATATTAAATTTTATTTTGTTGGATAGGGCCCATTGTTCAAGTCTGTCAAGATCTTTTTGGATCCTGAGCTTGTCTTCTGAGATGTTGGCTGTTCCTGCCAGTTTAGTGGCATCTGCAAATTTGATGAGTTCTCCTTCTATTCCCTCATCTAAGTCATTCATGAAGATATTGAAGAGTATTGGGCCTTAGACAGAACCCCTCCATGTGGACCATTAAGGACTACTCATTGAATACAGTTTGTCAGCTAGTTACTAATCCATCTTGTGGTGAGACTGTCTATCCCACATTTTTCTAGCTTAGCAAGAAGTAGGATGTGGTCTACTTTGTCAAATGCCTTGCTGAAGTCTAAATGTACTATGTCCACAGCATTTGCTGGTTTACTAATTTAGTCGCTTTCTCAAAGAATGAAATAAGATTGGTTTGGCATGATCTGTTTTTAACAAACCTATGCTGGCTATCAGTTATAATTTTATTCGTTTCTTTTAGTTGTTCACAGATCTGGTTTTTTGTGGGGGGGTTTCAGTATCTGCCCAGGTATTGATGCTAGGCTGATTGGTCTGTGGTTTCTTGGGTCTGGTTTTTTTTTCTCCTTTTTTGAAGATGGGAACAACATCAGCTCTTTCCAATCCTCTGGTAGTTTCCCAATGCTCCAAGATTTTTTAAAGATATGGTACAATGGTTTTGAGATAACGTTTGCCAGCTCTTTCAGAACTCTGGGGTGCAATCCATCAGGTCCTGGAGATTTATATTCATCAAGGTCAGACAGGTGTTCTCTTACCATTTTTCTACTTATTTTAATTTTTATTTCTAGCCTGTCTTTTACAGTTATGTTTTTGGTCAGTTGGGCAATAGTTTCTTTTGGTGTGAAGACTGATGCAAAGAATGATTTAAGCTGCTCGGCTTTCTCTCTACTGCCTGTCACTTCCTTGTTATCTTCACTCTTTAGTGGACTGACTGTTTCCTTGACTTTTTTCTTGTTATTTATATGTTGAAATAAACTTTCTACTGTCTTTGATTTTTGTTGCAGGTCTTTGTTCATGTTGAGTCTCTGCTTTCCTGACTTCATCTTTGCAGATTCGGGCTATCTTCTTATATTCTGCCTTAGTTATGTGTCCATCATTCCATTTTTTGTACTTATCCGTGTTGTCTTTCAGAGAGATCTTTATGTAACCATGCTGATTTCTTCTTGGATTTCTTGTTTTTCTTTCTTAGTGATATTGTAATGGGCTTTTATGATCATATTTTTCAGTGTTTCCCATGCTTCTTGAGTTATCTTCCCCTTTAGGATTTTTATCCATGAAATTTTGCTTAGAGTCTCTCTGAGATTGTTAAAATCAGATATTCTAACGTTTAAGACACTGGTTGCATTATATTCTATAGCTTGTGTTTGCATTATATTGAATTCCAGTATGATGTGATCACTCTCACCCAAAGTTCCAGCAACTTCAACTCTTTCTATCACTTCTTCTCTATTAGTAAGAATTAGGTCAAGTATAGTTTTTTTTTCCTAGTTTCCTCCTCTACATGATTGAATCTGTTCACTCTCCCACTTGCTGCTGAGTTTGTCTCTCAGTTGATGTCAGGGTAGTTAAAGTCTCTCATTACTATTGTGGTATGTTTTCTACATAAATTTGTTAATTGATTAGCAAAGAGTTCATCTATTTCTTCTGCTTGGTTGGGTGACATGTAGTATAGCCCTATAGCCATATCATTTTTCTTTCCTTTTATATTGACCCATATGGATTCTAGGAGGTTTTCATCCTTGGTTTTGTGTATTTCTGTCAAAATATAATGATCTTTTATATGTAATGAAACTCCCCCTCCTCTTTTTTAAGATTTGTTTCTTTTGGATAGTTTGTATTCTTCTATCAGTACATTCCAGTCATGAGTTTCATCCCACCAAGTTTCAGTGATGGCAACTATATCATATCTGCCTTCATGTATTAATACTTCAAGTTCACCCTGTTTGTTCCCTAACCTTCGAGTGGTGCAAAGCAGTGCACACATTTGGAGGATTAACCCACTAAACTCAGGGCTTCAATCTATAAAAATGGCTCCCAGTAGGTTTTTCTTGCCTTATTACCCATTATTACAGTTATGATGTGATGATAATATATTGAAAAACACAGGGCCTCAAAATATTTTAAATACATATTTATCTAAATAATTTCTTTTCTGCAGCATGCTAGGCAGGTGAATCTATGGACTGAAATAGAAAAATGCATGTTTTTTTACAGAAATTTCAGTACAGAAATTCACTATAGAAATTCACTAATTATTCAATTAATAGCTATTTATTTCATTTGATTTAATTTGTATGGCCATCCATCTTTTGTAGCATGGGTATTTTTTATTAATCATAGTTTGAATTTAATGATGCTTGATGGATTCCAGCTGTAAAATATCCAGGCTTTGGTAGGCTGCATTCTGATGGCCTCCAGCATTTCAATTCTATTACTAATTGTGATCTTTTCCCTCATTTATTTCTATTTCAGCACATTTTTCTAGACCACATTTTGTTGCATAAGATCCTGTACTAGGCTATGATTCAGGATAGAAATTTGGTTAAACACATAAATACATATTTAGGCTTGGAACCATTTCAAAGTAGAGCAACACTGAATTGACAGTAATAAAAAATAAGAAAAATAAAAAAGTCTCTCACCTTTAGTCCTGTTGGCAAAGGCTAATTAAAATTGGCATTTATCTATAGTCACTTTTCTAGAAATCCTAGCAAATCTGTAAAGATATTACTTAAGTGTATATGTGTATTTATAAGTGCACATACTTTCTCTCTTTCTTTTTCTCTTTATTTAATTGATTTTCTTCCTGTTACCAGTATGCTTAAAAAAATAAGCTGACCAAATATAAAAGAGGTGGGATAAAATAAAATCAGCAGCAGTATTACCATCACTGAGTTCATGTCTAAATTAGCAGGATGCTTTCTTAACTCATCAAGAATCAGAAATCCATATTATCTCTCTCATTAAGTGCATATACACTTATATATATTTTACTTTGATTTTTTTTCCAGGCTACTATATTTCAACACCAATAATTCGTGTAAGCAGAATATTGAGAGCTCAAATATTTAGCTTACCCCTAGACCCTATTTCAGATGCATACTGCCTAAGTTTCTGGTATAGTAAATATTTTGTTTATATAATGAGAAATTATTATGATTTGTAGAAACAGTCTTCCTTTAAAAGCTTGGGAAAGAAAAAATGTTTTTAAAATTGAGAACTGAGGATACCAAAAGCCCATAGAAAGATTCTGTGGAAGGAGAAGTATTCTTGCCTAAATAAATGGATGGAATTCAGAGGTGGTGTTCAGCAGGTTCTGACCAGTTCTGGAGATCCAGTAGCGGAAATTTTGAGTAGTTTTGAGAACCGGCAAATACCACCTCTGACCTTTTACAGTATCCTTCCCCTGTCATGCGCACCAAGCCACACCCATAGAACTGATAGCAAAAAAATTTGAATCCCACCACTGATGGAATAATGCACATCCTATCTGCAGCTTGGTTAACTTTTAGACAACAAGATGTGCAACTTGTTTACTTGTAGAAAATGATGTATTTAAAAACCAATCCCTAAACTGATTGTGTGAATATTTTCTATATTATGTGAATATAGACTCATGTAGTAGCTAGTTCTACATTATGAAAGGATCTTAAACATTTGTGGGACAAGGTAAACAAAAGTTCGTTTGTTTGAAGATAGAGTTTATGGAACCCTATTAGACACTTCTGACTAAAAGGCTTTCTGACATCTGAAGCTGAAATAAGAAGAGCTCTGACCAACTAACCAATTAAATAAATGTTGGAAGATCCTGATTTGGTCAGGGAAAGCAGGATCGACCAAATATAATAAGAATATTAATTGTTCTACCATTTGCCCAGACAGGGTGCAATTTACAACTAAAACCATGTCTGCCTATGTGAATTAACTCATAAAAGCTATTTCTTCCCCAATTCCATCTACTATTGGCAGAGCATGTTCTTCTGAATTTAGAGTGATAGTCATTGGGTAGATTTCACTTTAATACGATATTATATAACTTATGAAATTTGTTTTTCATTTAGGTATCATATGTATGGTATTAATGTGTACCATCTAAATATTAAAATTATATATGATGATAACAGTGAAAAGATCATCTTCCAGAAAGAAGGAAATTATGGAAACAATTGGAATTATGGACAAATAACATTAAATGAAACATCTAAATTTAAAGTATGTTAATATATTCATGTTCATCAGAGTTGGTAATCACAATTATCTTCATTTTGTTATCATTCCTCTTCTTTCAGTATTCATACACAAACACACAAACATTCACAATTATAGCACTGAGATAATATCAGATGGTATGCATATATATTATTCTGTATTTTGGGCAGCTAAAATTATTATTGGAATGTTTTTTCTGCCTTTGGCAATTGTGTCACTACTTGAGAATTAGGTGGAGTGATTAGCTAGAGTAATGAAATAAATATACAATTGAAATTAATTTGATGTACATTCAATGATTTCCTCTGCATCCCAGCTTTTTGATCTCATAGAGGAATTTTAGATCCCCAAGTAATACTTCTAGCACTTGATCATATACTTGCCTTGTCAAACTTGGCTTTTAAAGGGAATGTGTGGTTTATAAATTAGTGCTGAAATGTGACTGATAAATCATCCGAATACTCTACAGGAGATTTTTTTTTCTTCATCTTCCGTGTACTGAACAATTGAGTTAGTCCATATGTTTTCAGAACTCATATCTCACCTTCCCACCATTTCTGGTAACAACGCTGTCAGCAAGAAAAAAAGAGTTCCAAACAATATTTGAATCTGGATTTTTACTAGATGTGTTTAGGAGAAGTAGAATTCCTTACAAAGCAATTCTAAAATTAGTAACTTATGGCTATTTGCATTAGCATCAGTAAGGCAAATGTTCTGGTCCAACAGAGATAATTAGAATTTCATAACCATGTCAAACTATTTCAACATAATAGCAGTCAGAGTACAAAGAACCAGTTGCAAGCATCCATTCTGGCAAATTGATAAGATGGCACATAATTTTTGCCTATTCTTTGTTTGATCTTTTTTCATTTTTTCATATAGATCAGGAAATTTTGATCACCTAACATCTTTATTCTCTATGAATGCTGAGAAGTCTACTTATAAAAGAATTAAGATATCTACAAAGGGTGATATTCTGTTTCACAATATGCCAAACACATTTGTTTTAATTAAAATAAAATGAGAAAGGGAAGGAAACATTGCCTATACCTGAATTTATACTTCATAATTTGTAAGATAGCAATGATTTCATTTAGAAATATAATCTAAAATATCTTAACTCAAATATAAGTTTTCTTGAATTCAGTGGAACATATTACTTGATATAAATCATTGTTGTCTTAGTATTAATAAAAGTAAATTTGTAATGCTCTGATAATATACACTATCAATTTTACTTATAGGCATTCATATTTTACAAAGTTACCATAGGTTAATGAAGCTGTCAATCATTTCCACATATAAAATAATAATCCAATATTAATAGTCCATGTTGTTTATAATCCTTAATTCCAATTTAATACATATTTTATTGTCATTTAATATGTAGATTCTAAATAAACAGAATCTCAAGATTGTTGTAACAGCTGCAAAAATATAGAATGATTAGTTGTCTAGTTTACTTCTTAAATGTCTCAATCTTTCTCACATAACTCATCCAGCATGAGTACTTGATGCCTGGCAAGAGTCCCAAACCTGTTCTGATGCAGAATATTCAGTAGATTCTGTAAATTATCATAAGAGCATGAAATGTTTACAGAAGTGGGAAAAAAACTGATCAGCAAATATACAAAGATCAAGATTTATGTTCCTGGACAAGCCTACAGATAATGAGACAAGTAGGAGATATTCACATATCAGATATCTACAAATAATGTAGGATGTACATATTCAATACACCTTCTATTCCTCATGTTATTAATCATGCAAGATGTTGGATTAAAAAAAATTAAGGGCTGAACTAAATGCCCTTTCTTTTAAAGGTATTATAAATATAAAGAATTATTCTTTCTTGTTATGCATTTGTATAAGTTTAATATTTCAGATTTTAGTATGGTTGTGGTTAGGAAATGAATTCAAAATACCAAACATGGGTAAGAGCAATATATTTCCATGTGCCATTTTTAAATGGATTTTTTCCCTAGAAAAAAAGTTATACAAAATAACCATCGTTAAAAAGGAATTGAATCGATCTACTTCATAGCATGATTGAATTGATTATTGAAATAGCAACTGAATAAAAATATGCAGAATCAATCAATAGGAAATAGATATTAATACTTTGTTTCTGCATTCTCATACATCCACTAACAGTTTCAAATAGTGTACAGATCAGTTCATTTCTTTTTTGACATGAAACATCAAATGATATCAATAGCAAAAGCATTCCAAAACAGCATAATCATCAATAACACAGTAGTAATAAAAGCTACTTAATAGTGCTAATATTAGTAATATTAATAAAACAATTACTTCTATAAATTGTAAACATGTTTTTAAATGCTTGGGAAAATAAAAAGGTGTCTAACTAAGATACTGGATGAACTTATCATGAAATGGGCAGTAATACATATTTGATTAATGAACACAGTTCTTCTCTCAATTTTCTTCCTAATAATGTATCTGGATTTATCACTAAATTTAAAATAGAGTAAGAAATGCTCTTCTCTGCAGTCAAGCCCCTTTTTATAAGCCAATATTTATACCACTTGACTTTTTCCAAATTCCTCACTAACTTATCAAGCTTCACTGCTATCCACACAGTGTTTTTGGTGAGCCAATATTAAAAGATCCCTATGAGTTTCAATTGTAACCCTATGAACAAGAAGCTGTTAGGACGTACAGCTCATATACTGCTGTACGTTTCCCAATTTCAGGAGTCAAGAGCTCGCCTTATAATTCCTCACCTGTAAAACACCTGTAAAACACCTGTTCAGTTGTTATCAGATGATTCAATCTCTTTGAATGTGGCTAAATTTTGCTACAATTAGGCAAGCTTTTTTATCCACTGATAAAACCCACCACCAATTGTAACATTTTATTTTGTTTTGTTTTTACTTCATTTTGATTTTTAATGTCATTGGCCATAATAAAAATATTCATTCAATTATAACATTTGTTTATAGGTTGCTTTTGAAGCCTTTAAAAGACCAGGTTGGCATGATATTGCCATTGATGATATAGGGCTTTTAAATGGAGCCTGTGCTGAAAGCATGTATCCAGAACCCACTTTGGTCCCTACAACAGTTCCGCTACCAAGTAAGTCATTATTATTTCTTAATTATAATATTATCAATCTATATTGAAGTCAACATTACTGCATAACAGACTTCCAGTAAAAAAGGAAAAACAATAAAATATTTAGTATTTATTCTTCATATATTCCTATGTTGTCCTGTTCTGTTTGAATCTTTCATATTTGCTGCAACCAGCAAGGAAGTGATTCATTTTATTAAGTAGTAAGCAAACATGAATCTCATTAGCATTAAAAGTAGTCCTTGACTTACTTTAACATTTAACATTATTTGAAGTAACAATGAAGCTTGCACTTAACTGTAGCAGCATTTCCATGGTCACACTTGTGACATATTTGGCATATATTTACCATAATTGCAGTGATTCAGAGTTGCGTGATCTCCATTTATGACCTTCCCAGGGGGCTTCCTCAAAGCAAAATCAATGGTTAGCCTAGATTTGCTTAACGTCTGTGTGAATTGCAGACATGGAGATTCTAATTTTATGGTGATTTTAATTTATGGCTGTGGCAAAAAACATTGTAAAATCAGGCACTACTTACTGTATTGTAACTAATTACAGCATTGTTTAGCGATGAAAGTTCCAATCCTAATTGTGGGCATCAGTTGACTATTTGTACTATATATTACTGATTACCATTTATATTAAAGATTATAAAAGTATTCTTGACTCTAAATTTTGACTGACATTTTTGCCCAGCTTTAATGCTTAGCTTCATTTCACGTTTTTAATTTAACATTGCTTTATTCTACCTTTTTGCATTCAGGGTGAGATGCAAAATGTTGTACTACTATCAGTAATAGTTTGGTGGTCAGAACTATTTTTTCATCAATAGAACAGAACAGAACAGAATAGAATACTTTATTGGCCAAGTGCTATTATTATTATTATTATTATTATTATTATTATTATTATTATTATATTTGGATTTATATGCCGCCCCATCTCCAGGGAGGACTCGGGGTGGCTCACACAGAGATATATGTACAAAATACATAAAAACATCATCCAAAATATTATCCAATCCAAATATATTATAAAATAGTAAAATGCCCCACTTAAAATCCCCAATCCCTCTCAATCCAGGCTGGCCTGTAAAAACAGCCAGGTCTTTAGATCACGGTGGAAGGAACGTGGGTCCAACCGCAGCCCCAGGGGCAGCTGGTTCCACAGGGTGGGCGCCCCCACAGAGAAGGCCCTCCCCCGGGGGACCGCCAACTGACATTGTCTGGCCGATGGCACCCCCAGGAGAGCCTGTCTATGGGAGCATACTGGGCGATTGGACCTCAATGCTGGTAGGAGGTGCTCCTGCAAGTATCCTGGACCCAAGCCATGAAGGGCTTTATAGGTTAACACCAGCACCTTGAATCTTACACGGAGGGCAACCAGCAACCAATGCAGACCACGCAGGAGGGGTGTCACATGGGAGAATTGGGCCGCTCCCATCACCACCCATGCGGCCACATTTTGCACCAGCTGAAGCCTCCGTATAGTCCGCAAGGGCAGCCCCAAATAGATAGCATTGCAGTAGTCAAGACGGAAGGCAACGAGCGCATGGGTGCATAGGGAATCTCGGTCCAAGTAGGGGCGCAACTGGCACACCAGGTGAACCTGGGCAAAAGCGACGGCTCCTGGCGACGGCTCCCACCTGCTCCTCCATATTGAGCTGTGCATCCAGGAGGACACCCAAGTTGCACACCCTATCCACAGGGGGCAGCACCTCTCCCCCCATGACCAAAGATGGAATTTCTTGGACCCAAGATGCCGGTATGCACAGCCACTCAGTCTTGCCTGGGTTGAGCTGGAGCCTTTCCTCCCCATCCAGATCCGTACCGCCTCCAGGCACCAGGACATCAAGGGGAGGGCATCACTGAGATGGTCCAGGGTGGAGATAAAAAGCTGGGTATCATCAGCATATTGATGATACCTCACCCCGAAACCACGGATGATCTCGCCCAGCGGCTTCATGTAGATGTTGAACAGGAGGGGAGAAAGAACTGACCCCTGAGGCACCCCACAAGTGAGGGGCCTTGGGTCTATTTCTGCCCCCCGTCAACACTGACTGCATGCATCCTGAGAGGTAGGAGGAAAACCACCATAAAACGGTGCCTCCCACTCCCAGCTCCCAAAGACACCGCAATAAGATACCATGGTCGATGGTATCAAAAGCCGCCAAGAGATCTAATAGGACCAGGATAGAGGATCATCCCCTATCCCGAGTCCTCCAGAGATCATCCATCAGCGCGACCAATGCTGTAACTGGGCCTGAAGCCCGATTGAAATGGATTGAGGTGCTCAGTTTCCTCCAGGAAAGCCGGGAGCTGTTGCGCCACCATGGTCTCAACAACCTTTGCTAAAAAGCAAAGGTTGGAGATGGGATGAAAGTTGTTCAAATTGGCTGGGTCCAGGGCAGGCTTCTTAAGCAGGGGACTCACCACCGCCTCTTTCAAGGTGGTAGGGAAGAACCCCTCCCGCAATGAAGCGTTGGTAACTGCCTGGAGCCAGCCACGTGTATCCTCCCGGGTGGAATATACCAGCCAGGAGGGAAACGGGTCCAATAAACACATGGAGGCACACAGCTGCCGCATAATCCTGTCCACCGCGTCTGAGGTCACAGGGTCAAACTCATCCCAAATGACATCAACAAGCCTCGTCGTTGCCTCCGTGTCCGGCTCAAGCCAGTTGGTGTCCAAACCAGCCTGGATCCGAGCGATCTTATCCAGCAGATGTTGCCCAAACTCCTCGGCCTGCCCCTGCAAAGGGTCCCCCCACCTCCCAATCGAGGGAGCACGTGACCCTGAACAGGGCAGCCGGGCGATTATCTGCGGATGCGATGAGAGCGGAGAAGTAAGACCTCCTCGCCGCTCCCATCGCTGCCAGATAGGTCCTTGAGAAGGACCTCAACTGGGATTGGTCGAATTTGGACCAGGTGGACCTCCAACTGCTCTCTAGGCCCCTCCTCCGATGCTTCAATTCCCGCAGCTCCGTGGTAAACCAGGGAGCTGGCCGGGAGCTGCGCCGGGTTAAGGGCCGCAAGGGGACAACCGGGTCGAGTGCCCCAGAGACAGCCTGTTGCCAGGCATCTGCTAGGGACTCAGCCAAGTTGTGGGTCAGGGAGGTAGGTAATGGTCCAAGCGCCATCAGGAACCATTCAGGGTCCATCAGGCGTGTGATTGGACACGCAAGGAATTTGTCTTGGTGTAAATATTCTCAGTATACATAAAAGAAAAGATACATTCATCAAGAGTCGAGAATCATAAGATACAACATGATATGAAAAAATATGGAAATATGGCAGCAGCTATATGTTTTTTATAGAAATTCTTGCAGTTCTGTTTTATGTTATCTTTACATCCCAGGCCATGAATAGTATTTTCCATATAAACTTCTTACAGTAATCAAGTCATCCAAAAAACAATTCACAACACAACAGTCCTTATTCCCAATTTCATAAAATGTTAAATAAGCCTTGAATCCACTGGCACTATTAATAATCTGATACCCAACCAACCTCACATATTGACGAAAATCTATATTGCATTGTTTTGTAGATATAGATCATTGATGTAAATATTATGACACACAACAGATGATTTAAGCAAAGAACTAAGGAGCCTTAATTAAATTCATTTATTTCCAGATTTGACTACTGCAGTCCTTAATGTTGAAAGACACATAACTGATGATGCATGGACCTAATGCTATCAATTTTAGGAGATGATATTAAACTTATCTAATAAATGCACAGTAAATTGGCAAATAGAAGTAAGGTTAGAAAGCACAAAAGGACAAAAGTTCAGGCGTGTATGGTCATGAAGCTGCTAATGAAGTTCAGAAGCAGATCAACTTGTTTGCATCATTCTTTGCTAACCCTAATTTATATGCTGCAAAAATTGACTATAACTAGATTTATTATCTTCTTTCTGCAGCTAAACACTTTTCTCATATTAAAATATTGGAAATCTAGTGTATCATCAAACTGAATAACTAACTTCTCATATTTTATAATGCCATGATATTAAGTCTGTCTCAATAATTGCCATGATATTAAGTCTGTCTCGATAATTGAGCCTTGGTGGTGCAGGCCTAGCACTTAGTTCCAGCTGCCTGCAATTAGTGCAGGCTCAAATCCCACCAGGCTCAAGGTTGACTCAGCCTTCCATCCTCCCAGGGTAGGTAAATTGAGGACCCAAGATTGTTGAGGGCAATAAGCTGACTTTGTAAAAATGCCGCTTAGTAATAAGCAGGCATATACAATGGAATGAAGGCTATTGCTGAACGCATTGGGTTGCGCTCCAAAAATTGTAAGCTGCCCTGAGTCTCTGGAAAAGGGCAGCATATAAATATGAATTTTTAAAAAGCAGCCAATAAAAACAATCTGAATTGAACCTAGACTATCTGAATATATATTGATGGTAATCTACTAATTAGCAATGTTAACTTGCCAAAAAATTAATTAACTTGTGTTAATTTTGTAATATAAGCGTCTCAAAAATTTGCCGTATTTTCCATTTTTCCACACATTAATATTAATATTTATCAAAACTATGTCTTTTTCACTTTCTATTTTATTTTTATTGAATTTTTGTACAGGTTAATGCCATATAAATGAAATTGAAATACTCAGTTCATTGAGTATATTTTCATAACTTATTCTTTTTAAGTTCAACAGAGTCAGTAGTTATAGTGCTGGCCTACAAACCAGGAGACTCTAAGTCTTTTTAGCCATAAAAACTGGGTGTCTAAGTATAGGATAGATTGATAGATAGATAGATAGATAGATAGATAGATAGATAGATAGATAGATAGATAGATAGATGAGAGAGAGGGCGGGGCACTAACAATCACCAGAACCACATCAAATATACAAAATAGCTTCATTAGGAAATGTGTTACTTCACAAAATGGCTTGGAAAAAATAAAAGATGAATCTGACAAAGGTCAAATCTGAAGAAAGTTAATAAGTTTTTTAAAAAAAATGTTTATAATTTTGCTTTACAGAAGCAAAACCAAAAAAATAAATAGTTAAATAAATCTAAGGAACAGCTTTCTGAACAAGCTGTCTTTCTGAAAAGGACTGTCTTTTATAACGTAACATATATGATTATTGTGGCTAACATGGATGCATTCAGTCTCATCTAGTTTCTAGAAAAATAAACTAATTCCCCAGAAATCTTTCTTTGTACAAAAAAAATGATGCTAGAACTTACTAGAATATGCAGCTTTGCCTTGCAGCATGTCATACTCTTAGACTCTGTTTTTGCAGTGTGACAATTACCAAGCTACTAGTGCCTCCCTGGATAAGACTCTGAAGTTTCTTGGCAAGAGTTTTCAGAAGTTGTTTGCCATTGTCTGTTTCTTAGAACTGAGAAAGAATGACTGGCCCAAGGCAACCCAGTTGGTTTCTGCCTTAGAAAGGACTAGAAGTTAGAGTTCCTGGTTTCTAGCCTGATGCCTCAACCACTAGACCAAACTGGATCTCAAATATATATTAGTAACCAGTTATGTTGCTATTTTTGAAGATAAAAATAATAGTACTATAGAGCAAACAAAAAGCAAGATGATCCATGCTCTGTTCTTTGTATAGGATCACAAACTAAAAGTCAAACAAAAATAAAGATTTTTGCAGTGTAGTCAATATATATTATAACTGCTGATTCTTTGATACATCACATTTTGTTATCTGTAATACAAAGTACTAAAATACTAACAAAATACTAATACTAAAGAACAAGGTTCATTTTATCTTTGTCACTCTTTATTTTTAATCAGTTTTTTAAAGAAAATTGAAATGTTAATAACATACACATTCACCTATAAGCAAATTACCTTGAGACATACAGAAACAATACCTTCTCTGAAAGCACTAAAACTTGAAGTTCTTCCACCCTCTTCTGCCTTGTCACATCAGAGTTTTTAAAGCTGAATGCTCTACACTAGACTTCATTGTAGAAATGAATAAGCAACTCTCAATCTTTCTTCATTACATGATGTTGTGCAGCCGAGACATTGCCTAATAAAAGAAGCACTATTATAACAGAAAATCTTTTCTACCCAGACTCATCAAATTATCATTAGATTTAATGGCAGCATTATAAGCATAATGGTAGATGCTGTAAGTACTTCTTTCAGCCCATCTGTATCTCGATTGCTGCTAATATATTTTGTTAGAGCAAGAATAAAAAGATGCCATGCTCAGTGAGCTGTTTAATATAAAATTATACTTCAAATTATCTTAAAACATAGTTCATTTTTAAGATAATGATAAGCTATTCTATTTGGTATATAGACAGCAGAAAATCTAGTCAATTTACTTGGGTCATTAGTGCTGTGACCATGGTTCATTTTTTCCCTAGAACCATTCTAACTCTCTTAAGATACTAGCTTTCTTTTGCAGATACCCAGTTTTTTTTAATTACATTTATATGCCACCCTTCTCCGAAGACTCAGGGTGGCTTACAATTTTTGGGATACAACCCAATGTGCTCAGCAATAGCCTTCATTCCATTGTATATGCCTGCTTATTACTAAGCGGCATTTTTACAAAGTCAGCTTATTGCCCCCAACAATCTTGGGTCCTGCTTGTATATTTTAAAAAGATGTCATTTGATGTGTCCATGTTGCTATGAATTCTGAAATGCTAATAATAACTTTTTAGTATTATACATAAATAGTAGAATCATGTAATTAGATGATGTAGCTCTTTCCCTACTTTAAAAACAAACAAACACCCAATTTTAATTTTTTGGACCAGTGGAGACTTTTTCAAATTCATAAAGCATATTGTGTGCATTGATTACAAAATACCTTAGCAAAATGTTTAATTAATTACAAAAACTCTGCTAAGTTGAAGATTACCTGTTCTAAAACAGCTGCATATCAGAACATCATAGTACCTTCAAAGAACAAATAAATGCAAGCTTCAAAAGCTAGGAGCTGCAATCACAAAGTCTAATTTTACAGTTTGCAATATTTTATTTGAAACTATTCTACAGTTATAATGGGAATGTGAAAGACATTAAATGAAGCTAGAATTCTAGTATATATCCACCTATACTAGTAATGCTGTGGGAAAAGCTTTAACCATAAGGAAGCAAAACAATTGAAGATCTGTAATGAAGTTATTTTAAAGCCATACAAAGAATACAGTGATAACTGATCTCTCAGTTAAAAGAACATTCTATATACATAATTGTATAAGGTTAGGAATATGCATGATGTCAGGAAATATATGTATAATTCTCTTCCGAAGTCCCAAGAAATAACAGCATTATGCTTCTTTTAGGGAAAGAATCATTGATCTGTCACAATAAAATTATATAAAAGTTAAAATGATACTATAAGAAGATGCAGGCTCACAAAAGGGACTTTTATATATTGGTCACATGAAAGAATTTTCATACAACTACAATGTAATGTAATAGTATAGATAATTTTAATATAAACTACATATGCAGAATATCTTACACCAACAAGCCAATCTGGTGATTCATTACCTCCTCAAACAGAATTCATGTATTGTTGAATTTGGAAATATTTAACAGCAAATCAGGAAAGTTCTCATAAATGTGTGCATACATTTTTAAATACTTATAGGTTAAATGATACATAAGGCCTGTCACCTATACTAGAAACATTCAAAGATGAAATAAGGATATCAGAAGTATATAGGTAGATATGGGGATGAGGATTTGGATTAAAACATTGAGTCTTAATTTTTAATTCAGTAAGCAACTGACCTATGCAGATCTTTGACTATCCAAAAATCAATGGTTTGCCATCTCTAATCTATTTTGTTTCTTCTAGCTGATTGTGGAGGTCCATATGATTTGTGGGAACCAAACACTACATTTACTTCAATGAACTATCCAAACAACTACCCCAATAGAGCATCTTGTAAGTTACATGTCTTCAAAACTTTAGACGTTTGCTTAAAAATATGAAACACACTATATGGCCATGAATAGAATTATTGAAGATCATATTGAGGTTTATTAGAAGCTTTTGACTTCAGGTTCTTTAAAATTCTAATCATTTTTTAAAAACATAAAGATTATACCTTTTATGATCTTTTTAAAGCAGCACATTGCTGTTGTAAAACTGTAAGAAAAACCTCATTATGTCTTATTTTCTGATTTGTTGTAGCTGTTGTAGCAGCTAGAGCCTAAAAAAGCAAACTTTGGACAAAGCTAGATCCCTATTCTCATGTAACTAGGAGTCAATGATATAGGCAGCTCATCCTATCCACCAACATATGGTAAATGGATGTGCTCTTTTTATCCATCTGGCATTAAAAAGCAAAAAAAAATGAGGCAAAATGATCCAGTGATCTAGTTCCATGAAAGAAACAATTGGACCAAAAGGAGAGAATTTTACAAAATTGTAGTTCCCCCTTTTTCTAGACGGTTCACCCAATTACCCATTTTCTTTGGCAATTACAAGACCACAGCTTTGTTAGATGGCATAGTCTCCTCTGATCTTATCTCAGTAGGAGCAACAAACCCACCCTATACCATGAAGCCCACTGGAATCCCACTGTTTGCTTCATTCTAACATTCAAATACTACCTATCAATAAACACTGGTCAATCTCTTTTGGACACCCTCCTCCTATTACTGCTGCTAGAACCTTGGTGCATCAGATTTCCTGTGTTCTACTCCAGGATTTACTATCTTACTTCACTTAATGTTTCTTCTTTTTAAAATTTGTTGATTAAAATTATACATACAATAACAGTATTAAAAAAGATAAAGAAAAATATTTTCTTTCAGGAAAAAAAAGTCTATGTAAGGCTTTCAGTCTTTTTAAAAAGTCTGTTCACTTAACTTACTGTTTCTGGTTCAGAATGGGAAATTTATCACCCCATTTTTTTCTCATAACACAGCTACAACTATTCCAAAGTAGCGGGCAGAAAAAAAATCTGTGTCATCTTTCATGCATCATCTGTCTCCAATCTTGGCCCCTTGATTATCTGACTGCTTACCAAACTCGCATCATTCTGCATCCTTTTCCTACCTTTTCCTTCATCAACCACTGCACAGCCTCTCAGTCCATTTCTCATTCCCACATATTTCATCCCATACTTTTTATTTCCAAGTAGCAGAGTTAAAAACTTGGAGTGAGGAGGCTGAAAATCTGAGAGGAAACATATAGGAAAGATAGATAGGAAAGGTGTTTCTAAATTGTCTCCAAAAATTGGAGTAATTAAGTCTTAGTGTAATCCAAATTTGTCTCTTTCTATGTACTTGTTATATACTCTTATACTTCTGTGTAATGGAAGAACTATTGAGAAGCCTATTGCCTTGCACACCTAACATTAAAAATAATCAGAACACCATTTCTAATCAACCTCTCCTGAATTGCTCAAAATTTGCTCAAAATTTTAGAATATATTAATAATAATAAAAATTAATTTAAAATTTGCAGAATATATTTTAAAAGTCTGATTTGAATAACCACAACATTAGTGAGAAATAATAATAGTAGTAACATAATAATAGTGATAAGGACAACATCCCTGGCTAGTTGTGGTCATTGTGCCTCAGGTGAACTTGGAATCCCAGAATATGTTTTTTAAGGTGCAAATGCTAAGAAGAATCTCAACTAACTCACTGCCCAACCACCCATCAATGGTTAAATAATTCTGATTATCTTCCTGAAATTGCCTTTTTAACAACTAAGTTAGTAATCCATAACCCAAAAGGCTATGTCATATTGAGAATTGTTAACAGATGTATTAAACTGTTGTAATGCCATTATACTTGGGGTTGTATTGGAAGTGTTTTAACATATTAAAACTGGATCTTAATAAAAATGATGATGACGACAACTAATTATGTAACCTGCTTCTTGATGGAAACTATTGACAAATCAGTATTTTTGGTCTTGTCTTAAATTTTATAATTCTAGGTGTATGGTATTTGAATGCAGAAAAAGGAAAAAATATTCAACTTCATTTCCAGTATTTTAATTTAGAGGATATTTATGATGTCGTAGAAGTCAGAGATGGTAGAGGAACTGAGTCTTTGTTTTTAGGCAAGTATATAAAACATATTAGTATGTGTGAAAAATTATACCAATTAGAATACTTCTCTAATTATGCTGTACTTTTCAAAAGAGTACACGGTGCAAAATATACAGCAGAGGTATCAAACTCAAAGCGCTTAGATCTGGTCTGTAGGGACAGCCTGGAAATAGCAAAGGACTGGCCCATGGTGCCTTTGCTAGCAGCATCCCCCACAGCCCATTTTTGGCCTGGATGGCCTCCTGCAGCACTCTGCCAGCCAAAACAGGCTGTGGAGGCATCCAGAGGCCTCTCCAGGCCATTTCTGGCTGAAATGGAGTCTTCATGGGCTGCATCTGGCCCTCTGAGCTCTGTTCGGGCCCCTGGAGGCCTCCCCCAGCCTCTTACAGGCCAAAATAAAGCCTCCATGGGCAAGCTTAGGCCCTCGCCACCCCATTTTCCATGGCTTTACTGTATTTACTTTTTGAAGAGCTCCAGAAGAATCTGACCCATGTGCAGAGAAGCCAAAGTCTTTTATTCAGAAGCCTGTGAAACTGTAAGAAGGTGTGATGTAAGGAAAAAGCTTTCCCCATCTGAATAAAAAAACCAGCTTCTCTGCCATGAGTTTAGTTTAGGTTTAGTTTGGGCCTAGTCTGGCTGGTGATAAGCAGCCTCCTTCCTGCTTGCTGCTGACTGGCTAGTTTGAATGAGCAGCTTCAGGCATTGGGGTATGGCAGCCAATCAACAAGGGGCTTGCAGTTCAACCCGATAAGACAAAGGAAGCAAGGTTCTTGTTGATTGGCTGCTGCTGCTGGCTCGATTTCTGAAGTAAGAAGCTGCTGTGGCCCAGTCCAGGCCTTTTGGGCAGCCACATGACTCCAGCCAAAGTCTTTTACTCAGAAGCTGGTGAAAATGTTTTCCTTAGATTTCACATTCTTATAGCTTTGCCATCATCTGAATAAAACACTTTGGCTTCTCTGCCAGTCAGTCAGCATCTTCTGGAGCTCTGGAGATCTTCAAAAAATAAGTAATCCATGGGAAATGGGGTGGGGAGAAGTAAGTGGAATCCTGGACACCAGCAAAGCAGGCCCAGTCTGGGGGCCCAGTGGGGTAGGATGGGGAAAGCAATTGTGGGGACCCCAGGGGAGTATGAGATATCTTAGTGGATTGGGGAGGCCTTGTATGGCCTTCTCCAGCTCTAGGCCCTGTATGTTCTGCCTACTTTGAGATACCTACCTGCTCATTTGATTAACAAATGCATTGGAGAAAGCAGGGAATAATCATGTTTATTTAATGTGATTCAATCAAACAAATCATTGGGTTACAAATGTAATTGGCAGGCTCTATTACATTCATAACTCAAGGATTACCTGAATAATGAATGTGAGGGAGGTCTCAGAAGTCCTGCCTTAGGACTTGGCCACCACAGGTGCCCCCCCACATGAGTCCTGTGTGACACATGCTATGACCATGCCCACCCCAGCCACATTCATCATGCCCCCTAGGCATGCCCTGCCCCAGCCATCTGAGTTCAAACACAACCCTGATGCAGCCCACAATGAAATCAAATTTGACACCTCTGATATACAGTATACAGTGTTTTTAACAATTCCAGAAATCTGTAAATTCCATGAGTTGAATGTGACAATATCATTTTCATTCATAAAAATGTCCAGTAACAATAATATTGCAGATAAAATGTGATAGACTTCCTACATATAATTAAACTTTTATGTTGATTGATATAATCTAATTTAAGTTAACAAAGTTGCAGTATTGGGAAAATTAAGAAGATTGTGGTGTAAATATTTTCTTTCTCATCCATTGTTGCATCATTGTGCCATTTGCCATATGATATGCAAAGATTCCTGGAAGTTGTGATAAGTTCTCAGAGAGAAGTCTAATAGAAAATCAATATTTCTGATATATTATACAGCCTGGATACAGTCCACATAAAATTTTCAATCCAAACATTAAAGCAAGTGCATATTTTAAGTTACACTACATTCAATATTATCTATGAGTGAAGAACCATTTAAGGTTTAGCATTTGTCAAACTAAAGTTTCAATCATTATTGGTTTGTTCATTTGTTTTTCCTAGATTAAGCTTCAAATATCATCCATCTAAATATGGATGAAAAAAGTAGAAGGAGACCTTTTTCTGTCCTTTAACTATTTTATTTCTATCATTCTGATGTGTAACAAAATTATATTATCTTTGGAATAATGATGTACTTTTCCTTGCTATGAAGCTGTATATACTGGAAAATCCCCATTGCCAGATATATTCTCTACAACTCACCAAATGACTGTGCTCTTCTTTTCGGACAAATCTGAAACCAGAGAAGGATTTGTAGCCAATTTTACTACAGGTTATCGTCTTGGCATGCCACGTGAGTTTCCCATATACCACATACCACACAAAAGCATAGGAAACGAAGAACAGAGAAAATAATTGTTCAATTCCAGAGTCTTCTCTTTGATTCATTCTTGTCTTACTTATAAGTTATACACCAGGCAGTCTAGGTCAGTGATAAATTTTCACCTGCAGTATAATCTTGATTACTTATTAACTGCATTGTGCAATTGAGACAGTTATGATTTTTCAGTAGATCATAATTAAATGAATCATGGCTTAGAGCAATCTACAGACTCTGTCGATCTTTACTTCATATACATGTTTTTCTAATTCCAAAGTTTATTGGAAGTAGCTTTTCAGAGACAAAAGAGCATGGGGGTGGGGGGTGGAATTCAAACATATTTTTAGCTACTTTTCTTCACTACAAATTAACTACAAAGGAAGAAGAACAAAGATAGTTAACTTTGGGTTATCAGTGGCCCAAGTATTATTGACCTTTGGAGTAGCCCCTCTAAAAGATTTCTGCATTAATTGCAGTTCATATTTACTCTCAGTGTTCATCTTGTGAAATTACTTGGCTATTGTGCATCAGGAGTAATATATAAGATATGTGAAATATTTTACCTTGTACATGAGATATAAGAAATGTGCTTGTGTTATAAAAAAACATTAAAACTACTATTTATTAGCTAATTTTCATGGGCCATAATATTCTGTGTCTTCTTCATTAACAGCTTTATGCGGACCAAATTATTATCAGTGTGGAAGTGGAGAATGCATACCCCAGGCTCAGATTTGTGATCAATTCCAGCATTGTAAAGATAATTCTGATGAAGTAGATTGTGGTAAATATAAATAAAAAAAACCATTTCTAATTCTAAATTCAGGGAAGATAACTATTTTCAAAGGGATAAGCCCTCTTCACAAGCCTGCTTGTACAGTAAAATAAATCCCAAATGTACCTTGGGTTCTGTATTAAAAGAAGGAAAGAAAGAAATGTTCTTTTATGTGAATGAATAGTAAAGTTTTGAATAAAAGAATAGGAATGTAAAAGAAAAGAAAAAAGAAAAACCTACACATTGTAGCGACCACATGCTGGAAAGCTGCTATTCTAAAGTGGGCAGGAAAGATTTTTGAGGAGTCACAGATCCCTTTTAGAGAGGGGCCTAATCTTTTAGAAAAGAGGCTACCCAACCATCTCATTAAAAAAAGGAAAATCTGTACATTGTTTTCTTTTACCTGCTTGTGTGCCTCTCCTTTCTAATAAAGGAGAATATTTGTAGCTGGGGGTTGAATTGGTGCAATGGCCTATAGGTGGAGCTTTTGCCTCACAATCAGGAGGTTGTGAGATCAATTCTAGGTAAGGCAGATATTTCTTTCTCTGGGCATGTTGAGAATATATCTGCTGAATATAACTCTTAACTGGTGACAGGAAGGACATCCTGTCAGTAACCGCTCAGCTCCATTCAGTTGCCCAGACTCTACCCTGCAAGGGATTATGGGATCATTAAAAGAAGATGGTGATTTGTAGCTCAGGGTTGAAATGTGGGGTCCTTGGTGCTCTCTGAGATTGATGGTTTTCTTGCAGACATTTCATTATCCAAACTAGGTAACATCATTAGCACCAAGGACTCTTTTTCTATACAGTGAAAATAGAAAATATTAGTAAGTGAGGACTTCATCAAATACTCTGTAACCAAAATATATTTATTTTTATTTAGGGCCTTTTTATGCACATAAGAGTAGGGGTGCTTCTGCCAGTGCAGACTTACATATATACTGCTCAACACATCAAAAAAAAACCATCCTTAATCCGCTTTTCAAGGAAATTTAGGACCAAATGTAAGCCCAGTAAAAGTGTTTGTCAGGAGCATAAAACAGCTGTGACAAGCCACATTTCAACAACACAGATGCAGGTTACTTTGACAACAATGACAGCTGTTGTCACAGCACCATCTGTGAAGGTAGTTATTTACAAAATCAAATGTTCTGTGCATAGCTCTGCTTTACATAAACTAAAAATAATAGACTCTGCACAACATTGTATATGCAGATTCAATGATAAAATGATGCTGAGAGCTGGTAAAAAAAAGTGATAGCAGTAACAGTTAATCCTCTGTAAGAACTGTCAGTGGTTTGTGTGGATAGATGCTTAGATTTGTAGACATAGTTCTTTGCCTCACATTGGATATATCTTAATTCTTAGTATAAAAATCTTAAGACATTTATTGTCAGGTATCTTACCTTCACTTGTTGTTTTGTCTCCCACTGTGTTTGTGAAGAGGGAGAAAACTTTATTGTTGCTTTTCATAACAAATCCTTAAAGCAGACCAAGCACGATGGTTAAAAACTGGAAACATTATGGAAAATTTTCTTTGCAGGTTAAATACATGAATTGCAGTATGTGGAATAAACTTTTCATGCAGATCCAATAGACTTACGGTTGGGTAGTAGTGTTGGTAACATTCAGACCCAAGTGAAAGATATAAACCTCATATTAAAGTATGGTCATATGTGAGCTTTTCTAAGTGTTCCTTATTATCCTATCAGCAGTGAAGATTTTGTGGAGATCTGCAAGTTACTTAATGCAATTTCTACCTATATACCATCTATCATTGTACTTGCAGAGATACAATAAATTATAGGTTAGGAACATGTAGAGCAATGCTTCTCAACCTCATGCTAACTAAGGAATTGTGGGAGTTGAAGTCCATAGATCAAGGGTCTTCAAACTTGGCAAGTTTAAGACTTGTGGACTTCAACTCCCAGAATTCCTCCTCCAGTCATGTCAGCTCAGAAATTCTGGGAGTTGAAGTCCACAAGTCTTAAACTTGCCAAGTTTGAAGACCCCTGCTATAGATCTTAAAGTTGCTGTGGTGGAGAAGCACTAATCTACAGGAATAAAGACTTCTTCCTATGGATTATCTAAGCATTTCTAAAAGTACTGTATAAAGTGTTCATCATCTAAAGGCCCATGAATCCTCAATTGCTAAATACACTATTTATATGGATCCCAAGTAATTCAAAAACAACTATTGAACAATCAGCATTAAACACATCAATGTGAGCTAACAAAATAGTGCATTTTTTAAAAAAAACAATGTTCATTTAAAAATCTAGTTTTATTACAGTATTTGATTTGGATATGGAAAGAGAAAACAGGAAGATGTTCAAATCATACCTTTTCACATCTGTTAAATTTGAACTTGATCATACACAGATTGCTATGAATAAAACTAATCCTCAATCAGTGTTCTAATATTAAAACTTATTTTTATGACAGTGCACTTGATCAATGGTTCTCTCAGCTCCAATGGGTTAGTCCAATTCAAAATTGAAATGCAATGGTTTACAGTTTGTGCTAATGAGTGGACAGAAGAATTATCAACCAGTGTCTGCAATCTGTTAAAACTAGGGTGAGTTAAGCTTTTGATTATATTTTCTTTCAGAGCTAATTCTTCCACTAATACTTTATATGACAGATAAAATACTGGCTTGGAGGTTTGGAAGAAAGAGCACATATAAAGCTCTAATGTTCTGCATAATGTATAATGTACCTGGCTTTCACAGTGGCATTTCCAGCAGCAGAAACTTTGTTCAAGGACTAAGGCATGTCTGCTTAATGTCAATTTGATTACACTTCAGTCAGGAAAAAGAATGTTGATATGGAAGACAATTTGGCTGTTTATCAGCACATGCTGAATGTTGTTATTATTATTATACTATACTATAACAGCCTTGGTGGTACAGGCTGTTAAATGCCTAGCACTTAAGTTCCAGCTGCCTGCAATTGCTGCAGGCTCGAATCCCACCAGGCTCAAGGTTGACTCAGCCTTCCATCCTCCCGGGGTAGGTAAATTGAGGATGCAAGATTGTTGGGGGCAATAAGCTGACTTTGTAAAATTGCCGCTTAGTAATAAGCAGGCATATACAATGGAATGAAGGCTATTGCTGAGCGCATTAGGTTGTATCCCCCCAAAAATTATAAGCCGCCTTGAGTCTTCGGAGAAGGGTGGCATATATATGTAATTTTTTAAAAAATTATGCATTTAGTTATTTTTGTTAGTCCTTTAATATTAAATCTATAATTGCCATTCACTGGAAATACAAATTTTATAAAATAAGTGAAGGTTTATTACACATAATGGAAATTTACCTGTCAAATCCAGAATAGCTTTGAAAACTTGGAAATGTCCCTTCCTTCTCCTATTTCTTAAAAATAACAACAGAGACAACAGTGCTGGCAATAATATTTTTAAGAACAAACACATACACCAAAACAAAACAAAACAAATTCCTGTAGAAAATAAGAGAAAGAAAAAAAAAGGAAGCCGGCTTTATTAGCCATTAGTATTTTCATAGTTGCTTTATCTAGTTCCCAAGATATCTCATCAATTTTTTAATGACTTCTATTAAATTTATTCTGACATTCCGTATAGAATATTGGTCTATATTTTCATTTCCTCAATATGCAAGAATAAAACATTAAGTTCTATGTGCCCAGGTTCGGCTGGTTCGCCAGCTTCGCCCTTACCTGAACCGAGATGCCCTTCGAACGGTCACCCATGCGCTCATCACTTCCAGAATCGACTACTGCAACGCTCTCTACATGGGGCTACCCTTGTGGATTACTCGGAGGTTGCAGCTGGTGCAGAATGCGGCCGCGAGGGCTGTGATGGGGGTATCCCGATACTCCCATGTTACACCCCTCCTGCGCAACTTGCATTGGTTGCCGGTTGCATTCCGGGTTTCCTTCAAGGTGTTAGTAACAACTTATAAAGCCCTAAATGGCTTGGGTGCAGGGTACTTGCGGGAACGCCTCCTGCCCACATCACAGTCCAATTGCCCGTGCGCTCCCATAGGAGGGGCCTCCTGGGAATACTGTTGGTCAGGCATTGTTGGCTGGCGGCTCCCAGAGCTAGGGCCTTTTCTGTGGGAGCGCCCGCCCTATGGAATCAGTTTCCTGCGGATCTGCATTTGGCCCCTGATCTCCGCTCCTTTCGTCGAGACCTGAAGACCTGGCTGTTTCAGCAGGCCGGCCTGGATTGACCACGGGGGCGGGTAGTTTTAATAGTTTGTTTATTCTGTAATTTTATCGTTTTTAGCTGTTTTTGTAATTTGGACTTGTTTTTATTTAATTATTTTTATTGTATATGCTTTTTGTATGTTCGCCGCCCTGAGTCCTTTGGGAGAAGGGCGGCATACAAGTCTAAATAAATAATAATAATAATAATAATAGTACTATAACATTGTATATTAACATTGAATAATTACAGTGGTAATTGAAGATCTAAGTTATAACAATTTACCTTCTCTCCCCTATAATTTTCTCCCCTACTACCATACCAGCATTGTTATATTGGAACCAAACTTGCAGATTATGCTTATATTCATTTATGAATACATGCATAGTTTTATTATTCTGCAGACTTCTTAATCACATGTAATTGGCTACAATATTTCCATGTCTAGGTCAGACAGGTGGATTCACAAATGTAAGTTCTTAATTTGATATAACAATATCAACAAGTAATTAACTCTATCTTGGCCATCAGTTTGGAAAAGTTGTAGCCCAACTCCAAAGTAAGTTCCAAACTGTAGTAAATGCCATGTTTCTCTTTCTGATTCCTTGTGTAGGTAGAAGTATTGGCATATTCTGATTGCTCAGTTTAGCATATTTCTTCATAAAGTAATCATTTCTGAATGTGCTGTAAAATATGTCTAAGTAGTTTCTTTATCTTATTAAACCACACATAATACAGCACAATAATATCTATATTTTTATTAAATTAAAAGGATATGTTTTAAGCAAAGTTTTTTCCTTTTAGAAGTGGGAACAAGTCATCTCCTGTCTTGTTTACTGGGGCAGGTCCGTTTGTAGAAGTTAAAAAAGCAACTAATGGCAGCTTCATACTAACACCAAGGTAAGGCTTTATAAATGACAATTAAAATGGTGAAGTAAAAATTGAGTAAAAATTGTCAAAATGTATTGATATTTCCATATAAACTAACAAACATTTACAGAATAAATGAACATTTAGGACAAAGTAACGGTCCCCTCACTAACATCAACTGATATGAGTCAAAATAATGAGTTTTTGTAACCACTTAATCAAGGGTCTTCAAATTTGGCAAGTTTAGGACTTGAGGACTTCAACTCCCAGAATTCCTTAGCTAACATGACTGGAGGAGGAATTCTGGGAGCTGAAGTCCACAACTCTTAAAGCTGTCAAGTTGGAAGAGCCCTGCACTTAATATTCTGATATTAAAAATCAGTTGTGTAATAGAATTTCTCTTAAGTAAATCTTGAGTGCAGATAACTATGAATATGGCAACAATGTGGAATCTGTTTGCCATTTTCCTTCTTCTGCAAAGGCTTTCATATACCCCATACCAAATTCTCCATCCAAACACCAACCTTTGCATTTCCTAACCATCATAGTAGATCCTGCCTAGTTTTGAGATCAGCCAAGTCAATTATGTGTTGCCATCTATCTTGACATATGAAGAGTTGCCATTGTAAAGTTTCTATTGAGCAAGAGGCTGGAGAAGAAGACCTTCAAATCCTACTTTTTCTATGTTCTATGTTGTATTAATATAGCATTTGGTATACAGTATATAGGAGTATAATTTTTAATATTTATGTTATTAAAGCAATAGTAGTAGGGCATATTTTAGAACATTTCAATTCATCAAAGAGCTTTGCATATATATATTTTTTTGTTTTCAACTTTCCCTCCAATATAGTTTTTGAAAGAAAAATGGTGGGGGAACACATTTGAAAAAGAAAGTAGCACTTGATTGGAGAAGGCAGTTCGATCAAGAACATTTCTTACAAACAACAGAACTGCCATAGAGAAAAGTCATTTTGATAAGCTCAGCCATTGAGCAAAAAATGTGTTACAGATTGCTTGTATGTCCCAATATGCAACTTTATTTTGTTTTGTTCTTTTAGTCATCCCAAAATCTAATAGAAACTAGAAATTTAGTTTTATAATCAATATGGGGGGGGGAAGAGCTAGGCATGTTTATTGGTATTGAACAGTTAAAAGTGAATTAAAAGGGCCCCATATTTGAAGACTGGATAGTGAGATGTACTAACTTAATATTTAAACCACAAAGAAATAAACAGACGTATATTTTACTTGTAATAAAAGTAATACATTATTGCTAGCCTCATTTGTATTAAACAATACATTATATACATCAAACATTCATTTTGAAAAAGTATTTCAATCATTGTATTTATAAGAATGTTATTTGTTTAAAAACATATAGTGCTTACAATCAAATTTAAAACAATAATAAAACAATAATAGTTTAATATAAAACATGTTACATTAAAATGGGTGGATATTTGAAGAAAGCTATCATTTACACAGGAACAGTGAAAACAATAGCTCCTAGCTGCCTAAATAGTATAATGACCCTAAAATTGTAAGTAACCCTAAAATGTGGAAGATTATTGCAAAGTGGAGGTTCCATCCCCAAGAACTGTCTATATGAGATCACAATTGATAGTCCTGCAATAGGAACTCACTGCTTAATCATAGTAATAATGTGTCTGTAATAGAAGGTTGTGTAGAACATATCCTGAAATTAAAGCTTTACATGTTAAAAATAAATGAACTTAATATCTAATTGGGGTTAATCTATGGTGTCTTGGTGACAGTAAGTGACTGATCTTGCCTGGGACCAGAAGCTAAAAAGTGTAATGCCTGATCTGTACACAAGTGGGAAATTTAATAGGATGCCAGGACCCTGGGTTGCCCTAAAAATATGTCAGTTGTCATAACATAATTACGCAGTTGTGCATATGTTAGCATTTTGACATAATTGTTTGCTACAGATAACCATGTTCTAACTCCAGCTAGTTCATGTGAAGTTAGCTCAAAGCTCTGCTAAATCCCCCATCCCTCTCATTTTCTTTCTCTCTTGGGCTTTAATCATCTTGACTGATGAAAGATTCTAACACATTTCAAAGCTTGAAGTGATTGTAAAAGATCAGTTGGCTCAGTCTGGCCACTGTGTCTTTTAATTTTTTACCTCTCTTTACACCCAACATTGTGTTTTCTTTGGTCAGTTTCTAAAACTTTTAGGGAGAATATTATATATGTAAAAGTAGTATTGTTTTCAATCAAGCTGTTTAAAAATATAGCAACAAATGTGTAAAGTGATAGATAATGATCAGAGCTAAAATTTATCCTGTTCTAGGATTAATTACTATGGATAACTATACTGGAAATGATTGGCTTTTTAAAAACATAATCATTTAACATCATAGAGAAGTCAAATGATGTTTTAGAGTATTTACAGAGCTTTACAATTTCCACTGATAAATGGTATATTGTATATATATATATATATATATATATATATATATATATATATATATATTTGTTTTCAGATTTTCACGGGGTATGTAGGTCTTGGTGTATTGGTCTTGTCCGTGTAAGATTGAGAATACCTTGGCAGCGTTTGAAATCTCATCCGTCATCTTCAGGCTGGTGTCTTCAGCTTCGTTCTCCCAGGAGAACGAAGCTGAAGACACCAGCCTGAAGATGACGGATGAGATTCGTCAATCTCAATCTTACACGACACATCACCAATATATATATATATATATATATATATATATATATATATATATACACACCTACATATATACATGCACACACACACACACACACACACACATACATATATATATATATATATATATATACACATATATACATAATACATACATATACATACATACACACACACATACACACATACAATCTTTGTGTCTGGACTTTATTACCTGATTTGTATTAAATATGCTCTCTTTCTAGGGTAAAGTGTTTGAATAATATGGTGATTCATTTGCAATGCAGTGGTAAATGTAAGTTTACAAAAAATCAAAAATTCAACATAAAAGGATAACTGTTTATGTTTTTTCCCAATACATTACATTTTCTGTTTAAGTTGTTGCCTTTTTTCTTACTGAAAAAAATATTTTTCATGTCATTTTTAGGATCCTTCAGAATTTATTCATGTATTTATGTTTTTAAGAATACAGTATTGTTGCACTATTTTGCCCCATCACTTTATGTATTTCTAAATGTATTAACATGATAAAAAATACAGGCAGCATTTAGCGTCAGGAAGGAAGGTGAGAGGAAGAAAGAAACAGATTTGTTGTACGTTTTCATGTTGCTGTTATAATGCCATTTCTCAATTAGACAAAAATCCAGATAGATCTATTTAATAGTGCAAAATATATATTATACAGTTTGCTGCAATCTTTTGTTGTTGTTGCTAAAACTTCACAACTACTATTTATTTCATTTTTAGAATGAAATTTAGAATTGGATTAATCTTTCTTTGACACTTTTGATTTTAAATAGTTTTAAATCATTTCAGAAAGTATATTGATATTGTTTATCTTACAAAGCTTTTTATTTCATTGTTTCGTAAGAATGGTTTAAATGTGAAGTTATTCAATTATGTAAAACAAGGGAGGACAAACATTGCTTCAGTGTGGATTATATAATGAAAGTCAGGATATCTGTAAATTCCCTCAAAAATTGAACTGATTTTTCACTTTCCCATGATAATTTTAACTTCTTCTAATACCTTGAATTTCTAAACAATACCTTTTTCATTAGTAAATAGGAATTGCAATAACAACAGAAACAATTTATAACAATAATATTATTTACCCAGTAATAGTTTTCACAGAAAATAATACATAGTAAACTAAATATATCATCTTAAAATAATTCCAAAACTTAGATGATACTGTTGAGTTTTGAGAAGGCTTCAACATTAAGGATTAAGTGTAATAAATATTTAATTAAAATGTTACTTTGAGCATTATATCTATCTAGATATGTGTGTACATGGGCTTAAATATGTTTAAGATCTCTATATATTTCTATATCAACCTAAGAGAAAGTTTTATATAGAAATAGTCCTCAACCTATGACAATTGAGCCCAAAATTTATAATGCTAAGTGAAACATTTGTTAAATTAATTTTGCCCCATTTTACAACCTTTCTTGCCACAGTTGTTAGTAAATCACTGAAGTTGTTAAGTTAATAAAATGGTTGTTAACTGAATTTGGCTTCCCCATTGACTTTTGCTTGTCAGAAGCTTGCAAAAGGTGATCACATGGCTTTGGGACACTGCAATCCTAATAAATATGAATCAGTTGCCAAGCTGTTGTCAGTTGTCCAAATTTTGATCACATGACCACAGCGATTCTGCAGCAGTCATAAGTGTGAAAAAAGGTCATGTCACTTTTTTTAGTGCCACTGTAACTTCAAAAGTCACTAAACAAACTGTCATAAGTCAAGGACTACCTGTATTCAAGAAAATGTTCAGAACTCTATTACATAGTAGGCGAAATTAGCATATTATTTCTCAGAATGCATACTTTTCACTTTTTGTTTTCCTTACCTGTAGCTTGTGGGAAAAGAATGATTACCCAGAAATCTCAACCAAAAATTGTTGGTGGTTCCGATGCTCAAGAAGGTGCTTGGCCTTGGATAGTCTCACTGTATTTCAATTACAATCCAATTTGTGGAGCTTCTCTTATCAACCATGAATGGCTAATCTCAGCTGCACATTGTGTATATGGGTAACTTTATTTCCAGAATTCAACAGTTCTTACATTCCATATCTTTTTTTTTTAATGCATTTATATGCCGCCCTTCTCCGAAGACTCAGGGCGGCAATAGCCTTCATTTCATTGTATATGCCTGCTTATTACTAAGTGGCATTTTTACAAAGTCAGCTTATTGCCCCCAACAATCTTGGGTCCTCAATTTACCTACCCCGAGAGGGTGGAAGGCTGAGTCAACCTTGAGCCTGGTGGGATTCGAGCCTACAGCAGTTGTAGGCAGCTGGAACTTAAGTGCTAGGCACTTAACAGCCTGCACCACCAAGGCTCTTCATGTATTCTTCTTTTTAAAAAAATTGGATGTCAGTATTTACCTGACCTTTCAAGAAGACTTAAAAGATAAAGTAGGGACAAGATACATATCTCATGTAAAGAGAAGACCAGCAACAGGGATGCACAGGAATTATATTTAAACTTCCTAAATCAATCGATTCAGCGTAGAGTTCACTTGAACATGTACTACTATTATCAATAAATGTAATTTTCCCAAAATAATATACAAAATGAATAAAAAAAACACCTTTCATAAAAAAGATTTTACCTTAAAACGGTACTTAAGAAAAGAACCAGTACTATGAGTGATACTTATTCAATAAAACCCATTACTATCATATCTGCAAAAATATGAAGTACTATGAAAAAAACAGGAAAGAATTGCAGTATTATATATCTCTTTGCTGATATCTGATAGTATTGATTTTTGCAAACTAGGTACCACTACATGAAATGGAGCATTGCCACCAGTCCTTTCCTTAATAATCTAGCTCACATTTCCTTAAATAATCTAGTTCACATTGAGCCAATGGCCTTATTTGCTTGAATCTAATTATCAGACTTGGATTCTGATAAAAGCAATCATATATTATTATATTAATTAGATTTTTAAACTGCCTTTATTACTTTATAGGTAGCTCAAGGTGGTGAACATACCTAATACTCCTTCCTCTTATTTCTATTTTCTTCACAGCAACAACTCTATGTGATTGACTTATATCAATTCTGGTACATGTGAATGTGTTAGATTGATAGAATATTTAAAATTAATAAGAACAAGATATCTACATTAGAAGAGCTTCATGGAATTTATTTATCTTCATTTAACATATTTGTCATAGGAGACAATGAACTATGGGAAATGGCTGAGAGGAATGTAATGAACACTCTTATATCAGAAGAAGCAGCAGTTTCTTGTAAATATTTGGTTTATAGAAAAGGCAAACAGGAAAATCTTGGTGGTCAGAATTTATCAACTGGTTCTGCATCCAGGAAAAAAAAGTCCACCTCTGAATATTTATATATATGGAAATTTTTCCTGGCTCAGCACTATTCACATTATCCACTGCAAAAGCTATCTATAGCATATTAAAATGTGAACTTTTTCTCGTAATATAACTAATATATTCAAAGCAGTTCATTACTAAAAATGGAATCCAACCTTGCATCTCATTAGTTACAATATAGTTATAAGTAAATCAAGAATTTAACGTAGTTAGCTGCATTATAAAGGCTGTATTAGCCTAAGTGATCCATTTTATATACAATCAATTGTATTCCTCTGAAGTGTTGCCACATTTGAGATTAAAGAATGTCTTATAGGAAATGCAGCCTAACCATCCATATGAAACTTATCTAAGTAAATATGAATAATAAATGTTCATTTTTTTTCATAAGAATTTGCAATATTTGTTATTAGCAACAATGGTACTTAGGCTTGTGCTAGCATATTCTATTATACTTGTATGATTCTCTATCATAATCTGAGCTGCTCCTTCTCCTAATAAAGGCCATTAGCTTTTCTCTCTTCAGAGCTATCTTGTTGCATATGTATTAGATTTCTGCACTGTCTCAGCTACATCACTGCTGGCATATCATTCCTCAATAACAAGACACATTTTTCATAATCAACAGTTCATCTTATTCATCTTATACTTATTCACCATATTGTGCAACATTATCTCCCTAAGGATGCAATGTGATTCAACACAGTAATATACATGGACATGAAGCAATAAACCTGGAAATAATATTCAAATTTGTGATGGCTGTGCCTAGAAATTAACCTATATTTAATTTAATTTAATCTGTATTTTGTTCAATTTTACAGTGTATTACAAACATAGATTTTGTGTAAAAATGTGAGTCCTTTATTAAATGTAGTAAACATATTGATTTCACAGCAAGTAGTATCATCTAAGCAACATTGGCTAATTTGAGAAATTGTTCTGATCTAATTAACAGATGGAGAAGTGATCCTTAAGGAATTTAAGAGCTACAGGCTACACTGAGACATTAAAACAAATCATGGACTTCCATATTGCTGATAAGTAATATAGATGGAAGTGACAATAAAATCTTTGAGAATGGAGCTTCACTCAATGGAGTGTTTGACTTAATAATGCTGGTAGCTTGTCTAAGCAATTCCACATATAATTTGAGTTTTGCCTATTTTATCATTTATTAAAAGGAATGTGTGAAATGGATAAAGTTCAATATTAATAATATTGAGTCAGTATGCATCTAATTTATTTATTTATTTATTTATTTATTTATTTATTTATTTATTTATTTATTTATGAGACTTGTATGCCGCCCCATCTCCAAGACTCAGGGCTCACAACTAAAACAACAACAATAAATAAAAAATTAAACTAACAAGAAAAATATAATTAATAAATACATAATAAACCATAAGCCCCAAAGGGTCAAGCAAATAACCAGGTCTTCAATTCATAATCATAAATTTATTTATTTATATTTATTTATTTACCACCCCCATCTCCGAAGACTCAGGTCACAGCAACAACAATAAATAATTATTAAACTAAGACAAGCCCCATTATAAATACAAAAATACAAAAGTAAAACCACCTGAAGGGTCACAGCCCAGATTGGTCAAACAACCAGGTCTTCAGATCATGATGGAAAGGTGCGGAGGTCAGGGGCCAGGCGGAGCTCCAAGGGAAGTTGGTTCCAGAGGTCGGGGGCTGCGATACAATAGGCTCGTCGTTGGGGGACCGCCAACCGGCATTGGCCGGCCGACGGGACCCCAAGGAGTCCTTGCCTATGTGCTCGCACAGGGCGGTTAGTGTTCGATGTCAGCAGGAGTCGCTCCCCTAAATATTGAGGACCCATGTTATGAAGGACTTTGTATGTTAAAACTAAAACCTTGAATCTCACCCAGAGTGCAACCGGCAACCAATGCAGGCAGCGCAGGAGGGGGGTAACATGGGAGAACTGGGAAACTCCCATCACCACCTGCGCCGCCGCATTTTAATATAATAGTGCACATTATATCCCTATTATCAGTATTTATTGTCTTAAATATATTGTGCTAGTGACAGATGATAGATGGAAGAGAAAATAGAATAGAATATTGCTACTACTGGCATTGGACTGTCACCCATTTGAAAGGATCATAGGCTCCTCATCCATTTTTGTGAGAACTGATCAAAACTAATTTCTAATTTTAATTTTACAAAAACCTACTTCTAGTTGCCATAAATTTGGCAACATTAGATGTAAGACAGGATAAGTAATTTGAGGACCCTTGAAAGTTTGATCCCTGGAAAGAGATTGTGGCATTGGCATCCAAAACATTTGGAAATTTAAGCCTATCTCTGTCAGTAATACTGAAATCAGTAAAAGTTGTGTTTGAACATATTGTGTCAATGTGGTTCAAATGTTAAAATATACAAAAATTACATCTCACAAGCTATTTCAAACCATAATTTAAGCATGTGTTATTTTGACTTAGGAGGAATTTAAAACCATCTCGGTGGGAAGCATTTCTTGGCCTACACACAAATCTCAATCTCTCATATCCTCAAACAGTGAGGCGAGAGATTGATCAGATTATCATCCATCCTCACTATAATAAGCGAACAAAAGACAGTGACATCGCTTTGATGCATCTCCAATCTAGAGTAAATTACACAGGTAAAATGATTTTCTGCTGCAGCTTTGCCTTTGTGTTATTAACAGATTAGGGTCTAAATCTAAGAGATATTTTAAAATTTTCAGTGTAATTTCCAATAATCATCATCACAAAAGTGGGAATCCTGCCAAATTTCTTTGGGGCTTATTTTTCAGCAAAACAATTTGTGCAATGTTATCATCAAAGACCTGAAAGTGCAGGTATAATTGTTTATTTCTTTCACACAGATTATATTCAGCCCATTTGCTTCCCAGAAAAAAATAAACAATTTTTGCCAGGCACTAAATGCTCTGTTGCTGGTTGGGGAAGAACCACACAGGAAGGTATGTCATTGTAATGTTAAATCTGTTTCTTCATTTTATTATATTTTCCTGATGCAATTACTATAACTTAGAGCAGTGGTCGCCAACCAGTGGGCCGGGATCACTGGTGGTCTGTGAGAAAATTTTGGTGGTCCACAGAGAAATGTCATCCCCAAAGCATCCCCCAAAGCAATTAATCCAGGCTGCACAGGGACACAAGGCTGTGCCACCCACATGGCCCACGGGAACACAAGGCTTGTGTTGCTTGCATTGTGAACAACACGAGGTAGTGGGGGGAGGGGAGAAAGGGCCGAGGGGGAGAACTTGCCCAACTCACCCCATGTACCTGGCCTGGCCACCGGGCTGCTTCTTTCTGCTTCTTTCTTCTTCTGCTTTTGGCTGCACAGAGACAGAGACAGAGACAGAGACTGACTTTTGGCTTCATGCAAGGAAAACAGCAGAAGCAGCAAAAGTCTTTCTTTCTCTCCCCCAAACTCCGCCAGAAATGAGTCTTTGGGACTCTGTAAGGCATCCTGCTCCAAGAGGCTGTGCCGGCAAAGACTCATTTCTGGTGGAGTTTGGGGAAGAGAAAGAAAGACTTCTGCTGCTTCTGCTGTTTTCCTTGCATGAAGCCAAAAGTCTCTCTCTCTCTCTCTCTCTCTCTCTCTCTCTCTCTCTCTCTCTCTCTCTCCCTGAGAATGGAGATGGAGATGGTATCCTGTGATCTCAAATAAAGAATGATCGATCGGTGGAAAAAGGGAGTGGGAAATTTTCCTGCAGACTTTTTTGGGGATTTTGCCAGGGTCTCTGCTGCTTTCTGCAGAGATCCTGGGAAAATGTCAGCAAGCCACCATCAGTCAAAACTCATATTAGTGGTCTACGGGATTTAAAATTGTGAGTTTGGTGGTCCCTGAGGTCCAAAAGTTTGGTGACCCCTGATTTAGAATATAAAAACATTTCTCTGTCAGATGTATCAACAATCATAATATTAGAGTACATTTTATGAAACAGATCCATTGAAGCTTTGTATTAATTTTCCATCCAAAGTAATGGTTGGGAAAATATACATAAGTGGGGTTTTTTTTCAAAACAAACTTTGATTTTACATTAAAAATAAAAAAAGAAAATTACTAAAATTGTTGGCCTCTTATATAATTAAATGATAAACCAATCATAAAGAGGTAAAGATTCCTGCACAAAAGCAGTTTATGATTAAACAGAAAATAAAGATAAATAAGATTAAAACAGATATTACCATAGAAAATTCATTTTTTATTTTAATAAAGGCATCTTGAATAAACAGATATTAAGTGAATTACATAAAGAATATATATTATTGACAATAAATTAGATTTAGACTAGAAATACATTTTAAACAATGGAAACCACCGCTGAGAAGTCCTTATTCATTATTCATAATTGAAACTTATACCACACATAGCCAAGGAACATGGAACTGGCCTCAAATTAAGCAAGTAGTTTTCAGGAAACATAGAAACATATAGAAAGTCAATCCTTGGTACCCCCAAGTGGCTTTAAATTTAGCAAAAAAAAAATCTGACAAAGAATGCAGCTAAACAGCTAAAACTAGTTCACTAAGTAGTGCAATGCCTTAAAATAGTTGTTTTTCAGTTATGCATAGATCTTCCCAATAGCATATTCCTTGGCCCCTTAGTAGCGCAATATATTTATTTTGCAGTTGCAAAGCACAGAAACTTTTCTAAATCGGGATCAATGAACTCAAACTATAGCATAATATGAAAAATACACGTCACCTAGGTCCCAAGCCATCAAGCTGACCATGCACAATAAATGTCTTTTGCAGAATAATATTTAAAGGTACTAATAAATAAGGGAAGAACAAGCATCATGCAGCGCTTTCAAGACTAGATTATGGCATAAATGGTAATGGAATAGAGCTTACCTCATTAAAGGAATACGGTGATGCACAAAATGTTGTGCTCCATTGTTATTACACACATGGGTGCAGAGAATAAAAATTATAAACAATGTATCTATGCCATAATCAATTTATTTTACTTCAAAGTTGCCACAACTATCAGCTATTCTATTATTCCAGCTGGCATGTACTTATGTCAGAAACATTGAATTCCATAGCTTTTCTATTAAAAAAGCAGAAGTGAGAACAGATATTTACTTCACCCTTCTAACTGTATTGTATTAATAGGATTATGATTCTCTGTAATTATAAATTCAAAGGTCAACCCTATAAGTCAGGGATAGAATGTCACACCACCTAATCAAGCACTTTTTTAGAACTAATATCAAGCAAAAATAGGTGAGGGAGGAGCAGTTGCTACAGTAAGTTGAAAGCTACAAAACTGTAAGAGCTTCTTATCCGTGCCATTCTGAAAGCTCTCACTAATCTGCTTCTATAATCCACTATGGATTTTGTTTACATCTGTACTGAATTGTGTACTGCAGTATTACAACTGTGCTGTGCTGGGCATCAATAGAAGCTCTGATGCTTCCAGCCAGGTTTCCATGCAGCTTGGAGAACTGCACAGAAATCTTTTCCATCTCTTGAAAATGGAAGCTTGAACTGGAAGACAAAAGTGGTAAGAGAACATTACTTACATTAGATGTAGCTATTTGGAATGAAAATCTAATGGGCCTTGCATAGGCCTGCTCTGGAGGTAAGTCATATAGGATAGGAATGACTAAATACTGTGTATTATTTGACTTACGTGATATGCATCATTTTATCAGTTACAACAGTGCATATATTTCTGGTTTTCATATAGATTCAACCTCAAATATATTGCAAGAAGCAGAAGTCCCTCTTATAACACCTCAGAAATGCAAGGAACTGATGCCAGAGTACAATATTAATGACAACATGATATGTGCTGGGTATGATAAAGGTGGAATTGATGCATGCCAGGTAAATGGTAACAGTGTTTGCATTGTCATAGTGTAGTCAATAAATTATTCATTAGTTTTTGATTCTTTTTTATAATGTAAACTTTTTATATAGATACCAATGAGATAAAAAAGTAAAGTTATGAGGAATGTTTTTTATAATTACATCACTGCTATTACATTCCGCTTTCATTTACCACTGTATGTTACTTTGAATTAGTTTGAAGGCAGCATGTTCAACATTTAGAACTCCATCCATCCAGGAAATAATGATTACAAGTGATGTACTGTTACCAAAGCCAATGTACTTTGCACTATGTTCAGCAAAAGGCTTTCCATATGGCAACCATAACTGTTTTCTCCTGTACTGAAACCAGCTGAAAACGAAGCTAGTTTAATACATTTCTGTCCAGATTCAAATCCATTATTCAAGCTTGGAAATGATGGCTAGCTAGGTATTCTGTCTGGATAATGGTTACCAATTGATGGATTCCTCTGCTCATTCTGCATGTTTGGAAAGGAAGACATCGCTTTATTTTCCTTGGTGGGGGCGAGGTGCATTGTTGAGGTCATGTAGTTTTCACTGGTAGACTTTTTGCATGAGTCCTGTTACCTTGATTCCTTTCCCCTCACCTGCTTATGCTTAAGTATTTTCCATTTGGGATATCTCCAAGTATGGTAGCAGGAAAAAATAACTTTTTTCTAATCATTTTGGCTGAAAGGAAAAAAAATAATAGTACTATTGTCAACTTAACAAGGGAGAGAGGTAGGGAAAAAAATAAAGGTTCATTCAAAATTTCACTGGTCCATCAAAAACCTGTTCAAAAAAACCCTAGTTTAACTATTGAAATCCAATACATCACTAGTTCTTCTTGACCAGCTATAATTAGTGCTTCAGAAGTTATCAGAAAAATAAATCATCCATATAATCCCTGTTATTAGCATTATAAAATATTAAAAAGCACCAGGGGATTAAGGCTTTATGGAAGTGTTCTTCTCCCTCCAAAAGCTACAAAGAGCAGTAGCAGTGACTAAAGGGAGTGGCCCATGCCACCCTTCCTGCAAACAATTAACAAATAGCAATAACAGTTAGACTTATTCACAGTGCTTTACAGCCCTCTCTAAGCAGTTTACAGAGTCAGCATATTTCCCCCAACAATCTGGGTCCTCATTTTACTGACTTCAAAAGGATGGAAGGCTGAGTCAACCTTGAGCTGGTGAGACTCAAACTGCTGGCAGCCAGCAGTCAGCAGAAGTAGCCTGCAGTACTGCATTCTACACCACCATGGTTCTTACGTAAAAATACATAAATTGCCCTGAGTTGACATAAGAGCAAAGAAACAGCATGGCCAGGTCCATATAGTCACAAGTAATAGACATCACTTAGACAGCAACAAAATATAGTTAAAGGTTGCCTCAATGCCAAGACAAGCAAGCTCAGGGTGATAAATTCCTCTCAGTGAAATTTATCTCACTGAAGCATTTTCTGCCCATGATTAACAGATTGGGTAAATGACCCTTATGAAAGGCATTTCTTTCTTTGATACTTATATAAGTATCATGACATAACTTTTACACAGGCCCAGTATGTTTCATTTAAACTTATGACTTACAGAGAAGCTTGCAGAAATATTATACAAAACTGACAGTCATCTTATTAAACAGTTAAGTTCATGGTAATAGTGTTGTCAACAATAATAATATTTTAATTTTTCTTTGTCATTTCAGGGAGATTCTGGTGGGCCTCTGATGTGTCAAGAGAATAAAAAGTGGTTTCTAGTTGGTGTAACATCCTTTGGCTATAAGTGTGCACTTCCAAATCGCCCTGGAATTTATGTAAACGTTTTCAAATTTGTTGACTGGATAAAACGTACCATTAATTATTAGCATTTTTAAAAAAAAAACTAGAAAGAATATAGGATTGAAAGTGATTATAGTATCTATGCAATAAAGTTGGTAGAATCAGGCAAAAGTTAATAATTCAAATTCTGTCCAAGTTTGTGTTAAAAGTGATCTGAAGAAGTACCTGAAGTTCTTCTGACACTTACCCAGAAGATGCAATATTTTTCTTCTAGCTACTCTCTTAATGCTTGAATAAGAAAGAAAGGTAGCTCAGATAACATTCTGATCTGTTGAAAGTACAACCCTCAGTAAAATTGTGCCTTTAAACTTACTGAGAAGAGCAGTTGACCATCAATTAAACTCTGATACAATCTACTGCAGATAGGCTGTCAATACATTTTAATAATAAAAATATTTTTTCTTGTGTAAGAGATTTTCAAATGACTGTTTTCTTCAAACAGTAATGATATTTCAGTATATATGTCTTTACTAAGGCTCCAATGAGAAAACCTGTCATATACCTCCCCAATCATTTCCTATTAACTCAGTTTATTAGGAAAGTAGACAATGCAAAGTGTATGTATAGTTTATGAAAAAAAATCAAGATACAGTTCTGATTAGCAGTACTTATGAAACTCTCATGCCTAGTCAAATGAACTAGAGAATACTATGGATCTAATCATTCAAATCAAGTAGGTAACTTTCTATTCTCAATTTAATTAATTTTGGATGATTTTCCTGCAATGCATGACAGAATAACCAAACCATTACTGCATTTACTATAAGATGGAAATCTTTGAAAAATAACTAATAGCTATAAAGACCAGCTTTCTGTTGAAACCAATGGAATATGCTTTTATACTTTCTGTGAAATCACATATGCATATATTTCATTCATTTTAAATCATGCTGTCAGAATGTATTCAAGACATTCCTGTATTTTAAATGAAATAACATTAATCTAAATTTAGATAAGAAATGTTACAAATTCAGAAAGAGCTAAACTTCTCACTATAATGAGAAAAATTCAGCTTCTAAATAAAACACTATCAAAACCATTGTCACTAATACAATAGTAATAAAATTATTACTTGATTAGGCCAAAACCATTCTGCATGTAGCTTAGGATTTAGGATTTCAACAGAAGAATTTATATATATATGTGTGTGTGTGTGTGTGTGTGTGTGTGTGCATGCAAATCATAGAATTTTGTAACAAACATTTGAAAATGGATCCAATATTTCAGTCTCAGTTCCACTGCATCTAAAGGACAAGTACTTCTGCTGTCAATACATGTTTCTATGTTGGCCAAGAGACAGAAAAATTCCAGCATCATTTTTTTTGGAAATGACCAGCACAATAACATCAACCTCAACTTTTGATGGTTTCATAGAGATCTCTGTTATTTTCTTGTCAGTGATATGGAAGCAATATTGCTATTGTCTTTTATTTTTTGAGGGAAGAAGGGAGGCAAGGGAATACTTGTTTACATCCAAGTCTATCCTACAGCCATGATATTTCCTGCAAGTCTTTTTATAACACAATCATTAGGATAAGAAATATATTTCAATAACTCTATATGCATAAGTGAGGCATATTAGATCAAACCGATAAAACTTCTGTATGATGGAGAGTTGAAAATGGCATCTTCACTAAATCTGAATGCACTTGTATTTCTGTGCAGTTGTTTACAGATTCTGAATACAGAATTGTGTGCAATTATTTACAAACACATAAAGCATATATATATACTTTTATATATATTGTCTAGCAACCTTTTCATACTTATCACTGTCATATAAACAATGCCATACTGAGGATCTATTTTGCAGATCTGAGCAGTTCTAAGGCAGTCTCACAAATATTTTTCTTGGTCTTCAAATCTGGACTTTTGCAAATAGGAACAAAATTTCCAAAAGAATAAGAAGACTCCTAGTTACCTAGGAAATATTTGTAACTGTTATTTGGGTCAAAGGAAATATTGCAGAAGGATATTCTAGCCTTTCAACTCTACTTTCATTGTTTTCTTATTTTGAATCTATTTAAAAAAACTGTACACAATTTCTTTAAATATCCAAGTATGTATAAAGTGATGCTAAATAGAAGTGGTTGACTTCTGTCACTCAGGGATTAGGAACACGAAAGGGAGGGAGGGAGGGAAGAAACTCCATGAGAGTCTTTATGATTTTTCATGATTTTTAAGTGATTAAGAGATAGCATTTCTAAGTGGCATCAGGGTGACTTCTCTTTCCCACGATTTAAAAACAAAATAACAACAAAAAATCCAGAACATAACAAGATACCAGTATGGAATAACTTGTCAACCATACATTTCTGCCATTGCTTGTTCCAACAGTAAAGCATACATAGGAAAAAGCTACTTTCTCTTTCAGCTTGTTTTCAGGGAATTGAATGTACTAATTCTACTATTTTTGTACTAATATGACCTGAGTAGAATAATTTGTGCTAACATTGGACAAGCATTATCAAAAATAGATGGTAGCAAAGAATAATCAAGTACTGTGCATCATTTTCTTTGCCTTAAAAAAAAATCTCATCACTCAAATGAATAACATTGATAAAATGGTTTTACATATATGAGATTACAATAACTGATATTTTAGTGTGGAATTTTTTTATGCAAAGATAAATTATCTTAATATACTGTAAATTCATATTAGCTGGAATTACAGTCCATCCATTAGCGAGAAATAATACAATATATATGGAATTAATAATGGAAATAAATGTTAAAAGTTAAATTAGAAATATTTGTTCTATAATTGACACATGGAATAAATTCAGAATGTTCTGTCCATCTCATTAGTATCTGTGGCCAAGTTACTTTCCTTAGCAAAACAATCATATTTTCTTTTCTTTTAGAAAGCTATGTTTGCTATGGGATTAAAAACCGAAAACCATGTATAAAAAATGATCCAAGCAATAGCCTCAAGGGGGAGCTTCCACTTCATTCTGTTGATCTGTTGCAATTTCAAGCCATTCCAAATTAATATTTAACAAGACAATCCTGGAAAGTATCGTTCCTGCTTTCAAGTCAGCCAGTTTTCTATACTTCCAGGTTACTGTCCTTTCTTGGGTTCTTAGAAATCCACAGTGTTGACTGATCAGGACTGGTTTTTGTTCTTCCTTTACTGGAAAATTAAAAACACAAATCCATGGCTATACATTTGGTTCACATAATTTCACATATTCATCTAGGAATTCTGCAGTAAAGGAGGGTGGTAAAGAATAAATTGTAAAAATACCTGAATATTTGTATTAGGCATATTGCTTCATTTATCCTGGTTCAAAAGCATTATATACATACAGCTGAACACTGATCTTAGACTTAGGAAGGAAGTTGAGCAGGCTATAAATCCTGTGCAATGTTTAACACTCAGGGCCTGTACCAATTGGCTTACCAATGACTTAGTACCAACTGAGTTTTTATTAATAACTTCTGCATTAATACAATTAAAGCATAAAGCAAAGTATTAGCAAGAAGAAAACAGCAACAAAACCAAGAAAATCTGAGGAAAAGGCTAATGATTATATAAAAGTGGGAATCCTTCCAGTGAAACAAGCACCTGACTAGGTGATCACTTAAAGACCTTCTTAGCCAGTGGCTTCAAATTCTATTGGCATAAGACAGTGTTTCCCAACTTGGAGAATTCCCAGGAATGTGAAATTCTACTCCTATGGCTGGCTGGGAAATTCTGGAAGTGGAAGTGTACACATCTGGTTACGATTGTTCAGGTTGGGAAACACTGCTGTAAAGACAAGGCAATATCAATCTAGCAGTCCATATTGAATGAAATTGCTCTTTTGATGCCAACCTCTGAACAAAAATTGTAAGCTTTTTGACAGCGAGGGCTGCATTTTGAGTGATGTGCCATGGACTTTGTTCCTCAAAGGAAGGCAGAATAGAAGTTAACATTTTATTATTCTTTGTATATGTAAAACTTTTACTTCTTTCACATTAACAATTGCAACTCAGTGGCAACATTTTTGATAGGCTGCCTTTTCAATGATGATGGTGGGGATGATAATTCATTTGATTTGTTTCCCATTTTTCTTCTGAAAAGACATTCAAAATGGTTGTTTTAAATATTACAGCAGCATGGAAGGAAGCCAAATAAGTTATTAATGTTGCTGCTGATTTTAAAGGATTTCCTCTGAACAAATGTGGCAAGAACATACTCCCCAAACTATTGTTCAGTAGGAACACTGCTAACTTTCCATAAATGTATAGAGTTTATCATAATTTCAAGATTTTCAAATCTCAAAGTAATCAACATGTTTAATTTTTTAGAAGAATACTAGGTAGCTTAGGCACTGACTTTCTGCCTTCAAAACAGGATCAAAAGATGTCCTTAGAAACTGAGCAATGTACCAAGTTAGAATGTAAATGTTCTGTAAAGGATTCAGATGATAATGGAGATGAATCATTGAAGCAGTTTCTCCTTGCTTCCCTAGAAGAAAGAAAGGGAAAGCCTCTAAGCATGAATGATTTGCCATAAAGCAAATGCTTGGTTCCTACTATGATGGGTTAATATCTGAATGTCCGATATCATTTTCCTCTTTACAACTAAATATTTCTTCAAGCATTGCTAACCTACATTCACTAAATATTAGATTAAACTTCCATAATTCCTCACTAACATATAACATATTTGGGAGGCAAGAAAAAATTCTTTGCTGCATTTTCTGGAGGAAATAAAACAAACATTTTTTTTCCTGGCGCTCAAAAATATAAATATTTTATATATGGAATTCCTACTAAAATTGCAAGTTTGTTTCAACACCTTCCTCTTTAAACCTTTCATTACTCCTCCTGTGTTTCTTACCCATGTTCCTGATTGCATGTCATACACCCCTGCTCAGTGGCAGAGAGTAAGCCTGTTATCTTGTTGGAAACCGAATGTCATAATTACAATATAGTTATTTACATGCAATCTTCCCAACCACCATTGATGTTTGGGGGGACAGTTAGCAAATTGATTACATAAATGCTCCAGAAGATTGTGCAAGAAAGCTCTAACAAGACATCTTGTGAGTTTTTTGGACTGAGTAGGTGGTCTTTTTTTTAAGGACACAGCCACTTACAGTATATTTGAGAGTCTGCATTGCCAAGAAAATTGGGAAATACTACATTAAAGTAAAGATTAAAGTAAGATTAAATATTATGAAAACAAGTGGATAGAAAGTTCCACATTGGAACATTGTTTAACTCTTTCTTCTGCAACAGTGCTCTCACTTCACAATACAAAATGAACAGTGACCATAATATTCTAAAAGGAGATGGAAAATGAACTGATCTGTCTTTGGAAAATGGTTCCTTTGAATATTTCCAAAGCAGAAAATACTATTGAGCATAATTGCTTTTGCTTAAAGCAGAATATATAATAGAATATATTATGTTTCGTATTGCAAAGCTTATATGCTTTATTTTGACATTAGACTGAAATTCTACTTTTCTAATGAAATTGTACATAAGCAACAAGCTTATGTATATTGATTTAACAATACTTTTTGATCTATGACAGGGCCACAATTCCCTCCTTCTATTTACGCTGCATATTTTATCTTTGAGTAGGGGCTACATTTTTAAATATATTTTCTTTTACAATACATCCACTATGCAATATTATGGATGTCATTCAGGATGACTAGTCTTGCATTTTATGTAGACTGGACTTGAATATGAGTGATTGATGTAAACATACATTCCAAAGTACATAAATCACAGATACAAATTGTCATGTATGATAAAATACTAAATTACCTTTTATGAAGCATCTGGAAACAGCAAGTCCCAAAAGCCACTAATATCAACAACAATAGTGGTATGGTTGGTATAACAACATAAATTAAATTAGGAATAAGACCTACAAGAAAAAAGAATGTTATTACAGTTTAAAATATAGAAAGACTAGTTTTGTGTACTAAAATAATACATATATAAATATTTTAATTTCCTTGGTGTTGACACCATGCAAACCAAGGACAGTGATTAACAATATCTAACTAAATATTTTAATCCTGAAATTTCTTCAAAGCCTCCTAGCACTAATGGCCAAAATAATTTCCCCCTATAATATACAACCAAGAGAAAGTTGAAAATGTATTTTAAAGTTACTTATTCTAGTAATTCATTCACCAATGGGGTAGCAATAGCACTTCGACTTATATACCACTTCAACTGCCCTCAACAATCTAGGCCCTCATTTTACTAACCTCAAAAGGATGGAAGTCTGAATCAACCTTCTGCCAGTCAGGATCAAACTCCTGACAGTGAGCAGAGTTAGCCTGCAAAGCTGCATTTTACTCACTGCACCACCATGACTCTGGTTATACATAAAGTATAGTCAAAAATCTGAATGATGTGAAGCACAGGTGTCCAACTTTCCAGTTCATCTGGGCTGCATTGTGAAGAAAAATTGTCTTGGCCCACATATAAAATATATATTTAATGTGTCAATTTCAAAACGGATCAGGTCTGTCGCAGCCATTTTCTCTGTTTTTCAGCTTGATACACTTTGTGGGGGGAGCTCTGGAATGTCAGACCAGACATCAACAACTTACTACCTTGTGAGAACCAAGGTCATCCCAACAGGTAATGGCCAGAGACTGAAAGGGGTTACCAAGGAAATGCCTGAACACCTAATTGGACAATGTGACCTCTGACAAGGAGGGAGGGAACTGTCTATTCTTTTACAATATTAAAGTACAGGAAATAACCAGAGCTGGTTTTGCATTTCAGAAGTGTTGATATGATGTACTCAATAAAGGAATTCTTGAGAAAGCTGAAAGTCTCAGAGTTGATGGATTGGTTGGGTTCATTACTCTGAACCTTGACATAATGTGTATAAATCACATAATAATATTAAAGGTTTACAAACTTGTGGACCACATTACAGCTGTCCAGGCCACATACAACCCAGAGGCCACTGGTGGAGACACCTGTTTTAGAGCATATGAATCAATTTTTTTTCATGAATAGAGTTCCAAGGTTTATATGAAATTTGCTTTGATGTAATTCAAATTCATATTTTTTTAATCTGAACATTTCAGCCAGAGAACATTTTAAAGATAGTGTAGAAACCAATTTATAGTTTTAATTGTTATGTGTGGTACAGTTACAAATGAGCCAACCTGGATTCAGTTTAATAAATAATATTTCTTAAATGCTATGATCTATACATTAACAAACTTGGAAAGACTCTTTATTTCCAAATATCTTATTTCTTATTCATTAATACATTTATATGCAAGATTTAAATCTCCCAAACATATCCAATAGAATTTCCCTAGCCTGAGGCCTGCATGAACAGCCAGGGTTTTAAGACTTTCTGAAATGCCATCAGGGTGGGTGCCATATGTATATTGGGGAAACCCCAATCCACATGACAAATACCATCACAGAGATGTAATCCTGCATCCTAATATATGACAAACTTTACCTGAAGGAATTATGAAAATTCCAATCCCAAGGAAGTCCAGAATAGATACAACTGGTACACAAGATGAATCTGTGCTAAGGTCCCCTCCTTCAACAGGAGCTGTGAGTCTAGAAAGATCCCCAAATTGTACACCAACTCTGTGCCACTCCATCTAGTGACAAAGATGATGTCACCAGAACCTGCAATGCTTAAAACCTAAAGCCACTCTATCTTGCCAGGATTAAATTGGAGCCAGTTTCTTCCCAAAGCTTCATTATATTCATGCACTATGTCACTGCAGCACATCCTCAGAGTAGAAATGTATAACTTGATATTATTGGCATCATGTTGATGCTGCACATCATGAATGACCTCCCCCATGAGTTTTACATAGATATTAAAGAGCAGTGGTCAAAAACCTGAACCCACCCATATTACAGGAGCTAGGTTACAGCTATCCTCATCCCAACAACACTTATATGTCATAATCAGCAACTTGAATCTTCAATCTTAACTAGTACATATAACTAGTACAGCTTTCAAAGAAGTGGTATCACATAAGCATACCAAGGCATGCCTATAGCAGCCCTTGCCACTGCATTCTGGACCAATTGAAGCTTCAAGTAGTACTTATGGGCAGATCCATGCATATGGCAACAGTCAAGCCTGAGATAATAACAGTCAAGCCTGAGATAATATCCATGCATATGGCAACAGTCAAGCCTGAGATGAATGATCCTCTGTGCTCCTTATCCAGAAGGATATAGCTAGTATACCAGTTGGAGCTGTACAAAGACCTTCCTGGCCACAACATCTTTTTGCTTCTTTATTGATCCTGAAGATGCATTACGATTTAGGGAAGCAAAACATTCACCATGCAAGCATATGCCACAAAGCATAATAGTTATCATGTGATTAATCAGCAACTGGGTATATTTCTAAGATGCTAGCTTTGAAATTTCAAAGTTTCCACAAATGTATAAGAGCAAACTTAGTACAACAGCATGTTCTTATTGTCATGGCCAATAGAGCCACTTTATTTTTTTATTTATGTATTTCATCAGCTGCCATTTGTAAAAACTGAATTAAGAAAAATGTTAATTGGAAAAATGCAAGTATTTGTTCACTTGCCAACATTTTATTGGATTTTGTTCTTATTGCTGCCCATTTCTCTTGCATTCATTTATGTTCAATTGGCATTTCTAGAAAACTATACTTGAAATTCCTTATCTCGCTGCAATTTACTTGCTGTTGAATCCCACGATATCTATCCCAAATTTATATCATTTTTCCTTTAAAATGCTAAGTGCATCTAATTGGTGTTTCAAAATAGCATTCTGAAATGTGATTTAAAAACTAAATATATCAATTACCACCAGTTTCAGTAACGACCAATGGAAAATCATCTTCTGTCTTGCTTGGATCGTTAGGCTTCACAGCTGGCACTGTTGCTTGAACTTCTGAAAAAACAGTTTTTTGGGGGGGGAAAATTACAGTAAAATTGTTTTCTATGTCTTTGCATCTGCTTTTGTGATTGCACTTAAACAAGGGAACAAAATTCTACAGCTAATCATTTTTAAAAACAAGTGTGGGTGGTAAATTCTGGCTACAGGTTTTATTGCAACATTGGAATCACATCTGGAATAAAAGTTACCAAAACTGCAATATTCTAAATGTGGTCATATGCTATAAAACACACAGTTGGATATTTTACTGAATGGCAATGATAGTTCAGATGTTCCAACTTAGCCTGCTTTTTTAATCTGTCTGATTGTTTTGATTTCAAAAATAATTCAGATATTATTTCTCAAAACTGCAATTTGGTCCAAAATGTTCTTACCATGATGTGAATCTGTGCTGTCTCCTGGTTTTTTTTCTACAATGTCTTCTGTTAAATCAATAAGAAACATTTAAAAAGTATATAATTTTTACTGTTTTGTACCCAACATCAAAAATAACTTTAATAAGCTTTTTCAGTTTTTATAACTAACCTCCCCAGTCTACTTTCATTTGGAAAAGCAAATTGAATACTCATTCAGTTCATTTTTCAAATGAATTGGACTTCTTGCTGCAACTTTCAAGCCTCAAGAGGCACTAAATTGTGGAAGAGTCATTGAAACATGAATATGAAGCACTGTATTTCATGGAATGATATTTAGGAAAAAACAAGGTCCAGAACTTTAAAAAAAATCTGTTTTTATCCCCTTCTTATTTCAAGGACCATGTGATATATATGTGTCTTTTTTTCCACAGAATATCCAAAAGTAAAAACAGTGAAGGATGTATATATGAACTATATATAATAGAACAGATCATAAACTAAGACATTCTTTTACACAAATATTTTATGAAGGGCATTGATGTTACTTGGTTATTATTTTGAACACATTATCTGACCTAGATAGGTGAGCTTAACTGAGCTTCTATTGCTCAATATCAGACCTATAAAATCTATTAGATTGCTATTACACTGAATGATTTAGCAGCCTAAATGTCATCAGTATGAAAAATTCAGAAGACAAACACAAAGGCAGTAACATTATTTAACAGTAAACTATATTATTCAGGGATCTCTCCCTTAGTTTGGACTCCATTTTACAAGTAAAGTGCCACTGCTGAATTATCTGTGCTTCAAAAGTAAAGATTGCATCAAGAACCTGATTTATTATGCCCTACCTGATTTATACTTGCAGATGAAATTGTGCTTCATGTTACATCTATCATCATTCCATTGATAAAGATAAGGCCCTCCTAAACCTGGATTTGCAGTTGGCTGGTGATACATCACAACACAAGCTTCACTTCCACAGGAAGGCTCATCAGTATACCAATTCCTATAAAGCAGAAATATAAGAAATGCAAATTATAACTTTTGAATATTTATTATTCTGTTAGTTTTTTCTTCCTTTTTCAGTTTTTCCATGTTCCCAAGTTAGCTAAGAAGTTGGGCTTTGGTCAACTCCTTCATTACATTTTCCCATGCCAATAAGCATATGTTGGCGCAAAGATCTATTGCAGAAGTTATATTAAAGTTTTACAAAACAAAAAAACCTGAATGGAAATTGTTGGCATCCAAACTCAATGGAAGGAAAAACTACAGAATACGTAATGTAAAAGTAATCTGTAAAAATACGTTTGGAAACATTATTGAATGATAGTGCAGAATATGAGAAGAAAGAAATATGTTATCCAAGATTCAGGAACAAGTGAGATCAAAAGTTATGTTCCAATATATCCAATATTTGAAGGACATTTCTTGGTAGGATATTATCTACCATCTCATAACACAGTAATGAATTAGACGTGAACAAGGCTAAATGGAAAAGAATAGTACAAGGATAATGATAAAAATCCATGCTGATATGGGGAAGCAATAGAAAAAAATACAGTATGAAACTCACAAATGTCTGATAAAACAAAGATAATGCAAAAATGACAAAACATGTGACTTCAACACAATCCACAAGTTGGAGATGAATTTTTTTGCTTCTAGTTCCATATATATCTTGGTGTTTAGTTTTGGAATAAAATATCAAGAGCATTTACCTGAAGAGGGAACTGCTTCCATCTGTCCATTTGTAAAGATCAGGACAGGCACTAGATGTGGTTTGTCCCCCCCCATTTCTCCACAGACCAATCCAGAAGTCTCCATCAGAAATCCCAGCACCTGATTTTGTGAGATTCTGCAGCATATTTTCTATCAGTTTCTGTTCTGCTTCACTTTCAAGACTGAGAAGTACTCCGCCACCCATTTCACAAGCTTGGCGAGCCTCCTGAAAACCCACACGTCGAGACATGTCTTGGAAATAGGCAATCTTGTAGCAGGGATGTGCTGAATCACCATAGCATATCTTTTGGCCTAAAAAAAAAATCCCACAAAATAACACTGAATAATTTTTTTATTCATATCCATAGCTTTTCAGCCACATCTTTTATTACATTATAACTCATTTATGTTCAGACAATATTGCTTTTCCCACTTCCTTTATTATTAGAATTAAAATTTTAAAAGGAAAGACACAATCCATGCATAATGTACTTGCTTGGTATGTTTGGAATTATCCATTTGGAAACACTTTTATTTTACCCAACATATATGACAAGAAGAAAGCAAAGCAAAGAAAACATGGGTCCGCTTGCTACTTCCTGAATATATGAAAATTAAAGTATTAGGAATCCACTAAAAAAGCTAGTAAGTTGCTGGCATGTTATAGTTTTATTCCATACTGTATTGCCTATTTTGATCTGCATTGGACAGCTATTATGTATTTCTCTTTAGTCATGGAAAGTTCTTGAAACAAAATACATGAAAAGGTGTTTTATTTCTAGGAGGTGGCTTTTCTGAAATGTTTCAGCTTATTCATTGTTATAATCTGAGTATGGGTTGGGTTATAGTATAGCTGAAAACATGACTTTATGCTTACTTCATAATTTTTCTATCAAAAATATTCAAATTTAAATCCTGGGTTTGAACCACTCAATATAATTGCTCCACTGCTGAATATACTACATGTCATTACTTAACATTCAAAAAGCTTTCTTTCTCTCTCAACAGAGAGGAAGGGATATCTCCTGGAAAAATGGGATTTTTTGCTTGTGGATATTCAATAAGTTATTATGTGAGATAGTAGAAATGCAAAACTGGAAAAGCATTCTAATTACCAGAATATGCAGTGATGACTTATAACCCATTTTCAAATTGTTCCCACACACAAGCCTAGCTCACCTAAATGTCTAGAGTACTTGGTTAATTGGGAACAACTTTTATCTTCTAAAAAGTATCTACCTTAAGATAGATATCAAAGTCTGGTATAAATACATTAGGCAAATTAAAGAGCAATGGTTTCTTAAAGATCCAATGGTCTCTAGTACCAAATCAATACTAGGCCCAGAGAAATTAAATGATCTATTCCTGCTTAATATACACATGTAACTGGTTTGTGCTGTATGTTTTTTTTTCTCTCATTGCAATTTATATCAAACACCAATATCAACACACAATATCAGATGTTCTATAAAGAAGCATTTTATTTCTTTTCTTTGCATAGCCTCTCAATGAAGTTATAATTTTACTAGATAGGGGCAGAGGCTAACTTCTTATTGAGCAACTGTACTATGGAGTCCTTAATTGCAAATGCCACAAAGAGGGGCCATTATGCTGAAGCAAAATGGCAACAGTTGGAGGAAAATCAGAGGTTATGACTGAGTGGTGAAGAAATAAGATCTGATGAAGGACCAAGACTTTGCATTTCACAACAAACTCCTAGAAAATACCTGAAGATCAGACTTGATGATAGAACTGTGATTCATGTTGTGCAACTCTACTGAAAATCCAAGCAGGGAGCAAAGTCCAGAAGACTTCCAGGAATAATCTCCCTGGAAGAACTTCAGTAACTAGTCTTGGAAATATCTTGGAAATCAGAATCAAAGTAGGATATTGACATTAAAAATTAGGATCTAGTTTGTTCTTCATCAGCTAAGATGAAGTTGAAAAGAAAATGTAGACTAAAATGTAGACTTAAAAGCTAATTAAAATGCATCAAACTGAAGAGTGACAAAAAACATAATGAACCTGAAAATGACCCTTGAAGCTTTTTTATTAATTTAATTTTTAAAAAACTATTTAATTCACTATAAAAATAATCAATTCCACATATTTGAAACTTGTTCATTTACCTTCTCAACCTATAATGTAATACATGCTAGCTACCAACAATTTCTTTTTGCCTTTCCAGAGGATAAGCAGATCAATATCTGTAGAAAAATAAATAAACAACAACCGATCTCATACCAACAACTGCAACATTCAGGGAGAAATGACAAAATATTTCAATATTCAGAGATAATATATTGCTGACCCCAGGCTACATTCTCCAAAATAGAAATTTCATTGAGAAACTCCAGATGAATCAGAACTAATGAAGACTTTATTCCATTCATTTTGCTTGAATAAATACAAATGCTTCTCAGTTCTACTACAGGTGTTGATTAACATAGCAAAACTGAGTTTGCCACCAATTACAGATGTTATGAATTTGTACTTTCATATTTTATTGCATTCAGAATGATTTCCAATCCTTGTGCATTTCTTTAAGTTTATAGAAAATTGGAGATACAGGCACCAGTTCAATAATATTTCATGTGCCACAAAAGCTTTGTATGGCATAGTAGTAGCACAGTAATTTTCTATGGCATAGTAATTTCCTCACATTAAAATTGGAAGTAACTAACAAAGTATGGAAGTCATCACAAGAGTCCTGCCATTCAATTGTTTATAGAGAATATAAGAAAGAATAAGGATAAAGATTATTGCATGGATAAAAAATGGTATTTATTGAAAATATTTGTATGGCTACCCGTCTTAAAGACAAATGTGGGTGGCTCACGAGATAATGCCTGTTTTTTTCTTAAATTATTTCTCATGTCTCCTGTTCTCAATTGCAGTAATTTATTTAGTTTGTAATATATCTGCTCCTCTAATATGGTCTTTGGCATATTATTTTACCATTTAAATTAGGTCTCCTGGAGTCACAGCAAAGAGTGGTCCATCCATAATCTACCATATGATTATCAATATCCTATCTTACCATTTTGTAAGAATGTTAATCTGTTGATTAATTAAATTAAGCATTACAAATGTTTTACCGCAGTGTTTTCTTTTGTACTGTCAGTGTAACTTAATTAGAAAGAGAATCACATTATATTATGACGCTTCAAAAGCAGCTGCAGGACGTAATTTCATAACTGTATTCTGTATATCATTAGAAACAGAAACATATACAATTTAAGTACTATTTTGCTGGCAAAGCACATTTTCCTGGTTTAAATTCTGAGTAATCTTTTATTTTTCTATTTAGAAATTATTTTATGTCAGGGTCTCATAAATACAGTCCACAAAACTAGTCATTAGTTACTGATACTTTGTGATTCTGAACAAATGTTCAGCAGTAATAGGAGAGCTGCTAATTAATTACATTAAAAATTAAAACGCAAGTAAAGCAAGTATTCCAAGATAGAAATATTAAATATCTATTTAAAAATTAAGATCTCTTATCTTTCTTAAAGGGCAATTAGGCCAGCAATATATTCCAAAGTGTAAGAGAACCATGAAAAAGATCTTTCTCTTCTCCAATCTCCTCTTATCTTTCAACATGTTATTTAGCAGACTCTCTCTGGTGCCCTCATAGGACAAGTAATATATTGAATAAATTATTCCTGTTTATTCTAGAAAATACTGTACTATGAGTCTAGATGACAATGTAACTGCACCTAAAAAAGTTTCCCATATAGACTTTTTACATTGATTGGTGGTGAGGCTATAGATCTTCCAATATCACTTAGAGTCAACACAAGAAGGTATGGAAGTGTTCTACTTCCTTTTACCTTCCTGTTGCTTTGGAACATTTTCCATTTATATGACTTCACTATTTTCTCTGTCAATACTTTCATAGCTTCTTAGCAAAGAACAATGCCTTTAAATAAATGTATCACCAAAGATGTTTGAAAAGTGGCTTAAGAATCAATATAATGTATATATAAACAAGAGCCTTGGTGGTGCAGGCTGTTCAATGCCTGCACTTAAGTTCCAGCTGCCTGCAATTAGTGCAGGCTCGAATCCCACCAGGCTCAAGGTGGACTCAGCCTTCCATCCTCTCGGGGTAGGTAAAGTGAGGACCCAACATTGTTGGGGGCAATAAGCTGACTTTGTAAAAAATGCCGCTTAGTAATAAGCAGGCATATACAATGGAATGAAGGCTATTTCTGAGCGCTTTGGGTTGTATCCCAAAAACTGTAAGCCGCCCTGAGTCTCCGGAGAATATATGGTTGTGTGGAGAAATATTAAAAATGGTATTGTTATTTGTAGCTTGTAATGTTGCAGAAAGTCCCACAATTCTTTCTGGTACATGACCACTAGTCATATATATGGAAATCAAGTGAAGTACATCCGTATACTGTATACATTTACTAGGTTTAATGTAATGCAATATAGTAACTTGATCCTGATGAAAAACTCTGTGTATACCCATCCCCAAAAAAAAAACCAAGGGATCTTTGGTAGTTTAAAATATTTAATATGTACTATGAATGGAATAATTAGGAACAGTTCTGTATTTGCAATAATACACCTTTGAAGTGGAAAACGCATATGTAAGATCAAAATTTGTATGTTACTTTGTATCTTAGCAATGTTTTAGTATTCATAGATTTCCAAAAGATATACAGGTCTGGTTATACAGGGAAATGTTTTTCTATCACTAAATAAATATTTTTAAGACAGAAAGTGAAACTATTTTTAGTTGTTTAGACATTTCTTAAGAACAGAAAATACAGATAGTCCTTGACTTACAATAGTTCATTTAGTGATCATTCAAAGTTACAATGGCACTGAAAATGGTGACTTATGACCATTTTTCAGATGTATGACTGTTGCTGCATCCCCATGTCATGTGATCAAAATTCAGATGCTTTGCAACTGAGTCACATTTATGAGGGTGGCAGTGTCCTGGGACCATGTGATCACTTTTTGCGACTTTTGACAATCAAAGTCAATGGGGAAACCAGATTCATTTAACAACTGTGTTATTAATTTAGCAACCACAGTGATTCACTTAACAAATGCAGCAAGAAAAATAGTAAAAATGGTTAAAACTCACTTTAAAAATTTCTTACCTTGCAACATAAATTTTGGGCTCCAATGTGGTAATAAGTTGAGGACTACCTATATATTATTTTCTGGTGGCATTTTTGCACCGAATTATTAATTATGAAAGTATTATTATTTTCTATATAAATGGCAAATATTGACATTAGTTCCCACCCATAAATTTAAGACAATATATAATTAAAAGGGTGAAATATATTTATTATTAGTTCACCTAATAGAGTCTTCTTTGCTATTCCTTGATCATATAGAACAGGGGTGTGAAACTCAATTTCATTGAGGGCCACGTGTTTCACCTCAGGCTTAGGGATAGGGGTAGGCATGGTCAGCATGACATCATTCATGTCAGGGCGCCTGTGGTGGCCCGAGCGTTCTGCCAGCGAAAATGGGCTCCCGAACTCCGTTTTTGGCTGGGATGTCCTTCTGAAACCCTCTGCAAGTGAAAACAAGCTCGGGAGGGCTGCCTGTGGCCCTCACAAACTCTGTTTTCGCTGGCAGAGGCATTGTGGGCTAGTCCTTTGCTGTTTCCAGGGTGGCCCCACAGGCCAGATCTAAGCACCCTGTGGGCCAGATTTGTCCCCAGGGCCTTTAGTTTGACACCCATGATATAGAACTTCAACTTTAAACAATGTAATTTAAATTATGTGATTTATATTTTAAATAATTTGATATTTTAAATTATGCTGGCAACCAGTGTGAAGATGTCTCTCAAGAATATGCCAAGAGTCTGTTCATTGCAAACTGACAATACTAGTGTCTTGCAGAGATCTATGGTAACCTCCATGTCCATTGAGCTATCTGGGTGTAGATGTACATCATTTTCTCTGAGGTGGACATCAAATACTACTTTGAGAAATCACAAAGGAACAAGTATTTTCAGTTGACAGAAACAGTACAATTTTGAAAACAGAGGCTGAAAAAAAATTATCTTCCAAAACCTAATCTTACTTATCAATTTTATCTGCAATATCTAAATGGAAGACAATTAAATATATTATATCTGAATGCTGAACAATAGACCAAAATATGGGATTTATGGGATTACCTAATTGGTGAGACTTGCACAACCATAAACTAATTACACTGACTTGGTTCATATAACACTGTAGAATCAATGTGGTTACTTAATCTATGGTTCAATACATCATGCCACTCTAGCCAAAGATTTGAGAGTGCTATTTAGATTACACTGTTTAGCTTCTCAAGGGATTCAGACAGCACATAAAAGACAAGCATTGCTTTGTTTGGCAAACCTCATTTTGCATATGATATAATATAATTGTATAAACATATTCAACCACCAATTTTATTTTGCCTTAAGGATTTGAGCTACATAAGCTTATCTCTTAAAAAAAATAACAAATTAAAATTTGACAGCAGCAGACAATACTTAGTGTATGGCATATATACAGATACCATGAGAGAGCTATATTCTAGTAAAAAGTTACTATGTGGTCTTGGGGAAATGTCTGATTTTCAATTGAATCTTTTTTTAAAAATGTGGATGTAATGCTCCATGCAATGAAATCAGGTGAAAGGTGGTAGTTGATTTTTTTCCCCTTATCATCTTGGATAGAGACAGGGGGATAAAATCCAACTGAGTACTTGGTCAGACAGCGCTTAAGATTGAAAAAAAAACCCAATTCCTTACTGGCTTATTATAAACATGTTTCAATTTTAATTTCAAATTGAAAATCTCCCCAAAGCCCATTAGACCACAGATCACATCTTTAATTAATTATTGTAAGCATAGCTCAGATGGCTACCTGTACCATTCATTTAGTACAGCTGCAAGGCCTCTCTTTTGATAATTTAATAATTATAAAGGAAGATGTCATTTAAGCATATGTAGCCCTACTGGGGATTTCACAATGTTACACTATAGTGCTGTGATGGTGAATCTATAGCATACGTACCAGAGGTGGAACATAGAGCCCTCTCTCTGAGCACATGAGCTGTTGCCCCAGCTCAGTTTCACCACACATATGCATGCACACCTCCTGCCAGCCAGCTGGTCTTCAGCTCTCTGCCATGCAGAGAGGGGCACATGTGGGAGTCATGTGTGCATGTGCTGGGGCAAAATAAGTGGGGGGGTATGCATGCATGCATGTGCTGGGAGTGCAGGGGACTCATGCATATGCACAGGGTGTATGCATGGGGTGCATGCGCATATGCATGGGGTGTATGCATGGGGCACACATGGGGCACATTCACACAATGCACACATTGCATTTTGGGATGTGCACACATGCACACACTTTGGGCACTTGGTACAAAAAAGGTTAGCCATCACATATATATATATATATATGCCGAAATGGATACTGACCCAAGGAATCTGCAACTACATGAAGTACTCTCTTTGGAAAAACATATATGAGCAGCCTCATAGAATCCTACATTGGAAGTAGCTATTGATGCAAGAATTCTTAAATTTAATTGTGAGTTTCAGTCTATTTCTCTTAATCAGAATATTTAAAATGTTATCCAGAATATTTAAAATGTTATTTCTCTCTTCTAAGGTATTAAGTTTTAAATATAGTAGCCACTCTCACCAACTCATAACTAAAGTATTAATTAAAATATTGAGGAGTAAAATACCTAGGTCTTACCCTTGTGGCATCCCTCTGAATCTCTCTCCAATATGATGGAGGATTTATGCTGCTCTTTGACCGTAATAAAGGTTGATTGATTGATGTAGGATTATTAAAGAGCACTCTTTGAGCCTAATCTTCAAGACAGCTATATATCCACTTAATTGTCATGCCATCCAGCCCACATTCAGCTAGCTAGCTAATCAGCATGCCACCGGGTACTCTGTCAAATATTTGGCTGAAGTCAAAATAATATTAAAGCTACAACATCTATTCAGGAAGTAACCTGATCAAAAATGAGATAGTATGGCAACATTTGTTCGTAATAAAACTATGCTGCTTTCTGATAATTATCACATTGTTTTCCAGGGGCTTATATATCACTGTCCTTATCTTCTCTAGAAATTTCTGCGATATCAGTGTCAGAATGTCTGGCCTCATAGTAGCCGTTCATGGAAACTCCCAAAGCTAAAAGCCATTCAGAGCCATTATTGCATTGTTTAGTTTCCAGACCAGGCACGAAGATAATTATTACTGTATTCTAAATTCCCTGTGATACAGATTGATATAAACTCTTTTATTTTCTGCTTGTATAGTGTAGAAGTGTAGTTATTAGTTGAACATTATTAGCTTTATTGAAATTCTGCCCCTGGATTATGCCATTCTTTAGTAAAGTTGTTAAATATCGGTTGTCTTCATTTTATGTCTCTTCCATTATGGAATAGATTGGAATATTCCACTCTCCTACTTCAGTCATGTAGATTGACATTGCAGAAAAAAATCTCCAATAAAAACAAAATGAAAAACAAAAATAAACTGACAGCAAACAAGAGTTCTTAAGGAAAAATGGCCTTGATTAATATATTAGTTGTTAAGTGGCGACTAATAAGATTAACTCTCTTCTCCCTTGCCCAGCAGTTACTTAAAGTAATTGCATTTTTTGAAAATTGTATTATCATCATTTTGTGCTATGTGATGTCATAGGAACAACAGTGTGGGTCATGTACCACTCAGCAAATGTTCCTGACTCTGTTATCACAACTTTTTAAAGTCCAGCACTTCTGCCAGCTGAAGATATTCTAACCTATTGTGTTTTAAACCATAAGCACAGGGCATAAACAATAATGAGCAGTAATTTCATGAATCTATAGCCTGCTCACAACAGTATTATTTCAAATCATGATTCAGAACATCACTGCAATGTGGGAAATAGTCATAAGGCACTGAAGAACAGATGAGATATAACAGGACAACCTGTTAAAATACAGTAAACTTCATGTTATGAAAGAGTCAGAACAGTAAAAGGTGGACTAAGTAATAAAGATCAGGACTAGTTTATGGAACTCATGATGAAAATTTTGAAAACTCAAGGTATCTTTTTTGAAGTTCATTTTCTAGATAGAACTGAATAAATGATAGAATTGCCCATTGTCTTTGATAATACAAAACAATTTGCCTTCACTGTTCGATTGTATTTAAAAAGGGGAAAGAGTGGAAAGAAACCACACGGGACAGATTGAGTGCACATCTAAACTGAACCCTTAAACTACTCCTCTTCTGTACTTATAGATTTGAAAATCCTGGCTGAGACACTTGGGCGAGACTTGTGATTACATACTACTATGCCTTCCTCCATTGGACAACTACTTGGCTACTGCGCCCCTTCACTTCCCTTTTCCAGGAAAACATCTGCCAATCATTTTTCTTCCTATGGGGAAAAATTACACATATGCACAGAAATGTATGTGCATAAACACACTTGCAAAGTTCAGTTAAATTTATATATAAAAAGTTAAGACATATATATGAGCCATGGTGACACAGTGGTTAGAATGTAGTATTGCAGGCTAACTCTCTCTGAGCTTGCTTGTTTTCTTGCAGATTTTTCATTACCCAATCTAGGTAATGTCATCATTGCTAGTGATAATGTTACCTAGTTTGGATAATGAAAGCTCTAAAAGAAAACAAGCAACCTCAGAGAGCAACGAGAACCTTCATATTTATTTATTTATTTATTAATGGGACTTATATGCCGCCCCATCTCCGAAGACTCGAGCTTACAATAAAACAAACACAATAAATATTTAAAAAAGAATTAAATTAATGGTCCCAATTAATACAAAATTTAAAAACCACCAAAATCTAAAACACCCCACCCATGGGTCACAGCCCGGATTGGTCAAATAACCAGGTCTTCAGGTCATGGCGGAAGGTGCGGAGGTCAGGGGCCAAGCGAGCCCCAGGAAGTTGGTTCCAGAGTTCAGGGACCGACAGAGTAGGCACGTCATCGGGGACCGCCAGCCGGCATTGCCCGGCTGATGGGATCCCAAGGAGTCCCTGTCTTACAAATATTCTCCTTTATCAGGCTTTATCAGACTTTGCCCACAGTCAGGAGTTTGATCCTGACCAGTTTGGCTTGATTCAGCTTTCCATCCTTTAGTTAGTAAAATGAGGACCCAGATCGTTAGGGGCAATTTACTGAAAGTGCTATAAAGTCCTATGGAGTGGTATGTAAGTCTACATGCTATTGCTATATATTCAAACACATGGGCCATCTTTGAAAAGAAAAATCTTTTCTTGACATCCTGTTGTACTCTATTGTCTTCTAGGGCAAAGTAGAGTTGAAATAGGAATGCATCATTTCATTGATTTTCCAGACTTTTTTTTAGTTCCCGTAGAAAAGCCTAGGACAAAAATTAGCTAGCTCAGGAAAAAAAAAATGTTTTGCCAGATTTCAAACCAAATATATTCAGTTTGCTAAACAAAGGTAATATCAACTCTTCTATTTCAGTCCTTTGTTTTTTTAAAAAAAAAAGTTCTAAAAATTGTTAGAGATGAGGAAGGGCAGCTACAGACTTAGCTGTGGGTATATTTCTTCCTCTGCAAAGTAGCTTCTGACCCATAAATCTACAGTATAAGGAAGTAAATCACTCCATCAAAACTATGAAGTCAAGATGACATGAGAAAACAATATGTTAAAATCACAGTAGACTATTGTATACATAAATCACTTCTCTAGTAAAAGTGAATAACGGTTATAGATCTGTTCTTTCATTTTAAATGTTTATAGACTTAATTTATTTTAAAGCATAAGGAATCTAGACTTCCATCCTGATTATTCTTCCAAAGAGAACTCTTTTGTATAAAGTAGGCAGAAAACCACCCTAAGTAGCATACTTTGTCTCTCTGAATTTACAAACTATTAATATCAGCATTTGCTTAAGGGGCTATGCCTTTTATGGAAACATGGCCTAACTTAAAAAAAAAACATTTCATGTTATTTCTGCTACCTCTGATTACTGATATAACACTACTGAAGTCATTAGACAACTACCAATAATAATAGGAATAATTCATTTACAGTATATTGCTAATAGAAAAATGATATTTACAATCTACTGGTAGATAGGAGAGAAATGTGAAACGTAGTTGCTAAGACCAAAGATATCTTTGGGGTCACTTCTTTTCAATGAAACTAGCCCAACAATTCATGCCAATGGAAGAGACCTACTACAAATCTCATCTAAGGAATTCTGGCAGGAGGGGTCAAGAAGAACCTTTTCCACTGTGGCCCTGTCCATGTGGAATATTTTACCACCAGAGATGGGAACTCGTCTAACTCTTTTGGTCTTCCAGAACAGTATTAAAACTTGTATTTGCCAGTTGGCTTGCTTTGCCAGAGCGGCACTCACCACTGGAGGTGGCTGACAGAATAAGAGGACATCATCTCTTTCTCTTTGTGTTTCGTACAATTTTAAATTTTTAACTTAAAATCAGAATCATAAATAAAAAATGCATTTCAGTTTATGTTGTTTGCCTTGGCGTTTGTTTAGTTCTACATTCCTAAAATGTAAGGATTGGCAGCCAGTGATTTTTGATAGACTATGATAAACAAGATACATAACGTACCTGATCACAAACCACAAATAAAACCAAAAATTAGAGATCAGTAACAGTTTTATAAATGACAACTTGTGATCCTAGATTTATCCCATGAGCAGCCCAACAGCGTTTCCAAGATGCTTTCAAAAGCCAGTATATCTAACAATCCAATGCTGTGTAGATCACTTTCGATCCACAAGGTAAAAGCAGAATGAACTTTCATCTTTTCTGAATTTTGTTGGCATTCATCTGGTGGTTTACTAATCCACACATCAGTTTAGTATTCAATTCATTTAAATCACATGTCAATGACTACAGATGGATGTCAGCAAACGTCAGCAATATCTTGTTCCAAATCTTAAAATCATCTTATTCTCTCAAAGGATATTGCCATGCATTTGTCCAGACAATGTATCAGTTTCCAATAGTACCATTATTTGTGTCTCTTGAAATGCTTTTACAGAATTTCAAGACTACATGATTGTACCTCCTGCACTCCAATAAGATCTATTCCTTCCTTTCACATTTATTGGGCCAGCATAACTACAGGTAGGCATATAGACTAATGGATCAACACAATAATAAATCAACTATTGTCACCATTGTCTAGTGTCTTAGTTCTGTGGAATATTTAAAAACCCTTACATTAGGTACAAATGATGCCTTAACAAACTGCATATACAAATGGAATATGAATTATGATTACCTATTAATCCTCCACAAAATAATACTTTCTGGCAGAAATATCACCAGGAAATTCTTTTACTGTTTCAGTTATGTTAAGTTTAGCTTAAGCTATCGGGGGATATCTGAGGACAAAAGTATTTTCCTCAGCCTTTTTCCATAAGTGAGTGCATTTCCTTTCCAATGACCATGATCACTAATTTCTTTCCTGGTCATGGCCCAATCAACACTTCTGTCTAGACTCAAGTGCCACTTCTTCTCATTCAGAAGATTAAAAGGCAGCAGTAAATAACAAGTAGGTTGATCAGAAGTGCTAGTTCTTACAGAACTGTTCCATCACATAAAAGGGAAAAGCGGGTTTGTTATATATATCAGCTGAGATGTATCATACCTAAGAGAATCCATTAAAATGCGTAAGGGTAGACTTTTTATTTCTTGTGTTTTTCTTGTATCCAGTTTTTTAACCTTTCTTTTTTTAATTACATTTATATGCCTCTTCTCCGAAGACTCAGGGCGGCTTACAATTTTTGGAGCACAACCCAATGCGCTCAGCAATATCTGTAACCTCATGAGGACTAAATCCAAAAAATTATTTATTTATTTATTTATTTATTTATTTATTTATTTATTTATTTATTTGACTTATATGCCTCTCCGAGGACTCAAGGGCTTACAATTAAAATACAACAATAAATTAATTAATTTTAAAAAGTATTAAACAATTAAGCCGAATTAAAATTTAAAACCCCAGTTAAATAACCCCAGCCCAGGAGAATCAGCACAGCCCAGATTGTAAATGGTGCAGGACAACTGATTTTAAGATAAATTGACTTTCTAATTCAATCATCAAGTCAAATCAGATCAGATCGATTAACTGGATGACTTAATAGGTATTTGCATAGGCCCCCATCTTTTTTCCCTAATGAATTAACCATCTTAACAATCACCTCAGTTGGACAATGTGATAATGGCTTTTTGAATTCACTTAATCTTTTAAAATTGAATCAACAATTTTAAGTGGATTGGATCTAATTTGCACAGGCCTATTAAAGCATACTGCTTAAAACTGGAAGCCATGTAGTGTGCTTCTCACCATCTGTTCAAATATAAGTCTACAGGTATTCTTAGTATAGGAAAAGGAAATATAATCTGTATATCTCAATATGTGAAATAAAGGCTGATGTCAAAAGAATTGTATTCATATTTAACAAGGCTGAACAAATCTTACAAGGTGTACTTTCCTCTGACAAAGATATGTGTATTTCCATACCTCTTTCACGATGAGATTACCAGAATGAATCCTGTTCAGTATCCCATCCCTGAAAGTGTTTCATCCACACAGAATCCATACCAGAGCTTTCTCAATTGTGGTATCCATTTATGCAATAAGACACACAAAGCTATCATAATTCATGAATAACAAAGTGATACACAGGAAGGTTAAAAATTGTAGGTATAAAATGGTTCAGCCACATTGGATAATATTTGCTGCTGCGTCCTCATATCTAATGGGGAATATTTGGCAACACTAGCTAATAATGACTACTCCATTTGCCAGAAGAACCAGGCAGTCTTCATTCGTCATCTGGATTAGCCAGGCCTTTCATTGGGATCTAACTAATACAAAACATTTACAATTGTAAAATTTACTATAGAAAGGTATGCTATGATATTCTGTAGTCAAGGGAATCAAATGTGTACTTATTAATGGTAAACATCTTTCATTATACACCTTCAGTAAGGGAAGATGAGGAAACAATTAGGTCAAATAGACAGCAATATCTAGAGCAGGATTTTCAAACTTCCGGCCTGCCAGCCGGATGCATCACGCGCTGGCCACCATACGCCTGGTTTAGCAAAGGGGGAAAAAGTCCCAATATGTTATGTGATGCTGCCATGTGATACTCGCGTCATGATGACGCGAGTTTGACACACCTGATCTAGAATGTGTTAAGAATTGGCAGCCCTTTAAAAGGTCAGCTGGTTCTCATATATGGGACCAGCTGTTAAAGGGCTGTCTAATTTGCCTTCATGTAGAAGAACTACCTCCCTTCTGACAAGTATTCATAGAAAAGTAAAATGTGTCTCCTTTGGATATTAGATTTTGATATCTATATCTGCTGGTGCATTTTTAAAATTGTCATGTTTTGTCACAAAATCCACATCAAAAGACAAATGTATTCCTGGCCTTGATAGACTGGAGCATGTTGCTTCTATGACACAAAGTACTTCAACGTACTGAATCATTGGCCTTCCCAATATTGAATTTGTCCCAACCCAATCTTCCAGGACAACAAAGAACAATTGGAGGGACACAGATTACTTATTTTTATGTATTCTGCAACTTTACATACACTATACTCAATTTAAACTTTTTTTCAAGATGAATGCAGCATATCAAGACCAGTATCTCTATTGTGAATTCTTGGCCCTCCCAAGAGCTTCTCCATTATAATTATTTGCAGTAGCATGACATGGATGAGAAAATCCATTCTGTAATGTCTCAGAAAAATGTAGGGTCCTTGATGCTCTCTGATCTTGGTTCTTTTCTTGCAAATGTTTCATTACCCAAACTAAGTAACATCATCAGGACTCTTCATTTCAACCCTGACCTACAAATATTCTTCTTCATTGGTATCAGAAAAATGCCTGCTCTATTTTGTAACAATTCTGTATCCAGAGCTGGCCAGTTATAGCATAAATGGAGACAGTAGATTGAACTCTATCCCATAACAAAGAAATTGTAAGTAAAATGTGTAATGTAGTTTGTGGGGGGAAAAGTGGTTTTTTAGAAAAAAACAGTTTAACATATATCCTTAGAAAATGTGGACATCTTTTTTTATAAATAAATACAGAGTCTATGATGTTGTTAGACCTTCATTTACAAGGAAATAGATATTTAGGTAAGCCAACACACCTTCCAGTACTGCATCTCTAAAGATATATTCTAAAATGACTAACTTGAAATTGGTTGCCCCATTTTCTATTTTAGCAAACCATTTTCATACAAGTAACTATTAATATGTAGCAAATAGTTGTAAGACAACTAATGATAGTGATACAGTCCGTTTCAAAGATTATGTGGTTTGGACATATGAGAATATTTCAGGATAGAAAAACATCTTCATTTACTCAATTGTTGGTATATTCACCTTTAGGTATTCATAATGGAATCTGTTTAATGAAACACTGGCCCTAATTGACAGCTGTTCTCAAAACCTGAGCTTTCTCAACCACACTATCAATCAGAGGCTGTAATCATATTTGAAACCTTAGATGGATCCAAGGATGCTTCATACAATTTACTCTTTTGTGCCCTGTGGGCCGAGTAGGATGGGGAAATGATTGCAGAATATATTATACAGCCTTGGTGGAGGAAGGGAATACATTTCTTGGCATTAATTGAAGTTAAAGTTTGGTGCATGCTCTGAGAACAAAAAGACTAACCACAGATTAGAATAATTACTTGGAACATAAGCCAAAAATTTGGAAAATACATTTTCATTTACCAAAATTACTATTAGTTGTATTATTAAAAAGAGTCATTCCATCATAACTGTTATATAATTTTCATTATTTTCTCTGAAAGGGTAGCATATTGTGATATTTCATGGACATACCATTATTAGCAGAAAAAGGCAGATAAAGCAAAAATATATTAAAGTAAGTAAGGGTAGTATAGGAGGAGATAGGGTGGGAAGGCAAACATGCTTGTAAAAATCAGAAGACTGAGATGTAGCATCTCAGCAGCGTTCATGTCTAAATCTAAACGTTTAATTCTTTCACATAATGTCATCTAAACTCTGTGTTCAACGGGCATTGCTCATCTCCTGAGGTGTACAAAAGTAGACACAGATTACTTCTAGATATCCTCGGAATGCATCTTCTACCTTATCACTAAATAATTACAATGAATTTGGGATTAGGAGAAGTTCCGGTGAATTTTCTCTTTCGAAACTTTTAGTTCAAAGGAATGGACAGCTAACAGCTCTCGGTCAGCTGCGGCAGGAAACAAGCAGAGGAGAATAAAGAACAGCCCTAGAGATTAAAACGGGACGTCCCGGAGCAGCTGAATCCGCGGATGAACTTTTCTCCCAAACTGCGCCTTCCCTTTCTTTACTCACCACTCAAAAGGCGCTGGGAGAAGCAGCTCTGCGCCCACAGCAACGAGGCGACCACCAGCAGCAGCAGCGGGATGGGAACTCGCCCCTGGGAAGGGAGCATAGCAGCGACCGGCTCAGGGAACGTCTCGCCAAGGCTCAAGAACAGCAGAAGGCAGCCTGCAGCAGCAGCAGCAGCAGCAAAATCTGCACCTCCCAGGGAACAAGTCACCGAAGTGTCTCTGCGCTGGGGGCGTAGTAAAAGCACTAAGCCGCGGCAGCTGCAGCAGCCAGGGCTTCCCGAGACCCCGCCTCCGGTCTGGCTGCGACCCTTCCACTCATCTCCTGCTCCAAGAAACGCAACGCCTTCGCTGGTCAACTCCAGCCCCAGGCAGACTTGTCCGTAGGGACGAAGTCGCTTGCTGCGGAGCCCCACCCCTGTTCGGCTTTGCCCTGCCTGCTATTGCTGGAAGCCAGGGAGTGGGAAAGCATTAGCTGCTCTCTGCTGGTTATATAGGCCTTTTGCCAACCGGGAGCCTCGGTTGGGGAAAAGCCATCCCCATCCTATTGATCTCCAGTCTGAATTGAAGCAGTGGAGCTTTCAGAGGAGGGGGCACTCGAAAATAAAAGCGTTGCCAAAATTAATCTGGCAAAGGAATGCTGTCATCATCGATCTTTCCCAGTGTTCAGGTTTCATTGAAGGCTCCCACTCTGGACCCCACCCCAAGTGGGGCTCTGTTCTGAGAAAGCATACAGTATGTGCTTTTATTCTGCTGGGTTGTTAAACTCCCCTTCTTTTATCTGCAATCACATTTCAGTCTGACCACCTCTATCATAAGCCAGATATTTTTTGCAAATTTGGTAGCTGATGTTGATGCTTTAAAATTAATGGCCATGCACAGAGTGCCTTTCCCATAGCATTGAATGAATAAACACATATAGTCCTCCCCTCCACCCCTAATGTGAGGTAATTTAGAGCAAGCAGCTCTTTCATTTAGACCAATGAAGCACAAATGGCATAGGGTCCAAGAATGAATCTTGACATCAGATTAGTGATGCAATGGGATAAGGCAACATATCCCATTGCATTCTTAAAAGTAGAATGATCACATATATGCCAACATTTTGTTACAAAGGTCAGTTTTACTCTTGCAGATCAAAAGCAAGTCACACTAAACCACCATGTAATTGGTAACTGGCTGAGTATAATGTGAGAAATCGGATGCCCACATTGCCCTAAGACATGGTTGTTTGAACTATTGCCTGCTGTATAAGCCTCACTCCATGGCTAGATTCACACATCATGTTAAGTCAAAACCTGCAAACTCCACATTATGGCTTGCATAGTGTACAGAGGCAGCCAATACTGTTTTCTGCTGGGGAATTATATTCTATTATTTTAAATGGGCATTTAATCCATTACGTTATACTGTATCTAGTTTCAAACCAGGGGCTTATATTAACGCATTTCTATTCTATGCAAAAACCTACCACAGTTATTGCTGGCCAAACTACTTACTCCAAAGAAACAAATCATTTGCAATGATCCTGTTAGGCACAGAAAATACTGTATGGGTTGAGCAAATAATATATTCAATTAAATATCAATATAACTAGAAGACTATATCTCACAATGAGTGAAGAAATTCATTGGAATATACAATTTCACCAGGGATACCCAAAATATCCAGTTTCTAACTGGACACTGAATTGTAAACCTTTAAAGATTAACAGGTTGTAGGCCTGAGGCTCATGTAATTCTTGTTTTCATTTCATGTAATCTTCAGCCTTATTTTTTTTTAAAAGTCCTTCCTTGTAAAAGTCCTTCCTTTCCAATCTACCACACAGTCCTTTCAACAGTTCCAAGAAGGCTCCATGTCCATTTGCACCACTCAGGTGACCCTGATGACACAGATAAACCTCCAGGTGACCTTAAAGACTCTCTAAAAGAATGCAAATGAGCAGCTGTTTGCAAGGAGTATAAATTCTTCCATTCCCTATCATCCAGTCAGAGCTGAATGAGAAGTGAAAACATCTTCAAAGAAAAACCAGAAAGTCCAACTGCCTCTTGAAAAAGCACCTTTGGGTTCTTCCTTGCAAGTAGAAAAGATGGATAAAGACAGGAGTGGGATGCTACTGATTTTGCCCGGCTCTATAGTACCAGTAGCTCTGAAGAGCAGCAGACACCGAAAAGGTTCTGTGTCTGCTGCTGTTTGGCCCACCTGCCCGCCTGGGCTCTTACCTGTCCTTTTCAAATGCTGTGCACCCGTGTGCAGCACTCATCAGCTGTCCAGGTGGCACAGCTTAAGGTGTATTAAATGCGCGCAGCACGCGTCTAGCACGTGCGCGTGAAGCACGCATGCACGAGCAAAATGTAATCACCGAACCGGTAATAACACCGGTTGAATCCCACCCTAGATAAAGAGATAAAGAAAAAAATGTGATGGAAGAAAAAGTCAAAGCAAGATAAATCAGGGTTCCCCAAACTTGGCAACTTTAAGACTTGTGGATTTCAACAAGCATAGCTGGCTAGAGAATTCTGGGAGTTGAAGTCCACAAGTCTTAAAGCTGACAAGTTTGGAGATCTCTGAGGTAGATGTTTAGTCTACATTTGGCCCCACCCAGCACCTGCATGGTTTAAACCCTGGAATAGAGTTCAATGCCATTTTTGGAGAATGAATATATCTGGAAATGTGCAGAAATATAGTGTGTGCTATACTGCCAAGGATGAAGATGTAGTCCTTGACCTACATCAGTTTATTTAGTGACCGTTCAGAGTTACAATAGTCCTGAAAAAAGTGACTTATGACTGTTTTTCACATTTATGACCGTTCATCCCCACAGTCACGTGATCAAAATTCAGAAGGTTGGCAACTCTTAGTTGTGATGGTTGCAGTGTCTCACGGTCATGTGATTCCCCTTTTGTGACCTTCTGACAAGCAAAATCAATGGGCAAGCTTGGTTCACTTATTTATTTATCTATCTATCTATCTATCTATCTATCTATCTATCTATCTATCTATCTATGAGACTTATATGCTGCCCTATCTCCCAAAGGACTCAGGGTGGCTTACAAAATAAAATAGTCCAGATACAAATATACAAATATTAAAAAATTATTAAACCAAAGGTCTCATAAATATACCAATAAAACTATGCTAAAACCCCTCCCCCCATCAGTCCAGGTAGGCCAGTTGGAACAGCCAGGTTTTTAGGTCACGGTGGAAGGACCGGAGGTCAGGGGCCACCCGGAGCTCCAGGGGAAGCTGGTTCCACAGGGTGGGTGCTCCCACCGAGAAGGCCCTACTCCTGTGAACCGCCAGCTGACATTGCCGAGTTGACGGCACCCGGAGAAGGCCCTGTCGATGGGAGTGCATGGGACGCTGGGAAGCTGTTATCGGCAGCAGGGTCTCCCGCATATATCCTGGTCCAATGCCATGAAGGGCTTTATAGGTCAACACCAGCAACACCAGGAACACCACCAACTTAACAACCATGTCATTAACTTAACTGCAATAATTCACTTAACAACTGTGGCAAGAAAGATTGTAAAATGGGTAAAATTCACTTAACAAATCCCTCACTTAACAACAAATGTTGGGTTCAATTATGGTTGTAACTTGAGGACTACCTGTAGTAAATACTTGCTCACTTCCACAAGAAGCAGCAAAATATACAATATATTTCCTCAGTTTGAATTTCCCATTTAACAAAAGGCAAACAAGTGATGGGTTCTCTCTCTCTCTCTCTCTCTCTCTCTCAAAAGCAGAAGCATATTTGTGAATGTACCAGCCAGCTGCTGAAAACAAGGGCTACCATGCAGACAGCAAGAAACTACAAGAGATACCCAGGGTATATTGAAATTTTCTGGTAACTAGAGCAAAGTACAGAAGAAATAACTATTTTCTCTAGTATCCAAATTCCCTTAGCAAACACCATGTGTCTGATTCTGCCCATCAACATTTTTTCTACAAATGTCAGGTTTCCAAGTGATGAAATCCATTTATAAAGCAAAGAAAGACGCTGGTCCCGACAGTGTTTCTTTTGTGTCTAGAGCAGACCTCTGATAACTTTTGCTAGTGTCTTGGCCAAGCCTGGAGTTTTTCTGGGTGGGGAGAGGGATTGTATGTAAGAATAGCATGTGCTTAAGAACAATAATACAGCATTATTACAGGGTAGATTCTATATGAATACAGATTTGTGTAATACTTGCAGACTGGAAGTTTTACACAAAAATCTAACTCTTAAAATCAGTTGTTTGATATAAATTATTCTTATCTAGAATTATCTATTCCTTTCTAAGGCTAAATCTAGGCTAATTTTGCCTAGCACAAAAATGGCCTCCTAACCATTTCACAAGCAAGTTTGCATGGTTCCACCTATTATTCAACATTCTCCCTCAGGCTGAGATGTCCTGCGGATAGTTTAAGATGCTGTAATTTTAAGTGTTGGGTTTTCCCCCCTAATACCGATATAAATGCTGTGTTTAGGAATATATGGTGAACTGAAGTGGATTGAGGAGTTGGCCTGTTCCATGCCAGCAATGTTCAATGCCAGCAATCTTTTGGTTCTAGTTGTTCAGCCACATGCCTGTGATACAAACCTTTTACTCTGCTTCCTGATCTCTTCACCCATCTTTTAGTTCTTTTCCTGCCTGTAAAGCAGATCCAATTCTGCAATTGCTTTTCTTAAAAATGGCTTGATTGATTCACTAGTCCAGTGATCAACCCTGAAAGTAAAAGCCAGAAAACTGAGCAGGTCATGTATGCCATAATTGAAAGTGTAATTGAAAGGAACTTGGCAGTCTGCTTGATAGAAAATTCACTTCCAGTGGCTGTTACTCCCAGCAGGGGTTGGCTGTAGGGATTCACAGTTTAGATGAATCTGAAGTAGATTCTGTTAGTTTACAACAAACCTTCCTTTTCAAACTCTAGCTCTTAGCAGCATATATCCACCAGCTTCATCTTGATTGCACAGTTCTGGGTGATCACTAGATGATCAAGAGATTTCAAAGTATCTGTTGGTTGATAGGTTGAATAGTTGACTGGTTGACCAATAGTTTCAAGGAGGAATAAAAATAATGTTTGTTTTTGAGGGAGGCCAGTTCAAACATTTAAAAAATAAATAAACTGTTCAACCAGTCAATGATGTTGGGAACAAGAAAAGAAGAAGAAAAAACTTTCCAATGCATACAATAACCAGAGCATTATTCATGCCATTTGGAGATGGATTTTCCCACACAGGACAAAGTTGGACAGACCTGGAATTTTAGCAGAAGAAATCACCAGTCATGGCACTTACATTAAAGCTGTATAAGCAGAAACACATGGAGTAAGGCACACTGGCTGAGCATCCAGATTTGGAATATCTTGATTTCCTACTGCTCCAAGAGAAGAATGGCAAAATAGCTGTACAATATAAGTGAATTACAGTATATTGAATCTGATGTATGTGCCACAAGTTCTCAGACAGTTCTTTCTTCCCATGTCCAATATACACATGTACATTGAATTTCATGTATGGAGTTGAATGAAAGATAGCACAGGGGATACTGCAAAAATTCTTAACAAGATGTATACAGGCAAGAGCAACAAAAATATAAGCAACACTAAATGGGACTGAAGCAACCAGCTGAATTGTTCAACATTTGAGAATCTATAATTTGCACAGTTTGGATATATTTTCTATCTCAAATTCATATTAACAATCTTCCAAAAAATACTTTGGGGAAAAAAGATTAAATGCTAGCTTGTTCTTTATGGTTCCATGGGTAGATTGAGATAATGAGCAGCTACAAAAAAAATCAACAGAACTAATCAAACCATTTGGAGACTGAAATCTTCATCAACCTCATTGCCATGTCTGAATACCCAAGATGGTGCTTTCAAGATAAAGCAAGAATCCAACCAAGTAATTAAAAGGAAGCTGCTGGCTCTTTGGCACTCATTGTATGATTAACAATCTGGAAACAAAGTACTACATTTCTACTCTATTTTCCAAAAAACAGCTCCTCTCATGACAAAGAGAGGATAGAGTAGCTAGCTTTAAAAAGCAAAAAGCAAAGCAAAACCTTGCAAGCACATGAGCCCCAATATTAATTCATCTCCCTCTTGAGTCTACAGTTTTACAGGTAGTTGACAACATAAAAAGGAGCTAGAAGAATTACACCAGGAGTGTATAGCCTGATGGTCTATAGCAGGGATGTCAAATTCAAGGCCCATTGACTGAATCTGGCCCACAGGGTGCTTAGATCTGGCCCCTAGGGCCACCCTGGAAACAGCAAAGGACCAGCCTGTGGTGCCTCTGCCAGTAAAATTGGAGCTTTGGAGGAACATGCACAGCCCTTCCAGGCTCCGCTTTTTGGCCACAGCCTTTTTTCATTTGAGCATCCAAGAAGGGGCAGGAAAGCAGAAAAGGAAAGAGGAAAGAGAAAAGGAAGGGAAGATGGGAAGAGACCAAGAATGGAAAAAGAAGGAAAGGAGAAGGAAGAAAGGAGAATGAAGAGGGAAGGGAGAGGAAGGGAAGGAAGGAGACAATGGATCCCCCACCCCCGTCTGGGCTACCACAAGTGCCCCCAACACAAGTGATGTCAAGCTGGACATGACCACTCCAGCCATGCCCACCCAGCCCCCCAAGGTCATACCACCAAAAGTTGTATAATCAGTAATATAATGGAAAATGGAAATGATTAACTATATGCAGAGCAATTTGTTTAGTTGTTTTAGTTATAGGAAAATGTGCTGTGGATTTCAATATAGTTTTTGCCCTAACTTCATCTCTTTTTTTAGGGTTTTGGCACCATCTACATATTTGAAATGTGGTCCCAACTATCACTCAAAGGTCAACTGAGAGCATATGAAAAAGGGCTAACCTTTGACTAAAATTTGGTTTAGACCAGAACCCCAACTCATTTGTTTTTAACAACTTTGTATCCCCCAGATATGCTGGAGAATGACTCTAATGTTGCCTGGCCATGCTAATATGGAAATGTGGAATTGTAATTCTATAATTCTATTCTATCTTGCAATGCTCTCTATATGGGGCTGCCCTTGAGGACCACCCAGAGGCTTCAGCTGATCCAGAATGCAGCAGCGTGGGTTGTGATGGGAGTGTCCCGATACTCCCATGTTACACCCCTCCTGTGTGCGCTGCACTGGTTACCAGCTGCCCTCCGAGTGAGATTCAAGGTGCTGGTTTTGACCTATAAAGCCCTTCATGAGTTCTACAACACAAAACATCAGGAGGTTGCAACACAGACAACGACCCAGGAGATTACAGCACCACACCCAGGATGTCACAACAATAGAACTCAGAAGGTCATCACACAGCCCATTACCCAGGTCGTTACAACACAAAAGGCTGAGAGACACACAGCCAGCACCTCAGCCACACAGGGTCTCAGGAAAAAGCCATCCAATCTGCATACATCAACTCCATCAACCAATCAAGAAGTAACAACACAGCCAACTCTGGAGTTTAAAAGGGAAAAACAGCCACAATCACACACTTCTCCCAGAAGAACAAAGCTGAAGACACCAGCCTGAAGATGACGGATGAGATTTCGTCGAAACGTTGCCAAGGTATTCTCAATCTTACACGGGACAAGACCCGAATACACCAAGACCTACATATATATATATATATATATATATATATATATATATATATATATATATATATATGTATGAAGGCCAAAGGGTGATAGATGGTTGTTCTACTGTTCTAGTTCAACACCCTCTTTTCCACAGTTTGAAGTACAAAAATGAAAACAATTATTTATCTCCTTTTTCCTGAGAATATTCTGTTCCATGGCAGAAATTTCTCCTGGATTTCTAAGACTCTACTACTGCTTAGCTTAAAGCAGTATTACTCAACTTTAATATATGTGGAGCATTTTGGCTGGGGAATTTTGGGAATTGAAGATCATACAGCTTAAGTGTCAACTCATAAAACATTTTGTATACACATTTTATAGATGTCAACAGAAAGAAGGGGTGAGTTTCAAAGAGCAGGCAGCAGTGTGGAATTGAAAGTACATTCCATTCATATTTTCTTCAGAGACCGATTAGATGACTGAAGCTTCTGCTGCACAAAAATCTAATTGGAGAGAATGATTGATGACTCTTGGCTATGGATGTGTTTCATTGGATGATACACCCAGAGGGGTGGGGGGAAAAGCATGATCAAGGGTGACAGTGAATTACATATCTCAGTGTCGGCTACATCCAGGCTGATGCCGGAATGTTAACTTCTAATAAATCCTTTTTAGTTTTGGGAGTGTGGCTCGAGGTTCATGATTTAATTGGAGTAACTGCCAGAATCCTGACATTGCTGAGATTCAGAAATTGTGGCTTAGAGGATGGTTGTTCAATACACTATATCTCCAAGTATTCTTCCTAGTTGACTCATACAGCTATAAAATATCATGTTTCAGATAATCTGCAAGATCACCCAATATTAAAGTTTCATTGAACTTGCAGAATTCAATTTATTTGCTGTGATATATTAAACATCAGTCATATCAATGAACCATGCAGAGTTGAATTCTGAAAAATTGGACTACTGCAGCATTGTCATATGTTCCTGCCATAGGCATAATTCTGGATTACCATGCAGGATTGCTGTAACTCACAAACTGTTAGACATTATCCTACTTTTGTCCATCTATCTAAATGATGAGTTTAAATGTTTTTAATGCTTTCTTTAAAAAAAAAGTTTGGAAACTTACAAAAACTCCTTATTTTAAGAAGCAAGACCTGAATTACAAATATTACAAAATTATGTCTTTAGGTATTCCTGAAAACAGTTTTATTCTTACCTTCTGTAAATCTGGAGTATTCCCCTCCACTTTTCATCAAGTTTTGCCTTTCTCCAAGAGTCCAGCTCTTTTTTCTAGCCTGCTCCATTCATTTTCTGCAGCTGCTTATTTGAATCATTTGTTCTGTCAATCTCCTTCTCTTCCCACCCACCCCCTTTCTGTTTTGACTCAGGACAGTATGATATTTACCAAAAATGGGAATTGGGGGCAGGGGTGGGATTCAAATTTTTAACAACTGGTTCTGTGGGCGTGGCTTAGGTGGTGGGCATGGCTTGGTGGTCATGTGACTGGGTGGACATGGCTTGGTGGTCATGTTATTGGCTGGGTGTGGCCAACTCAATATCACTCACATTGAGGCACTCATCTCCTCGCCTGGCCTCTCATGACTGTGGGGATGCTGCAACAGTTGTAGGTGTGAAAAATGGTCATAAGTCACTTTTTTCAGTGCCATTGTAACTTTGAATGGTCACTCCCCACAAGCAAAGTACCAGCAAAGGAGGGGGAAAAAAACTCCAGAGACTTCCTGAGACAGGAAGTCTAGTTCTGCTAAGAATGTAATAAGGGTTAACTGAGAGGCGGTTTCTGTAAGCAACACCAGAATGTTTCCTTACTGCCTTCCTTACAGGATTAGCCCAGTAATTTCTTCTAACAAGAGGTTCTCCGAACTGCTTAGAATGTTAACAACCAGTTCTAGCGAATAGGTGCGAACTGGTAGAATCCCACCCCTGCTTGGGGGACTCATGGTACCTACTTTTTCTCACTCCCATCTTGAGATGACCCAAGGTTCTCCAAACAGAATTTTCTCCCCATCTTTCTATATGCTATAATCAAGGGAAGGCTGGAGAAAATATCTCTGTCTATCTGTGATATTTATGTGTCACCCATCTGGGCTATAGGGTAGGAAGGCAACAACTTTAACCTGTTTATGGGCAGAATGTGTTTAAGTGAAGGGGGATTTAAATCATTTGCTACAACTATCTTCTCTGAACATTGCAATGAATGCTTCCCCACAGTCCTTAAATAAGGTTAACAAGGTGTATTTACCAAGTCTAGAACATTTAAGTATATAATATCTGTTTCTCCTGCAGATTAAAAGAAACTCCATCTGGTTAAACAGAATATTTCAATCTTAAAATTAATGGTGCCTCTTTTACATTAGCAATCTGCACATTGGAAGTTAAAAGAAATTAGAATGCTAATACTTGAAATATTTCCTCTTTATAAATATTGCAAGAAGTACCAAAAGAGCATGTAGGTCTTTTAAATAATTACATTTTGACAAACCAATAGTCTAGCTGAATTAGAAGAACTACTCTAATGAAAGGTTTGAGTAACTATTTTGAACTGCAATTTATTCATTAAAGCCATGGCTAACACAAAACATGGCCTTGCTTAAGGGAACCCAGTTGTTTTTAATCATTTATAAGTTTCAGTGGGATGAATGACTGGTAGGTGATTGTTTTATTTGATTCACCTGCAAGAATTAAACATATAAAATAGCTACAAGCCAGTAGGAAATTATATTTCCTGGAGGGGTGGCTAAAGTATGATGTAATAGGGTTTAGTTTGCTTGGTATCTGTTGGTAAAGTTTGCCACCCCTAGAGCAGTAAATTTATATTAGTGCTAACTGGGGAACTGTACTTTGGTAATCATATGGTCTGTCAGGCTAAGTAAAAATAGGAAGATATATTTTTTATCTCTAAATAAGCTATAGCTTTGTATAATTTTGTAAATCTTCTAAGTTCTCTTTAATTTCAGATCTTTCTTATACCACCTTACATCAGGAAGTTTTACCAAGCATGAATGGAATAATTGATGTTTGAATGTTATATTTATATGTTGAATTGAAATTGATTTTTTTATCTTAATTTGTATTCCTTTCTCAGAGTTTTATTTACACCATGGCAGAAATGGAGGATTCTGATTACATAGTTTCAGATGAAGAGGTAAGAATGCCTTCTTAGGTTTGTTTGAACCAAAGGCTGATAGGTTTCTGTAAATGTAGAACAAATAGGAAGTCATAGCAATTGTGTCCATTTTTAGCAGCATATCATTTAACTAAGATTAATTAAATAAACCATTACAATAGTTAAATTCTAGCTGTATTAAACTATAACTTTGTTTAATGAAAATACAGGCATGGAAAATCCTTAACCTTCCAAATTTCAGCTTGGGAGCCTGCCAGGCTGATTTCCCAGTTTTAATAGTCTCAAAATTCAATATCAGGTTTGAGATAAAATCTAGTTTGAGGGCTTCTGGCAGTTTTCTGAAATAAAATCTAAAATGAATAATAACTTCTGCACTTTTGAAATAAGTTAACATTTCCCTTATATCTTTAATCCTGCTGCTGGAAACTCTAGCCTTTTCCATAAAGAACACTGTATGGAACAAATAGCTTACCTTGTTCATATTAACTTGGTAAAGGAAAGGTATGAAAAATTCACTAGCATACAGTAATTGATTTGTTTGACCTCACATCCTTAAACTAATATTGGGAGAGCTGTGGGAAATGTAGACAATACAGGAAAAGGTGGATATAGTTCTGAAAAGCTGTTAGAGACAGCTACTTCTAGTAACTGTTTAGTAGCAATAAAACACTTATAAAAATATTTATAAATAGGGTGGATCAGCTGAAAAGTAATAACCATATTCAAGGTGAAGATTCAAGACTGAAGTGGAAAATTCACCAGAGGTAAAATTTGCAAAAACTGCTCCAGGAGAAGCAAGGGATTATTAATCTTTGTGTAACTTTAAAGAAGGTGAGAATCAATCTAAGTTTAGCTGTTTAAAAATGTTTACACAATTGTCAGATATAAAGTTCTGATGTTTTCAGTGTTGATGATGTCATACATTTTGCTGGCAAACTAGAATATGGTATGGATAGTATAGTTTTAGTTTATTTAAGCTCAAATTTTGTGGCTTGTTTAAAAAAAGTCTGTGGCAGGGTGTGTTATGTGAATTCAGTTTTCATGTGCCTGGTAGATGACCTAGGCATGAAATTGAATGAAGAAATTGATCCTTCCTGATCTTTCTGAATATCTCATTTTTTATACTTTTAAAATTACATTCTTCCGGAACACTTTACAATATAAGCGTACAGTTAGAGAACATTATTTTGCTACTAATTTATGGAAGAAGCAATCTTGGAAGTTTGTGGTAGTCTTTGACTTTCAAGAATGCACCAGTTTTGTTTTGTCTTCCATATGTTAAAAATATTTGAAATGGGTTTTTTTTAATGTTCAATCTTGAGTTTTATTAATAGCATGTCATTTTATTATATTTATATCTTACTTTTTGTATAACTTAAGCAAACATAAATGCTTCCACCTATGCTCCCTACAAAAACTACTCTTTGAAGTGAGTTAGGCTGAAAAAGGTGACTGACTTAAAGTTATCCAGATAATTTCTATGCCTAAGAGAAGATTAGAACTCTGCATCTCTAGTCTAGCACTATAACTGCTAAACCAATTTTGCTCTGACTTGATTCAGATGTTTGATCCCAGGGAAACAAGAAAATTTACAACTTTGTGGTTCATGTTAACTTGAAATTTTGACCAATTATGGCTTATAGATTAGACTAATATCTAAAAATGAGCCTGATATCAATCATTCATATGGTGCTTATTTCAGGTCTGATTACAGTTAAACTTTCATTGTTGGTTTGCCTTCCGTTTAGACAACATTTATTTTGATGTTGTTTTGGTTCTGGCAGGTGAATGATTAAGTCTTACTCATTAATTAAATATTCTTGCTTTTTATAAGATCTTAGATTTTAATAACATAAGTGTCTTTAAAATCCTGTCCTATACTAATTCAATGTATATTTTTAAAATACCTGCTTTTCATATCAGCTTTCCATTAATTTAGATGGGTAGATAATAACACAGCCTTCACTATGGTTACCTCAAATCCCCACAAATCTAAATGTTTCTTTAGATTCACCAAGCTGCTGGTTTTTTTCCATGAGGAAGCAAAAGCATTTAGTATTTTTATTGCTATGATTTAAATAATGGAAAAATGGCCAATACAGATAGTCCTCAGGTTATGAATGGTCACTTAACAATTGTTTAAACTTACAGCAGACTCAAAAAAAGCTATTTATGTCCTATTCTCCAAGTTATGACTGTTGCATCACCCTTGTAGCCATGTGATTGCATTTCATTCAAGTGGCAACTGACTCATATTTATAACCAGTTGCAGCATCCCATGGTTATTTGATTATGTTTTATAATCTGGCAAAAACCAGCAAAAATGTCCATTGGATGAACTGGATTTGGATTTATGCATTGCATTTAACAACAGTGGTGACTCACTTAATCATGGTAAAATGGTCATAAAATCAAGTCAAGGAAGGTGGTGACTCAGCATACAATCACAATGGCTTATAATGAAAATTCCAGGCTCAATTGTCATAATTTGAGGGCTACCTGTAGTCCTTTTTTAAAAAAAAAACTGTCTAAATGTGTATTCTGAGATTTATACATTTAGGATATAGGACTTCTTTCAATTTCAGATTTCTACAAACAAGGAGAGACATTCTCGCCTTGGAGAGGATAATCTTGATGATACACTGGAATATGATTTTCCTGGTGATTTTGCTGGTGAATGTTTAAGAGTCAAAAAAATTGAGAATATGAATGCTAAGAAGAGTGATTTATTGAATGATAAAAATATTGGACAAGAAGCTGAAGCTGAAAAATTTCCAGGTTCCAAGGAGTTAATAGTATCTGATTCTCTGACTCCTATTCCAAAGACTCAAGCATGTGTCCCATATTGTGGTTCTCTCAGTCCTTGTACTTCATACTTAAAAGCTGAAAATAGTGCAAACATAAAGGAAGGTATTACTGATTTAGAGAGAGATAAATATTAAAAACTTCATATCACATGGATCGGGGCAATAAGTGATTCAGTGTATCCTTCTGCATGTACCTACACATGCTAATGCATTTTTACCCAATTTTTGTTTGCAATTAAATGTAGGATTTGCATTTGATGAATGCTATTTCAGAGAAGCTATTATATTTATGAATAAATCAAATGTCTATATTTAAGTCTCTTTAACATCAAATGTGAAAAGTTGATCCCAAATGTTTGAAGGCAAAAGAAGAATTGCCCAAATTCAGCAAATAAAATTACCTTAATGTCTTTCCTTCAGCCAGTAGGGACCATACATTGGTATAATCCTGTCTATGCAACTTGATAATTCTACTGTCATAGCTGAAGAGCACAATTTCTGCTTGCTAGTAGGTTTCCATAGTTTGTGAAACCAATTAGTTGGTCTTAGTTTATGGTTGGAAAACTAAGGGTTGTCTTCTATATTTTGATGAATTATAGCCCTATACCCAAGGGAGAGAGAGATCCTGAAAAGTACTAGATAAGGTTCACCCCTCAAAGCCCTTCAAATTGAATATTATCCAAAGGGTAACTGTTGAATTCTGTTGAATTTTAATATAGATAGCCTCTTTGACTCCTAAAGTCAAAAAAGGAGTCAAAGAGGCTATATTAAAATTCAACAGCCCTCCCTTAACAGAGGGAGAGGGATTTGACACCACCTATCTTCTGTTTACAACGCAATCCCAGGAAAGTTCCATATCCATTTGTACTCTAATTTAGGTAACTCTGAAGATACAGATAAACCCCCAAGTGGCCTCAACAATTGTCAAAGTGCTAACAACAGGAAGACTGCAAAGAATACAAATCCTTCCATTCCCCACAAGTTAGTCAAGCTTCTTTGATGAGAAGTGAAAGGTTTTCAAAGAAAAGCATAGTCCAGTTGCCTTTTTCAAAAGAAAAAAGAAAAACCACTCAGTGTACAAAGGCTAATATAAATGTAACAGAAACATAGTAGACCGATTCCTATGTCTGGAATAGGGCAGCTAAAAGAAATGTTCTAGGATCAGAAGCAATGAAACAGGAAGATGTTAAAAATGTCCATTTTTTCATTTCTACAAGTGAAGAAAAGTTGGCAATGCTGTAGAGAGCATCCCAATTATAATAAGTGGATGAACGAACACAAATGATTCTGCTGTTAGCCTATACAACCAAGAGAAAACAACGACTTCTAAACCAAAGTGTACTTAAATTATAGGAAAGCAGATTCCAACTGAATGTTAGGTGGAAAAATGTTATAGCAACATTAGTGTAGTAATGGATCCTACTATTCAGACAGGAGATGGGCTTTCTTCATTGTGTTCATGATTTGGTTAGATTCCCTTCTTTCTGGAATGCTTTAAACTGAATCCCTGTTTTGAACACAATGTTAGATTTAGAAATAGAAAGTTCTAGGGCTTAATGGGCTAAATCACGGGTGTCAAATTTATGGCATCACATTGCTGTCATGATGTTTCACATTTTTTCCTCTTTGTGGAGCTGGGTTGGGCGTAGCCTGTGCATGACACATCTGGCCCGTGGGCTGCCAGTTTGACACCCTTGGGCTAAATGGTTCCTTCCAACTTGTGATTTTACTATTCTACCGTGTTTCCCCGAAAATAAGACACTGTCTTATATTTTTTTTTGGCTCCCAAAAACACACTAGGTCTTATTTTCGGGGTAGGTCTTATATATTTATGATGCCAAATAGTGGGTGTGAGTGTGTAGGGGGCAGTGTTTTGCGGGTGCATGGTTGCTCCCTGAAAAGTCTTCCTGGAACTGGAGATTTACACTAGGTCTTATTTTCGGGGTAGGTCTTATATTAGGGCAGGTTTAGAAAATAGTGCTAGGTCTTACTTTCGGGGTAGGTCTTATTTTCGGGGAAACATGGTATTTTATAAAATATTACAATATCTCAGTGCTTTCCTTTCATGATAGGAAAGACACGTTTTGTATCAAAGCTTGGATTTCAAATAACATTGATTACAGGAATAGGCCATTCATGAAAAGATTGTATTTGTTAACCTCAATGTTTTGTAACATTTGAGTTACAAAGAATACATCCTGTTTCATTTTACTTGGAAATCAGGTTTACCATATTTGGTGGATAGAAATTCTAAGAGTACACATATGCTGAAATCATATGCTGGGAGTCTGGACCCTTGACAATTTCCCAGTTTTATGAAAAATTCCTTATGTGCTGAAGTCAGTGCCTTGGTAGTTACATTTCAACACCATCAGAAACAACAGGATTTGAAGCTGAATTATCTTTTTAAAGTATCATTCCTGTTTAAGTATTTAGAGAAAGTAAATGCAATTTACTTTATCACAGCATGAAATAAATCACCACATGGAACAGACAGAATTTTATATTTATGAAACTGGAATTATGCTGCACAACTGCCAAATTTCATAAATCCATAAAAATGGCCAACAGCCATATGCATTGAATGTCTGCTGAATATAGTTAAGTGAACATTGCTGCAGAATTTAACCACAACTGCAGTATATCATGTTCTAGTCTGCATGGAGTTGTTCTTTTTTTTGCACACGCTTCACAAAAGGACACATTTCACTTATTAAATGCTCCTTTCTTTTAAAAGATGTTTGATTAAACTGGCACATATTTTCTAAAGGGGCATCAAATATCATTTAGCTACTTGCCAGGAATGACACTGGCAAAGTTTGAGGTACCTGAACTTCAATTAACTGCATCAAAGTATGAATATCTTATTGAAGCAAAACAAATACATTTCCCTCTCCTTACATTAAATGTGTATACTTCATTTTTTATGGAGTAATATGTTTCAAAACTGGTTTTCATTAAGGAAGGAGATTTTACATGCAGTTCTCACAGTTATAATTTCAGTGTTTCAAGAACATTCATTCATGCACACCACCCACTATTAGCAAATATTAAGGCTGGAAGGCACTCTTCAGTCAATATGTTTTAAAAATATGTGAATGTTTTGGAAAACAGGAAATTCTTAATCTTTTGGAGCCAAAACTGTCTTTGTTGCTGTCCTGTAATGCTTTTGCCTTTTGCCTCTGCTCCTGGAATTTCCAACTGCCAAAACAAGTTGGATCCCCTTGTCAGCTTCTGATGCTCTCTATTCTCTCTCTATTCACAGACCATTCTTTCTGCATGTGGAAGGAGGAATTATTCTATATCTTGGAATGCCCATATTCTGACTACAAGAAAGCAGACTTTAAATACCAGGGCTGATAAGATTACTAGCAATAGCAATAGCGCTTAGACTTATATACTGATTCATAGTGCTTTACAGCACTCTCCAAGCAGTTTACAGAGCCAGCATATTGCCTCCAACAAACTGGGTCCTCATTTTACCTACCTCAGAAGATGGAAGGCTGGGTCAATCTTGATCCGATCAGGATCAAACTCCTGGCAGTGAGCAGAGTCAGCCTGCAATACTGTATTCTAACCACTGCACCACAGTGGTTCTGGCTACTATTTGCCTATCACAATATTTTGTTAATAAAGCTGAGGATAGAATGGTCTATTTTAGAACAAATAGAGGCAATTAATAACAAACTTTTCTGCAAGAAATAGATCAAGATCCAAGTAAAGAGTGAGGAGATGCTTTAGATCAGGGGTGTCTCACAGCCCAAAAGCTAGATGCATCATGTGCTGAATATGCCCACCTCCATTTTAGTGAAGGGAGAAAAGTCATGACACATCACATGACACCAATGTGACGATGCAAGTTTGACACCCCTGCTTTAGATTGTCCTATAATTCTCTTCATTCTCTTTTCTTCAGAATGAAGTGATCCCGTTTTATAGAGTATTAGGGATAAATATACAGAGTTTATAGGTTAATCAATGGAATAGATTAGTATTAGGTTCAGTAACACAGAAGAGCAGTCTAAGTTTCAGTTATATTTTGAAAAGAAGCGTTGGTCTACAAAGCCAATGAAAAGTAGATTTTGTTGCTCTGTGTTATCATGGCAAATGTAAGTTGAATTATAAATGAGAGGTGAGCAAACCAACAGTAAGCTTTTTATCTTAGTTAAGACCAGCCTGGTCTAAGTACCTGAATTTGATGTCCCCAGAATGATGGAAAATAATTTTCAGAATTTACTACCATCAAAGTTTCTGTAAAGATAACAAATTGGGAAATATTGGCCTTGTCTGTTACAAAATTTGGAAGACAAATCTCTATACAGTCAAGCTGAAACTATTTGTTTGATGAATCAGAGCAACAGAAAATAGTATCTCTTCCTTTTCCATAGATAGAAAAACTACTTGCAGCCTTTTGAATGTTTTAATATTAAAAATGGGACATCATCCTACAATGCATTTGAAGAATAGCATTTCTGGCACCCTGGAGAGATGCTGCAGTGACCTCTGCATTTTGCCTTCAGCATCTCCACCTGAAATCATACTCTCATTCTGCTTAATTCCTGGACTAGACCTACTGGGTGCCAAATCCAAATAATTTTTACCAGAGCCATTTGGAGTCTTGTGTTTGTGAATCTTTATTATAAAGTGTGTGCATGGTTTGCATTTCCAAATTCTTATTATCATACTGCATTTGGATGATTGCTACCTAGTAGTAAAATGCTGAATGATCATCTTCCATAAATATACATTAGAAAAGCCCTGTAGCACTTTATTAGTTTGCATTTATGCCAGAGAAGCTCATGATTTAGAATTTTTCTTTTCTAGTGCTGATTAACAATTTACTAGTGGCTTGATGCCAGAAAGTAGCTATAAATGAATCAAGTCTTGACTTTTCATAAATAACCTCCCCCACATCTTTGGGGCAGGGGGAATTATAGTTCCACCTCAAAATCATTGGTTATTAGCTGGAGCAGTTAAAACATTTAATTAAGACCTTGGTAAATAGTGCAAGACATAGATAAGGAAACTACAGCAATTGCAAGAAGCGACTGATGACCAAATTATTATTGTCATTTGCTATCAAATAAGAAGATGGAAATCTTTCCTGTCTATCATCTGTTCTGAAGCATTCTGTTAAAAATTGAAGATGGCATGACTGAATCTAAATGTTTCAATCCTGTCAGACTATAACTCCTACCATTTTAATTGAAGCTGATATGAGCTTGAAATTAGAGAAACTTGGGCAGACGATTTGGGAAAAGCTACCAAATCTTTTTACCTTACTGAAAATGTCAATTTAATTTTGTTATCTTGAACACTTAGCAATGTAAAATTTTGTCTTCACATCCCAAATCACAATAATTTTCATTTGTATTTTCTAATTTTCCAGTTATAGTTGACTGTACAAGAAAAAAAGAAAAAGTAGCATTTTGAATGGGCCATTCAACAATATAAACAGGGTTCTCAGAACAATTCAAAGTATGTTTGCTTTGAAGGAAATTCAACATTTGGGAAGAACATCATCACTGGCAGGAGTTGTAGCTTGCAAGCTATATGCTTAATTATTTAGGAATGGCAGAAAAAAACAGGATAGCACAATGAAATACAATGCTGAAGAGAAAGGAACTGGTACAAAAACGAAGTATATCTGTAGCTTTCCACTGGTGGGCCCTTGTTCACTCCTGGATCTACCCCATCCAAGACGCACAACCCAGATCAATACATAAGTTATTGTCTTCAACTGGCATCCAATATCTATTCCTTCAAATATACAGAGACTTAGAACATTTCCCAATTATGCATCTAAGAACAGTTATATTTAAAATGCTGAGAACAGAGTTGCATTCCCAGTTTAGATAGCAGGATAAGTGAGAGTTAAGACACTGAAACCAAAAGCAATATCAACTTTGCTCTGATAGGCAACAAGTTTAAAAGAAGTAATAAATCTCATTGAGTCATTAGGGTGTGGGGATTTCTTCATTTTAGCCACAGAAATGTTTCAGTGCAACCTAATTTAATTCATTTGCTTTTACCCAGATTCCTACTTTAAAAATTGGAGATTTACCTTGAGTGGCATGTTTTGCAGTCTACTTTCCATCGAATAAAATCACCCATCTTGTATTTCTATATACTATACTTACAGCCATTTTGGGATAATATTGTAGAAACTGGAAATGCATGACCCTTTCAGCCACCATATATGTTGCAGAAATCCTTGTTATAGAATTGACTTGTAAATAAGGTAGAAGAGAGAAATCACATCAAGTAAGTCTGTACCAACAGTTGAGCCTATGGTTTCTCTTTTTAACGATCAATGAAAGGTGATTTTAAGAGGAATAATGGTGATGATATATTGCAGCAAAAGTGAGAAAGGATATTATGGTAAAGAGTGACATAAGGGACCAGTACTCATAGGCTAGAATCATTTTTGTGAAATAAAAATGTATCTAATCTTGGCATACATTCCAATATTTAATATATATTGTAAACAGAGTTGGGAACAATTAACTCAGAAGAAAATAAAGTGCAAAAAGTATTATTGTAATGATATTTGATTAAGGATTGTGTTCATCTACAAAGCAACATCAATAGTACTTTAAAAGTAATTATTTTCATCCAGTTTTTCCTTCTTAGAAAGTCTGATTCCCTATACTGCAATTGTTTACATACACACAAAGGCACTCTATTGAATAATATCTTATTTATCTAACTTCATGTTACCTGAATAAACAAGCTTATCTAAAAGCATTTTTTTCAATTGCTGCAGGTACACTAGAAATGGAAATTGATTTTTGTGAAAAACTGATTATTGTGATTGTATGCTTGCTACTAACTATAATATTGTATGAGCAAATGGTATTATTGGTGCTATTAGTTATTGTTCAGTCTAATATTGATCATCTATTTTCAACAATAAATATAAGTATCCTCAACAGAGATGACTTTCAGCATTTTTTTCTAATAAGTGGATAAAACAGTCAGCCTGAAATTAAAGATGTCTAACCATAATAATTAGGATTTAGAGCCACAACTTAAATTCATCTCCATTTCCAACTTGTACTCTTCATTGTTTTACATTAGAAAGGGGAAATAGCAATCTTACAGAAATAATGAAAGAAAGGGAAGAATAAGGATTCTTATATTAAATTGAAATTTTCCATGACTAAATAAATATTAACAAGGAAAGATATCTTGCTTAGATAGAAATCACTTATTACGATGTGTTGTCAACCCAAGAGAAGATGTGGGCCACACCTGATTTATATTTTCATAAAATCTTACAGCCATCTTGATGTTTACAGTTTTATAATTGTCAGTTATTAGGCTAAATGTTTATGGAGATTCTCAGTCATCCAGGTCATGTTGTCCCAAAGTTCTTTTTCATTTTGAAGATGTTTTGTTTCTATTCCAAGAATCTTCTTCAGCTCTGACTGGATGGTGGGGTATGTTATTAGGCTACTATATATGACCAGCAAGAAACTGGATAAAAATTAGATAGCAGAAAAAGTGATATAAAAACATTGAAAGTTTATTTTAACAAACTAGTTTGGGAATGTGTGCATATGTTATTGAATTAGAATCATTAAAATCAAAGAGTGGGGAAGTTACTTTAGGAAAGGAATGGCAGGACTTGGGAGCAGAGTTAAAAGGGGAATCAGCCTAGAACAGTGGTGGGATTCATTTTTTTTTACTACCAGTTCTGTGGCCGCGGCTTGGCGGGCGTGGCAGGGGAAGGATACTGTAAAATCTCCAGTCAGAGGTCTCCATTTGCTGGTTCTTCGAAATACTCAAAATTTCTGCTACCGGTTCTCCAGAACTAGTCAGAACCTATTGAATACCACCTCTGGCGTAGAAGCTCTACAGTTTTCTATTTGCAACTCTACATTCTTATTTCCATTTACATGTATTTCTTTTGTCTTTTGTCCAAACAGGATAGTCTTAAGTAAACAACCTTTTCTTCATTTAGCTTCTGCTGGAGGAACAGGTAGCAATTATGGCTAGGAGGGCCTTTGCATTACTCAGTCTGTTGTACTAGATACAACCATTCCTGATTTGGGGAATTATTCACATAGTCAGTTATATCTTGGACTTCTCATGATTAGATTACTCAATATACTTTGTGTGATACTGCTTTTGAAGTGCATCCAGAACCTAAAGTTGCACAAAACTTTAACATACAAAGTCCTACATGACATGGGTCCTTATTATTTAAGGGAGAGGCTGCTGCCGACATCGAATACTAACCGCCCTGTACGAAGTCACAGACAGGGACTCCTTGGGGTCCCATCAGCCGGGCAATGCCGGCTGGCGGTCCCCCGACGACGTGCCTACTCTGTCGCGGTCCCTGAACTCTGGAACCAACTTCCCCTGGGGCTCCGCTTGGCCCCTGACCTCCGCACCTTCCGCCATGATTTGAAGACCTGGTTATTTGACCAAGCCGGGCTGTGACTCAGGGGGGGTGTCTTAGATTTTGTGGTTTTAAGTTTGTATTAATCGGGACCATTAATTTAATTCTTTTTTAAATATTTATTGTGCTTGTTTTATTGTAAGCCTTGAGTCTTGGAGATGGGGCATATAAGTCCCATTAATAAATAAATAAATAAATAAAATGTAGTGACTCATATAGTTATGGGTGTGACTTGTTATACAAAAATGGTGGTACTACTACTACTACTACTACTATTGTTATGATGATGATGATGATGATGATGATGATGATGATGATGATGATCCAATAAGATTCAAACTTGATCGTTCCTTGCAAATCCCTAGGATTTACCATCAGGGGCCACAGGGATTCTCCACTGCTGCTCCCCTTCCTAGGAAGTACATGCATCTTGAGGTTAAACTGTCACTGATCCAGCTGGGTCCAATTAAGCTATTAATATCCCTCCTATAGTAACATTGTTCATTTGGTATAAATGTTGATTGTGGCTAGTTTCTGCACTAGGAGATAACTGTTGTTCTTTTTTATTGTTTTGATCTTTTTACTATAACTGGATACATAAGACACTTAGAGTTGGTTTATGATTCCGATTCACAATTCATTCTTACTTGGCCCTTTTATGTGACATTGGGTTCAATGCATTCAAACTCTTTGACTGTTTTGATTTGGTTTGGTTTTGATTTTATGGTTAGTCTATTAGGCTACAACAATTCAAATACCCATATGATTTTAGTCTCAGTAAGTCTGGGTCAGTAGTTATGTATCAGCCTAACAAACAGTCATGAGGATAAAATGGAGATTCATGTGTCTTGCATTTGTCTTGTTAAATGTATGAATATGAAATTCAGAATTATTTCTGATTTAGCCTGAGGCTATTGATCTGCTTTAAAAGTTGCTAATTAATCTCTCCCTAGTTCTTATAAATACATTGATTACTATGCTGGTTGGGATTCAAGAAATCTCAAATGTCTGTAAAGCATCAGATTGAGGAAAAGCTATAACATGTCATTTGTGTATGTAAGAAGAAAAAGGCCCATGTGCCACCTTGATTACCCACCTCATCCTTGATATCCACTCGAAATACAGGACTGGATTCCTTTCCCATCCAATTGTGAACACCTAATGCAGCAAGACTGATTAACCCTTTCCCACCTATCCCAAAGGTACTTTTCTAAAAGGCAACTGGACTTTCTTGTAATTTTTTTTCTTGAAAAGGTTCTACTTCATCTTGAATGAGAACTGAAATGTTTTCAAGAAAAGAAGAAGAAAATCCAGTTCCCTTTTAGAAAAACATCTTTGGCACAACCATGATCTGGATGATTGAGAATCTCCATGGATACTTTCTGTTATGTATGCAGGTTTGAATGTCATTGGTTAAGTTTGAACTGTTCTTGTAAAATGTCAGAAATGATTGGTTTAAATAGTGTGGGAAAACCCTGCACTCTGATTGGCTGGCAACTGCGGCTGCTGGCTATAAGTAGCAGCGCAGTCCAGCCAAATCGGGTCTGTTATGAGCTGTAGTCACTAATAAACTCTTCACTGAAGCACTCCGCGTCTGACTCTACATGCAAATCTAACACTTTCCCATGTATAGCTGAAACTAGTTAAGTGTTCCCCCATTAGGAAATTAGTGAATACTGACAGACACTGTCATAACTACATTTCCTCCAGGTGTGGACTTACATAAGTGAAAGGGAACAAGGGAATTGTCACATTATGTGGGGTGAGACGCCTGCATTTTTTCCCAAACTTACTTACTTTCTTTCTTTCTTTCTTTCTTTCTTTCTTTCTTTCTTTCTTTATTTATTTATTTATTATTATTTATTTATTTATTTATGGGATTTCTATGCCACCCTATCTCCCAAAGGACTCAGGGAGGCTCACAATGATAAAAAATGTCAATACAAATATTAAAAAACAGTTAAATTCGAAATCCCAATAACCAATTAAAATTAATTTTAAAACTATTACTAAAATCCCATCCCCTCCATCAGTCCAGGTCGGCAAGTTGGAAAAGCCATGTTTTCAGGCCACGACGGAAGGATTGGAGGTCAGGGGCCACCCAAAGCTCCAGGGGCAGCTGATTCCATAGGATGGGTGCTCCCACAGAGAAGGCCCTACCCTTAGGGGTCACCAGCCGACAATGTCTGGCCGATGGCACCCCAAGGAGGCCCTGCCTATGGGAGCGCACGGAACGTTGGGAGGCCGTTACTGGCAGCAAGGTCTCCCGCAAATACCCCAGTCCTAAGCCATGTAGGGCTTTATAAGTCAGTACCAGCACCTTGAATCTCACCCGGAGGACAACTGGTAACCAGTGCAGCTCACGCAGGAGTAAACATGCTAGTCAGTACATCCACAGAAATGCCAGATAACCTATTTCCCACAAGTATGACCACCTTTGTTCATTAAGGTATGTCCATCTTCAAATTGCTGTCCATCCATTTTGCTGCCCAGCTTTTCAAACAAAACTCTACTTCAACTTCAAGCAATTGTTCTGCATCCTTATTGGGTAACCCAGCTTAAATTTGGACCAAAAAATCTTCTTATATATGCAATGTCTTAAAAAGAAAATCAAGTCCATTTTCCAATACTATTAGAAACCTTTCAATTCAAATGACGTACTGAAAAACCCCAAGATTCATATAATTAAATAATGCTCTCTAACACATTAGAAAGTGTTGCTAATGTTTTGACTACCTTATGCTAGCAACGGCACTAAAAAGCACCTGGAAAGCGAAGTACTATTAAAAATAGACATGATCAGAAAATTGGTATGGAATAATATTGGACTTCTGCAAAAGCCTTGTTTCAGAGTCTTGCTTAGATATAAAGCATATCAGGGGCTTTGTGGAAGATGCAATAGCTCATACATCACACAGCTTAAATGCAATGAGCTCCAATGGCTTGCTGAATGAGCCTCAGCTGGTTGAACTTACAAATCACACCAAGCTATTTACCATGCCTTCCAAATCACATGACTAAAACCCCTGTGCAAATGACAAATAAAATGTTATGGCTTAAGATGATGTGTGAGTCAACTAGTTTTTCCATCTCACTTCATTGAGCTTCTGTGAAGTAAAATGAGATAGATGGTGAACATATGATAACTCAGACTATCACAGAACTCTTGGAGGCTATTAAACTTAGGATAGCATCCAGATGCCCTCTTGAAGAGAGTTTTGTTTGTCAAAACAAATATTTTCACCCTCAGGATAATCCCATCAGCAATGTGCATAGCTCCTAAGGCATCAAAATGAGAGATGAGAGAAATGGAGCAGTAGAACTGGCCTCATAAAAATATTCCCTGTTCCATCTATAATTTCTCACTTGGAACCCTGCAGACCCCTGAGCAGACATTACAAAAATTGTTTGGGAGCTGAGAGTCTTCTGCATCTTTCATACTGTATTTCACACAGAAGCATGAAAAGTTTGAAAATCACTGTAATAAGTATACCACTGTGCATAACACTGCCTAAAGAATGAATGACTTTGTTTTCTTGAAATACTAGTGGGGAATAAGTGTTTGTGAGGAGAGAATGTAAATTAATTAATCCTAATTCTCTATACATTTGTAACAATTTTCTATATAATGTCTCCCACTTAAAAAAAAGTTTAACCTAACTTAATAATGCATTCATTCCTTTGGTTACTTGGTTATTTCTGCAATACTACAATTATGTATCATTCTCATCTTACATTCTCATCTTACTATGGTTATTTCTAACTAACTAGAAATATCAAGCCCACTGAAACTCACCATCTGCTAGCAGCGCCAGCTCCAGATTCACATTCAGGATTTTCACTTGTAATGATTTGTAGCACAGCAAAATCAGCAAATGTGTGTATTTATATGAGATATTTCATAAAATCTACAGTCAGAGCCTGCTATTAGCAAATTAGATAATTAATAAATTGGTAAATTAGCTTTCTCAATAGTAAAGATTTGTATTTTTATCAAGTATAGAATGTGAAGACTATTTTGTACATCCTTCCTTAAACATAGCTGAAAACAGAATGGTAGAGAACTTGCTAGCCTAGTGCCAATTCTGGATTGGACATTTAGAAATTCTGGACTAGATAAAATATTATCTAAAATATAGAAATACAATAAATCCTTACAAATTCAAGGATACAGGAACTAGAACTCAGCCAGCCAAGCTTCAGGGACAGAAGTAGCAATATGTCTTAGGTGTCCATTGGAAGGTGCAGGGAGAATGATGAAACATGTATTTTGAGATCACAATGCAAGCCCCTTTCATTCAAGTTGCATGGCAAAAGGCTACAATTCCACTGGGATGTCACAGTGCATATTTCATCTTTTTTTCCCTTCATCCCAGCTAGTGGTGGACACTTATGCATGTGATTCTATTGCTTCTCTACATAGATCCTTTATGAAAGAAAGGACCTAGCTCTGCAAATAAAAACTTGCTATGAAAGTTTATACAAGAGAGTGATTAAAAAACACAATATTAGCAAAAGTTGTCTAATCTTTTTTAGGCTTTGTAAAACAAATTATTAGAGGAGTAGGAGTGTCTTGGCAAAATAGAAACACAGAATGGCACATTTAATGGCACATTAAAAGGCAATCTTAAAATGCCTTCGTTTTATTAAAGTTTCCGTGGCAAGGTAACTGATGTTTCTTTTATTGAGCTAATATTTCTTTTTTGAAGATAGAAGCAGTAGAAAGTTACTTGAGTTTGGTTAATTATAATCTTTTCTGAAAATGCATAAATAAGAGTGTCTCCTTTTGTCAGGAGGAGTTTCTCCCACTATTCTCCAAAGGGAATTCTTCCTATTTTTAACAATAAAACCTGCATTGACCTTTGATTATTAGTTTGGGCTCCTATGTTTGATTCCACATAGGTCAAGTGTTTTACTTAATTAAGCTCTAAATAGTAAATTAAGTTAGTGCAGAAACATTATCAGGAATGTCTACTTTCATCCTTCTTGGATGAGAAGGAAAAGAAATAGGTGAATCTATCTAGAGCTAAAATCAAAATCTTTGTAATAGTAGACTGCAGCCTTCACATCTAAATTCCAGGGCCATAGTCTCCAATATGAACCAGTGAACCCAGTGCTTGAGAAGAACAGCAAGGGTCCATAAATGGCTAGAATATTAAGTGAAGGGCTCTTGAATGCTTGGGGAAAATCTGTGACTAACCTTGAAGTTTGGCAGTCTCATAAGTTTGTAATCAAGACAACTAGCATCAACCATATTTGTGTGGACCAAAAAGTAACAAGGTGATTTTAAGGGTCACTCTAAAATAGGGCTGTCAAACTTCTGGCTCACGGGCCAGATGAGTCACACACAGGCCACGCCCATACCTGGTTTAGGAAAGGGGAGGGAGTCCTGATGCCATGATGTCAAGTGTTTGACACCCCTGCTCTAAAACAAAGAAGCAATTTCTATGTGATTTGTTTTTATATTGAGCTCTAGCTGTCCTTGGGAATCTTTGTTTGACTTGATAATACTATGTGCCTTGCTTTTCTATCTACTGGTAAGGAATATTTGAATATGATCTATGACAGTATTTGATTAGACTACACAGTATTCTTTTTGTAATATATGTGCAATTGATGCAAAGTACATTAAGCCAGGAGAAAGGAGAAAAATAGTGTATCCAGGAGGAAAAATGCTTTTCAAAAAAATTCATATATTGCTTTCTAGAATTCCTTCCTTTCAGATGATAAAACGTCACTTAATTAAGCAACGATCTTTTCTTGTAATTGATACATTGAGGAAGGGGCTCTGGAAAAGTGAAATTATGGGGAACCACATGTACCACATGGGCCACAAATTTTCTAGTCCTGATCCAATCCTTATACCTGAGCAAATACAGTATTTACTATGGCAGGACCAAAGCCAACTTGTAAAATAGTTGGCTCTGAGTGCATAGGCAGATTTAATTATTCTGTTTCATTCATTTGTACTTCCAAATTGCAAATGTAAATTGTCTGCTTTAATGATACCAAATTTGCTTTCTTTTTCTGTAATGTCCATTTATACATGCTTTTCATACTTGTACTGCCCTTTAAGCAATTTAATTGCTTTCACCTTTTGAACTTGTGGGTTGTCATGTCTGAAATATGCATGACCTCTGTGCAGAATTTTGAATTTTCTGGTAGAAACAATAAAACCTTGACTTGTATGTCAGATTTTAAAGAGAATTTGTTTTACTTTTTTATCTGTTTGTTTCCTGGCAAAGAAAGCTTTTCCAAAAATGTGACAAAACAACGGGATTCATTCTTTTTAACAATTATTGTTAATTGGTTTAAATGTTTGTATGCTATATTGCTTTCATCTTCATTGTGGCATCATGTAAACCCCTAGGCGTGTATGTATATTGGAATAGTACTATTATGAAATACCAAATCTTAACACAAATTAATGTTTTCAGAATATTGAATGATAGTTTCAGCATACTTTATCTCAAGGGAAAGGATGCTCCACAAAACAGTTGCTCTGGTGGAAAACAAAGAAGTCCTGTCCCTCATTATTGTCAAATGAACATCTTGTGGCTCATTAATGATCTCACTGAAGTGACAGATCTATATGAATATTTTTTTTTCTCCCACATATGCTGGTCCCAAATTCATTAAAACATTATGCCAGATCTTTAAATCTGGTCCAACAGCAGATTGGCAACCACTGCAGCTATTTCAAGAATCCTTTTGTGTGAGGAAGTATCTGAGCACTTTGCCTGGTTACTCCCAGATAATGCATGACAGCAGCCAGCACTGAGGATATTACAGTACCTGAGGATCTGGATATCAAACAGGATTTGTAATATAATTCTTTAATTGATCTTTGTTTTGTCACACAAAATAAATTTCTGGGAGTCTTGACAAACAAACTAATTTGTAGGTCAAACAGCATGAGTCCCAAAATATTGAAAAATTTCCTTCAATCCTTAGCAAAAGAAGTTTTAACTACAAGTTTAAGAACATACATACATGTTGGAATAAACAGCAAAACAATAATTAAAATTTTGATTTTAGAAAGTTACAAACTAAGGATCTAAGATAAATTTGAAATAAGAATTTTGAATTATAAAGAATTATCATGTGGGAAAGTGCTTTTGTTCTGAATTCTTTAAAATAAATATATGATAAGATTTTAAAAATTGTATACTAGAGTATAGGGAAAACTCAAATCAAATCAAATCAAATTTTTACTGTCAATGCACAACATGTGTACAATGAAATTGAATGAGCCTTCCTTGGTTCAGCACCCCCCCAAAACACAAAATACATCTCAATAACTCAATAAATGAAATAGAATTCCTAAACCCAAATAAGTAATAACTAACACACATTCCCATATACCTATATGTATGTAACATTATATTACACCGGTATAAACATGTTGCACATTGTGCTGGCCCTGCAAGTCTATCATATTAAACCTAATTGTGATGTTATGTTGCATTCAGAAGTCTGACAGCCCACAGACAAAAGCTATTTTTCAGCCTATTCATTCGGAAGGCTATGCTTCTATATCTCCTGCCCAATGGTAAACCATAGATAACAATTACTGTAAATGAGAACACTTAGTACCAGCAGAAAAAAAAAGGTCTATGGATAGACTGCGTCTAAAAGGCATTATGGGAGAGGAACAAGTTCTACTGGACAAGCTTGAGGCTGAGTTGCAAGTGGATTTACAAATGATAGGCTACAAGAATAATAGGGAAAAAAGTTGCTACACTATACACAGTGGTGTGATTCAAAAATTCCATCAACCAGTTCGCTGCCTGGTTGCTGGGTGGGCGTGGTCATGGTGGGCGTGCCTAATGGAACTTCCGGGAGGACCATTTTCGCCTTCCCCAGGGCCCAGAGGCTTCCATCGAGCCTCTGGGAGAGTGAAAATGACCTCCCTGGGGTCGGGAGGCCCCCCAGAAGCCAGAAACAGGCCCATTTCTGGACTTCTGGAAGGCCTGTTTTTTGCCCTCCCAGACCCTCTGTGCGGACCCTGCACTTACCTACATCCAAAACAGGCCACGAGGAGACTCCTGGGAGGAGAGGGGTGTGTGGGGCCAGTCAGTTGGTTCAACTACTGGTTTGGCGAACCAGATGTAAATTTACCATCCAGTTCGCCCAAACCAGTCCAAACCGGCTGAATCCCACCCCTGACTGTACATACAGAAGTATTTGACTAATGGCTTCATGATTAAAAGGAATATGTAATCAATAAACCAAGAGCATGATACTGATATTTTTTCTATACTGGATTTACAAAAACAAAAAGCTTGGTAATATTTTGAAGAATCTTGTGAAAAGGGACAAAGAAAAAAATGAGAAGAAATTGAGTTCTATGACATTATTTGAAAAGAGTGGTGTCTCTTATGAAAGTCCAAAAATTGAAAAATTGAAGTCTTAAAGATTGATGGAAATGGAGGTTGGAGTTTTACTATTAGTAACTGATAAATATGATCTCAAGAAGGAATATCTGGTCAGACTTTTATGATCTTTTGGGAATTCTCAGCCTCCAAGTGAATCTCTACTAAATGCTTTTATAAAGAGCTACTGTTAATCTTGTTGTTATTATAAGGTCTCAAGTGTGAATCTAAAAGACTTTATTGCACTGTATAAAAGCATCAACAAATTAGCTTGATTCATTCTTCTATAATGTCCCTGAAGACAATTCTTTTAAAAGACTTTAATAAGTCAGCCTGGCCACACTGTGCATTTATAACAGGATTTTACTTCAAAAAAGATTTCCTTAAATGTCTCCTCAAATAAGCTTGTAATAAATGGAAAAATTACTGAGCTTGATGGAAGAAAAAAACATTTCATTAAAAATAACTGTACAATCCTTTTTTGTCTGGCAAACTGCTAAGTACAGATGTTTACTTCTATGTGGTATTTCCATGATTGTTTTTTATATGATTTTTCGGTAAATAAAGAAAACCAAAATGAAAAGTGGATATTTCCCTAAATTGCTTCCATTTCTCAAATGAATTCATATTGATTGTGTAAATGCATCTTCCAAAGCAGATAATCTATTCCTGCCAGTTTAACTTGTCAGTCATCACTTACATTTAATTGCCTTGCAGAAAATGTCAAAGAAAAGAATAATGGCTAGATGGAACAAGAAAGATTCTTCACATTTCAGATAGCTGGCCCCAGTAAAGATGAGGAAGGGGGAGGGGAGAGAAGGGAGGGAGGGAGGGAGGGAGGGAGGGAGAGAGAGAGAGAGAAAGAGAGAAAGAGAGAGTGAGATTCCAATAGTAAAGTCCTACTAAATATTACCACTTTTGCATTTTTATATCACCTATTTTCAAAATTTATAAGCTAAGATTGGATTTCTTTATTTGAAAATAAAATAAAACACTGGTACTTGGTTTTAGATATTTTTATGACTAGCATCTTGGTAAAAGCCTGTAACTCACTAATTTAAAATTTTAGTCAGACGTACAGCTATTGTGACCTGCTGTGTCTGAACATTTCTATTTTTGTAGTGTAAAATAAACAAGAAATTATTATGAAGTTGCCCAATCTGAATCTCCCACCAGTGCTACCACTTAATTTCTCACCTTGTCCACCGCAAATCTCATGCCCCCAAGGTATGTTTAAGTCTTACACACTACCACCAGAAACTTTTCCGCCCTTTCTCTAACATCCAGAGACAGCAAGGGCAAGAATCTTAGCAGGATGATATAAAAATAGCTGGACCAAACTGGCAACAAACTAATCTCAAAGTCTAATGCAAAGCCACTTTACAAAACCAGCCGCTCTCTATGACTTTCCCAGCCAGATACATCTTTCCTAGCATTTTCTGCTTATGCAGCTCTTCCTGTCCCTGAAGAAATAAGTCCTGAACTGATTTGCAGACCTTTAGGATCTCAGGTATGATGTTCCAAACCTTTAATTAAAATCTCAACCACAGAAACCACTTTTCTTGGCTTGCTGGACAGCCAAGAAGCAATTGCAGGTTTGACTTTTAACATAATTGGTAAGGAGCCCTAGTCTTTAACATCGACAAAATGAGTTGGCTGCTTCTCCTGGCTGGCTGCTCTGAGTGTTCATGGTGCCAGTGCTGAGCTTGAAAGCATAGTACAGCCTGTAGTCAGCAAAATATAAGAGCAGGGGAAAGTGCAATTCATGGCAAGGAAGGCATCAGCAATCACTTAATTAATATGCGGGTTCTTAATGCATTTAACAATTAAACTTTAATTTACTTTATTTTCTAATTCTTTTAAATATCACTTTGGAGCAACTAATTCTTTTAAATATCACTTTGTGATACACAGATACCATGCAGATTTGGCTGAGGGGAAGGAACGTAGTTTGGAACATTAATATATTTGAAAATGTCTTTTTGCTGCATAAAAAAAATGATGACTCCAAAACAAAACTTAAATATGAAAGTAGTATTGATGTCATCTCTAATAGAGAGTGCATAAACATACTGGACAGAATGTCTAATCTTATTTGCTAATCTTCAAATCAATAGGACTTCACCACGTTTTTGTGGTGAAAATATTTTTCCCCCGTTTTCAGTATTCATCTACCCATCCTGTTTTTTTTTGTTTGTTTTTTTGGTGAAGGGAATCTTCAAATCAGTCTGGACAAGTTCATAACATAGGAAAATCAGCTGCCTATTGAACAACCACCACAAACCAAGGCATTATTCTAAGGCTACTCTTCGAAGATTATGCTAAATGCATTAAGAAATGCTGACATATTGCTGAGAAATCTGGAAATGGCAGTCAAGATGTATCTTGAAGGAAAGCTTGGTGCAAGTTTCAGAAGACAGCACTACAGGATATTTTTTTCATAGGCTTTTTTTTTTCTACCACAAAAAATCATTTATATAGTAGAATATAGTATGCCAAGATTAAAATGTTTAGAGGAAAATCAAATAAAGGGTGAGTTTATAAATTTGGAGATCATATATAATTCCCTAATTTAACAAAAGCAGATTTCATTCCTCTGAGCTAAAAATATTATAAAACAAAATTTACATATGAATATTAAATGGAATTATAGTAGGTTTTTATTTGAAAAGTATCCATTGGTTTATTTATTTACAATTTTATAGTGTTTCCCAATATCATCATCATCAAATAATAACAAAAATAATAATAAACCAACCATGGCAATCCTCATGATTATCAGCACACTGGGTGTCATCACAAAAAAATTTTATGAGACAGCTCATAAAAATATTGACAAAATTTTATCTGTCAGTTACAAAAAGCCACATTGCCATAGATCCCACATATACTGTGCCAATACATTATGAAATCCTAGGTTCTTGGGAAGAATTCAATACATATGAAGGCCAACACCAGCTAAAGAACTAGCAGCTGTGATTTCATATTGTTGTGTATATAACAATACATATTTTAGAAGGAGATCCAAACAACCAAACCAAATTCAGAAACAATCACCATTGAATGTCAGTGTCAGGCCTCCCTCCATTCAAAACCCAAGAAAGAAAACTCCTGACTCCACTAAGATAGAGAAGAGGTAATTTTACTGAGTTTGAAATGATAGCAGCAAAAGCAAAGCAAGATCTGATTCAGAAGGTGCAAAAGTTACAGTTGAAAGTTTTTCCAAACCCCTCCCTCCAGGTTCCAATGCTGAATGTCCAATTCACATCCTGCATTTCACCTATCTGGAGTTCTAGGACAGTTGGCCTTGACAGGGTGTAAACAACTCCACTCAGCAGCACAGTAATTCTTGAGAGCAAACCTCCCTTTTAGTTCACCTCACCAGCTCACCTTCACCTCACCAGCTCACTTCCCAAACCCAAAAGCCATGCCCCCTCTTCCCATTACTATGGCAGCTGATAGCAAGCATGCATCAAAGGAAAATCCCATGCTGGGAATCCAGCTGACTGTCAGCTTGATTCTCAAGTTTGAACCACATTGTGTTTAACTGATATTGTAAACCAAGTCATATAGTTTAACTTCAACTCTGGAACTTTGAAATGCATTTGAGCATTTTTTGAAATTCAGGTTGGCACTCTGTGTGAAAATTTCTGATAAAAACTATCTGCAGAAACATCTTGAGGGCTGCTTTAAAACTTCAAGATGGCAACTGATCAAAATTCCACTCCCTTATGCAATATGTGGAAAGAAAAACAAGCAACAGAAAGAACTGTTCCTATTATTTGTTAACAGTGTAAACAGTGTAAACAGAAATATAAAGCATATTACAGTGATCTAGTGAACTGTGTGCCTGTTTAGTCTGTTGTCCAGGTGCTGATTCCAGATAAGTAATTCCAGCAGAGAGTCTTGTTATGTATGCAGGTTTAAAGTCATTGGTTTAGTTTGAACTGTTCTTATAAAATGTAATAAATGATTGGTTTAAAAAGTGTGGGAAAACCCTGCACTCTGATTGGCTGGCAACTGCGGCTGCTGGCTATAAGTAGCAGCCGCAGTCCAGCCAAAGTGGGTTCATTCTGAGCTGTAGTCACTAATAAACAAAGAGCTTGAAGCACTCCGCGTCTGTCTCTTCATGCAAACTTAACACTGGCGACGAAGGTGGGATCTCAATGAAGAAGAAGGCAACGCGGAACAGAAGGAGAGCAAGATGGCTGCGCTGAACACCCCCCCAGCCCCGTTCGATCTGATGGCAGAAGACTGGGAGACATATGCAGATAGTTTCCAAATGTATCTGGAAGGAAACGATCTTGCCGACATTTCCGAGAAGTGGAAGAGGGCGGTCTTTCTCACGCACTGCGGTCCGGCAGTCTTCAAGATGGCGAAGGCATTGGTGGGAGCTGCAGACATGAAGGTAATGGAATGGCCTGACTTAGAAAAGTTGTTAAGAGCCCATTACGCCCCACAAGTATCGTGCCTCATTAAGAGACACAAGTTTTACCGTCGGGATCAAGGGGAAAGCGAAAACATAAACGACTTCATGGCAAGTTTAAGAGACATTGGGGGTGCATGTGAATTTAACAATTTAGAGGAGGCCATGCGCGATCAATTTGTTCTGGGCCTTAAAGACAAGGTGCTTCAGAGCAAGTTATTACTAAGACCTAAGATCACGCTGAAGGAAGCAATAGAAGAGGCCTCTTCAGCAGAAGCTACCAAGTCCTCAGCAGCAGCCATGAAGAAAATTAACAAGGCCACAAGCCACCCTGATGTGGAAAAGTCTACAACAACTCATTGTGAGCAAATAGATTCTGAGTCAGACTGTAGTGAGGTGGAGGAAGGAATTTATAGACTCAGAATGGAGCAGAAAAAGAAAGACCTGGGAAGAAAGAGCCAAGATTTCTACTGCAGAGGTTGTGGGGGAAGCCATCCTCGCACTGAATGCAAGTTCCTAGATACCATCTGCCTCCGTTGTGAAAAAAGAGGACACCTAGCAAGAGTCTGCAAATCATCCAGAACTCCACCCAACAGAAGGAAGTTTCCTGACAAAGAATTCAAGCCCAACAACCTCAGTGAGAAAATGGGGCGCAGCACAGAAGCAAAGGGGAAGAATGAAACTCATCAGACAGTAACTATTGGTCATTCTTCTTCTATCAATAACAGAAAAGTGCATGTCAAGGTACTAATTGAAGGAAGGCCTTGCCAAATGGAAGTGGACTCAGGCTCATATTTATCTATAGTGTCATGGGACACTATTCACAGACTACTCCCAAGCATTCAGAAGAAGCATTTCAAGAAGCAAGCACTGACTCTTAAAGACTACCAAGGGAACAAGATTCCAGTAGTTGGAACAAGAGAATTCAATGTGAAGTTCAAAGGCCACACCAAACGCTTGCCCCTGACCATCGTGGACAAGGATTGCCCAAGCTTGCTGGGACTTGAGTGGTTCAATCCACTAGGCATCGAGGTGACTGGCATCAATCACGTGAGCAACACTGAATGGGAGGAGGCCTTGAAGTCTGAGTTTCCAGAGGTCTTCAGTGACGGATTGGGCAAGTATATGGGGACCCCTATCACTTTCAATCTAGATCCCAAGGTGCCACCAATTCGCTTAAAGCCCAGAAGGGTCCCATTTGCCTTAAAGGAAAAAATTGATGCACAATTAGATAAACTAATAGCTCAAGGAGTTTTAGAGCCCACTGACCACTCCAGATGGGAGACACCCATAGTCACACCAGTCAAGACTGATGGGTCAGTGAGAATCTGTGGAGACTATAAGGGGACATTGAACCATGCGCTTCAACAGAGCGCATATCCAGTTCCAGTGGTGAATCATTTACTACATTCACTTGGCAGGGGTACAGTCTTTGCCAAATTGGATCTGGCCCAGGCATATCAACAATTAACAGTTGATAAAAGTGATGACATTCTGAAAGAGATTTTTTCCCTTTTAAAGCAACCCCCAAATGACTTTAATCCTTCGCTAAGATCCTCTAACCAGGAGTTCTCCGATAATCCACAGCTGTTTCTTATTTTCTTTTTCACTTTCAGTTTTCCAGGGCTTGGCTGGCATGGAGCTTCCTTTACTATGTACTCTTTTCACGTCTTGTTGTGAATCCACTCTCAATACAATTTAACTCCAGGTGGTATCCTTTGTTTCCAGACTCCACCCTATTTAAGCTCTTTTTCCCCTCTGTTTTCTATCTTTGACTCTTTTTAAAAAGAATTCTTTAAAGTTATTCAAAAGTCTTTATCACATGGTACTTTATTTTCAGTTGAAAGCAGCCTATTAATATCCAAGTGAATCAATGTCCAATCCTTGTAAATCCTTTCTTGATATTCCAAGCCAGTTGAAGCGATCAGTATTTGAGGGAAAAAAAAGAGACCAATTTTCCCCTCTTAACTCTTTCATTCGCAGCTGTAAAAGTCTTTTAGAGATAGCATTGTTTTTAGCTGTTTAAATTCCGGGTACCTTTAATAGTTGTTTTCAATTGCAAGCCCAGTATATCACACTTTCTCCTTCAAGCTTCCTCCTGCACATTCTTTTCTGTTCGAGTTCTTCTTTGAGGTGGCCATTTCTGACCAGCCGCTTCTGCCACCTTCGGGAAAGGGAAAAAAACCAGCTGGGGAGAAGAGATGCAGCTCTCCTCAACCCTGCTGGCAGCTCCCCAACCTTCACCACCTCTACGGGGTGGTTTCAACCCCAAAGCCAGGCGGCTCGGGGTCTCCAGCGGTGAGCACGGATCAAAACTGCACACAGTTGCAGATTTTGGTCCGTTCACGAAGAGGCTCAAAACAGGAAGTTTTAAAGACATTAAAGAAGAGGTAAAATGATAGAAATGGAGATCCTGAAATATAGAAAATTACAGGAAGCATCAGATGAACAAGAAGGGCGGGACAAAGAAGAAGAAGCCATCTTCAATGATCAAATGACTCTAAAATGGGTTAAGAAAAAGGGGAAGAAAAAGGGGAAAAGAGGAAAGAGAATTAAAAATCTAAGATTGGAGGCAACAATAAAAAAAAGTATAAAATGGGAAATAGTTATAATACTGCAAGGAGCCATAAGGTAGGATTTCAGAATGGGAAATTGGACATAAAAGGGGAAAAATGGGAAGGAGAAGAAGAGGGGAGTTGACAAGAAGAGAAAGTGGTAAAAATTGAACCAAGATGAGCAACAGCAAGAAAAATACATAAAAATTAAAATCCAACAATGGTTAATTTAAGTTACCGAGAGGATTCTGCAAGGGTACGTGAGATAAATATGGTTAAGTTAGAAAGAAGTTAGTATAGTTTTTTTTCTTTTCTGTTAATAAGTAAAGGAGGTAAAGAAGGAAAGAGAATAAAGCCTCTAACAATTTAAAGAGAAAGTATGGACATTATAAGAAGTATGGAACGTTTTAATACTGTTTTTCTTCTTGATGATGAAATATAGTGATATGGATATTAAATGGTAATAAAACAGAAATATCTTAAATAGAAATGAATGAAGGAGATAAATATTAACAATGGCTGAATTGAACTTCAAAAGAAATAATTACTTTAATTATTATTGTTATATGTATGCATAATTTTCTTTTTCTTTTTCTCGTGTAAAGAATCTAATGGATATTTGAAGGAATGTACCAAGCAGAATCTGATTAATAATGGCTAGATGATATAAAATAGAGGGTAACAGAGGTAATAATGGTAAAGGTGAAATATAAAAGTTAAACAATAATTGGTTAGAAGAGATAGAGGTCTTATCCTTTAGGGTAGTAATTACAGGGTAAAATATGTTTTATAAGATAATATAAAATTCTAAACAAGATAGACAAAAGTGTAATAATATTGATTGGCAAGATATTGAAAATTGGAAAAAGAAATGTAATTGATGAAATGATGGAATGATGAAATAACTGAAGCAAGACTATAGAAGCTAGAGAAAGGGGGAATTATGGAAAATAGTGGAATTTGCTATGATAAATGGAATAGAATATACAAAATGAGTGTATAATTGAAATTATAGTCGCATGGAGAAGGGAGGGTCCGGTAACACACTGTTCTCAAAAAAGAATTTTTTGTTTTTGTTTTTATATTTGTCTGTATGCATTTGTTTGCCGGGAATGGTTCTGGGATGATAATACAAAGTGTTTTAAGATAAATTAATCTAAAAATATGGAATATTTTGTATGTGAGAATATATAAAAATAATTAATAGATGAGAATGGAAAAGATATACAAGGAGCTTTAACCTACCGGCATACCATATGTTTTTTCTGTGTATGTTTGTCTAAAATAATAACACTTTTTTCAAAAAAAAAAACAATTAACAGTTGATGATGCCACTGCAGAGGCCCAAACCATTGTGATTCATGGAGGTGCTTTCAAATGTAAAAGGTTACAGTTTGGAGTAAGCGTGGCACCAGGCATCTTCCAAAGCCTTATGGAAAGGATGCTCCAAGGACTGCCAGGGGTAGTACCTTACTTTGGTGATGTGTTAATCTCTGCTGAAAATGACACTCACTTACAAGAGAGACTCAGAGAAGTCCTTACCAGATTCAAAAAGCGGGTTAAAAGTCAAGGAAGAAAAATGCACTCTTAGAACTGACAAGGTTGAGTTCTTGGGCTATATGATTGACAAGCATGGTATCCACCCCACAGATGCCAAGGTTCAGGCAATCAAAGAAGCCCCTAGACCAAAATGTAAAACAGATTTGCAAGCCTTCCTTGGACTCATTAACTTTTATCACATGTTCCTACTTCAGAAGGCAACCATTGCTGAACCACTGCACAGATTATTAGACAAAAAGTCTGTGTGGGTCTGAGGCAGAAAAGAACAATCTGCATTTAACAATATTAAAAGACTAATCACGTCTGATGCTGTACTGATACAGTTCTCTGAGAATTTGCCTGTTGTACTGACTTGTGATGCATCCCCTTTTGGAGTGGGGGCGGGGTTTGAGCCACAGGCTTTCCAGCGGGAGGGAAGCTCCTATTGCATTTTACTCTCACACCTTGACCAAAGCAGAGAGGAACTACAGCCAACTGGACAAGGAAGCATTGGCAATTGTTGCAGCTGTCAAGAAATTCCATGAGTATTTATATGGGAGAACATTTACCATTGTCACAGATCACAAACCTCTGTTAGGCATTGTGGCAGGAGACAAACCTACGCCCACTATCCTGTCACCAAGAATGCTGAGGTGGACTGAATTTCTTGCTGCTTATTCATACAAACTCATTCACAGGCCTGGAAAAGACATTGGGCATGCAGATGCTTTGAGTCGCTGCCCACTTCCTTCTCACACTGAGGACTTTGCTCCTGAGACTTACACCTTTTTCCTAGAAACTGTTGCCAAGCTTCCAGTACACGCTGCTGAAATTGCCAGAGAGACTGCCAAAGACACTTTATTGGCTCCTGTTATAGGCTGGATTAAGAAAGGTTGGCCTCTATAAGATCTACCTCAACTTGCCCAACCTTTTAAATCCAGGCAAACTGAATTATCTGTATTAAGAGGATGTATTTTGTGGGGTAACAGGGTGGTTATTCCTGCAGAAATGCAAAAAGAGGTTTTGGAAATGTTACATGAGGGTCATCCAGGTATTGTCAGAATGAAGGGATTGGCCAGGAGTTATGTATAATGGCCAGGTATTGACAAAATGGTTGAAAACTGGGTTGCATCTTGTCCCAACTGTCAGGTAGTCAGGCCTGCCCCACCTCTCGCCCCCACACACGAATGGGAATGTCCTAGGGGCCCATGGTCTAGGATTCACATTGATTTCGCTGGCCCTACCAGAGGGCACACTTTCCTTATTATAGTTGATGCATATTCCAAATGGCTAGAGGTAATCCCTATGGCATCCACCACAACTGAAGCTGTCATCAAACAGCTTAAAAAGCTTTTGTAACTCACGGGTTACCTGATGTGCTTGTTTCTGACAATGGCCCTCAATTTACATCCAACCTTTTTGAATCCTATTTAGCACAACAGGGTATCAGACATGCCCTGACTGCCCCTGGGCACCCTTCGGCTAACGGCCAGGCTGAACGCATGGTACGTTTTACCAAGGAAAAGCTTCAGCAATTGGGTCCTGGGGACATCACTGAGAAAGTTGAAAAATTTCTTAGTGTTCAGCACATCACTCCTAACCCATCAACTAACTTATCCCCAGCAGAGTTGTTGATGGGTAGGAAACTTAGGTCTCCCCTTGACCGCCTTCATCTCTCTTACACACCCAATGCACTACTTGATTCCACTAGCAAAGTTCGCACGTTCAGTGTGGGTGATTCTGTTTATGCTAAGAACCTTATGGGTGAACCTTCATGGATTGCTGCTGAAATAACTCAAATAACTGGCCCTCGTTCTTACAGGGTACAAACAGAGGATGGTATCCTCTGGAGCAGGCACATTGATCAGTTAAGATCCAGATTACCTCAGGAACATCGCAATTGTTCCTCTCTAGTTCCCATACCTAATGCCTTTTCTAGGGGGCAAGGGGAGGAGCATGAGGATAATCAGCAAGCAAGAATCAACCCCATGTGTAACGAGCCATTACGACAGGAACCATCCCAAAACCTGTCACAATGCCAAAATCCATCCTTACAAGTGGAAGATTGCACATCACTACCTGACTTGGGTGCTGACATTGGGCTGGAGATGGGTTGGGAGGAGAGACCAGATTCTAACAATCAAACAGGGTCTTCTTTCACAGGAAGTCCAACTAGGGAAATGTCAGCAGACACATTTCCTCTCTCACTGGGTGAGAACATTAAAACTTCTGAACCACGAAGGTCTCAACGTACACGTAAGAGCCCCACCTATTTAAAAGAATACATTAGATAGGTTGGGGTTTGAGTATGGAGTGAACCTGGTGGGGAGGGGTGTTATGTATGCAGGTTTGAATGTCATTGGTTTAGTTTGAACTGTTCTTGTAAAATGTCAAATATGATTGGTTTAAAAGTGCGGAAAACCCTGCACTCTGATTGGCTGGCAACTGCGGCTGCTGGCTATAAGTAGCAGCCGCAGCCCAGCCAAATTGGGTCTGTTATGAGCTGTAGTCACTAATAAACTCTTCACTGAAGCACTCTGCGTTTGACTCTTCATGCAAATCTAACAGGTAGGAAACTCAGGTCTCCCCTTGATCGCCTTCATCCCACTTGCACACCCAACGCACCACTAGATTCCACTAGCAAAATTCACACATTCACTGTGGGTGATTCTGTTTATGCTAAGAACTTTATGGGTGAACCATTATGGATTCCTGCTGAGATAACCCAAATCACAGGCCCCAGGTCTTACAGGGTACAAACAGAGGATGGTGTCCTCTGGAGCAGGCACATTGATCAGTTAAGATCCAGATTGCCTCAGGAGCATCGCTTTTGCTCCTCTCTGGTTCCCATACCTACTGCCTCTTCTAGGGGGGAAGGGGAGGATCATGAGTGTAATGAACAAGCAAGAATCAACCCCATGTGTAACGAGCTAACACGACAGGAACCATCCCAAAACCTGTCACAATACCAACAACCATTTTCACAAATGGAAGATTGCACATCATTACCTGATTTAGGTGCTGACATTGCCTTGGAGATGGATGGGGAGGAGACACCAGGTTGTAGTAACCAAACAGGTTCTACCATTACTACAAGTCCTAGTAAGGAAATGTCAGCAGACACATTTCCTCCCTCACAAGGGACCACGTAGGTCTCAATGTACATGTAAGAGCCCCACCTATTTAAAAGAATACATTAGATAGGCTGGGGTTTGAGTATGGACTGAACCTAGTGGGGAGGGGTGTTATGTATGCAGGTTTAAAGTCATTGGTTTAGTTTGAACTGTTCTTGTAAAATGTAAGAAATGATTGGTTTAAAAAGTGCGTGAAAACCCTGCACTCTGATTGGCTGGCAACTGCGGCTGCTGGCTATAAGTAGCAGCCGCAGCCCAGCCAAAGTGGGTTCGTTCTGAGCTGTAGTCACTAATAAACAAAGAGCTTGAAGCATTCCGCGTCTGTCTCTTCATGCAAACTTAACAAGTCTAGCATTGCTTTTATTTATATGGCTGATGTAAATTTGAAGCAAGGAATCCTTGGCTCCTGCTTCTGTTGATACACAAGATAATGGCAAGCATTTCAGATTAATAGTGATCAGAGGAATATTTACATGAATCTAGTGGCTTCTGCAAAGAGATCTTAGCTTTTTCTAGTTTTGTTTTATGACTACTTGCATTACCCAACTTCCATATGAAAAGCCTTCTTGAGAAGCAGGTGCTGTGATCTTAACTGAATACATTTCATCATGGGATTTGTAGTCTGCCTTTATCACATCAATAATGCTTTCCATTTCCTGAATGACATTTCAGATATGAAATGAAAGCTAGAGAAAAAAACAGGTGCAGAATACCCTAGTAAAATTAGCATATTAATTAACCTTTTTAAATACACGCATTCTAAAAGAAATTTGCATGAAGAATAATCTTGGAATACTTCAGTGAATATTAGACATCTATTCTGCCATGCCTTGAACATTAGAATTGACCCTCAAAAATGTGCTATGATAATTATGGCTTATTATGACTGAGAGGAATAACTTTGCAGTGAAATAATAAGCAATGTTCTTAAATCATATTATTTTGGGGGATTACTGGAAATGGAGTAAACTTAAATATCAGAAAGTTGCCTTTTCACAAATTGTTTCTTGTAATGCTAATCATTTGGGTTTGTTCATAGCCATTCATTCCACCCTCTAGAAATTATTCCAAGAGGAAACTTTATACCAGAAAAAGCTGATATTCTTCTTGTTTTTAGTTTAATGAAAATACATGTTTTTTTCTATTTCTTTATCACAGTTATTCTTTTTCAAGTGCATTAGATTTGAACTGTATGATAAAGCACTTTAAAGTAGTTGCTCTGAAAAAAAAACACAAAAATTTAGAAAATGTAAAGTCTCTATTTTTGAAAAAGCAAAAAGCAGTCTGCTAAATAAATGTACATTTTTTTTCAAAAAAGGCTAATAATACAGTATCCTAATTTCTCAGTCAGGTGTAGTTTCATTAAATGTTTAGCCATCTATTCATTCCTATGTTTTTTCAATAATTCATCTCTTCCTATACTATGCCTACATTAAATCTTAAACAAAGTTCCTTAGTTTTTTCCATTTATAAAATGTTATGCACACTAGTAGCACTATAAATGCAAGTCTGTGTCTGTCTGTTTGTGTAAGCATGTGATTCTTAAAGTGTTAAGCTACCATCTTTGGTACATGCTAAAAAGCAACGGCCTGTCATTAGCATAACACTTTATTGGGATAAAGTCAGAAAGCAATTTGTTTACATTAATTTATGGCTATGGATTTTACATTGCTGCACTACAAACATTCCTTGCTATTAGCAAAACCATTGAGAGTTAATGGGGTTTATAATTTTTTAATATTCTTTGGTTCTAAATACTAGTCCATTATCTTTTAGTTCCTGATTTATCTCAAATTGGTGTCCACGGCACAGACTTAACAAAGGACAATAGTGTATTGTGCAGTTCAGCCAGACTGGCAAGGGCTACATACAGGTGAAACTCGAAAAATTAGAATATCGTGCAAAAGTTCATTTATTTCAGTAATGCAACTTAAAAGGTGAAACTAATATATGAGATAGACTCATTAGATGCAAAGCAAGATAGTTCAAGCCATGATTTGCCATAATTGTGATGATTATGGCTTACACCTCATGAAAACCCCAAATCCACAATCTCATAAGGAGGGAAAGTCTCAAAAGGTGCCAAAGGTGCAAAAGAAGTTGGATGTTCCCAAAGTGTTGTATCAAAGCACATTAATAGAAAGTTATGTGGAAGGGAAAAGTTTGGAAGAAAAAGGTGCACAAGCAGCAGGGATGACCGCAGCCTGGAGAGGATTGTCAGGAAATGGCCATTCAAAAGTGTTGGCGACTTTCACAAGGAGTGGACTGAGGCTGGAGTCAGTACATCAAGAGCCACCACACACAGACAGATCCTGGACATGGGCTTCAAATGTCATATTCCTCGTCAAGCTGCTCCTGAACAACAAACAACATCAGAAGCGTCTTACCTGGGCTAAAGAAAAACAGACCTGGTCTGTTGCTCAGTGGTCCAAAGTTCTCTTTACTGATGAGAGCAACTTTTGCATCTCATTTGGAAACCAAGGACCCAGAGTCTGGAGGAAGAATGGAGAGGCATACACTGCAAGATGCTTGAAGTCCAGTGTGAAGTTTCCACAGTCTGTGTTGATTTGGGGAGCCATATCATCTGCTGGTGTTGGTCCACTGTGCTTCATTAAGTCCAGGGTCAACGCAGTCATCTACCAGGAGATTTTGGAGCATTTCATGCTTCCTTCCGCAGACAAGCTTTATGGGGATGCTGACTTCATTTTCCAGCAGGACTTGGCACCTGCCCACACTGCCAAAAGCACCAAAACCTGGTTCAGTGACCATGGGATTACTGTGCTTGATTGGCCAGCAAACTCGCCTGACCTGAACCCCATAGAGAATCTGTGGGGCATTGCCAAGAGAATGATGAAAGACATGAGACCGAACAATGCAGAAGAGCTGAAGGCCACTATTGAAGCATCCTGGTCTTCCAAAACACCTCAGCAGTGCCACAGGCTGATAGCTTCCATGCCACACCGCATTGAGGCAGTAATTGCTGCAAAAGGGGCCCAAACCAAGTACTGAGTACATATGCATGCTTATACTTTTCAGAGGTCCGATATTGTTCTATGTACAATCCTTGTTTTATTGATTGCATGTAATATCCTAATTTTCTGAGATTGTGGATTTGGGGTTTTCATGAGCTGTAAGCCATAATCATCACAATTATGGCAAATCACGGCTTGAACTACCTTGCTTTGCATGTAATGAGTCTATCTCATATATTAGTTTCACTTTTTAAGTTACATTACTGAAATAAATAAACTTTTGCATGATATTCTAATTTTTTGAGTTTCACCGGTAGAAGTGCTCTCTCAAATCCCTTTCCATAAAACTCTACTTCCCAGAGAAAGGCTTTTTTTTTCTGTACAAGAAATATTATAACTGTCCTTCTGTGCACAGAGGAACACAAATATATTCTTTTTCCAAATAGAACAAATAGTCTACTTCTTCAGTGGAAGAAAGGAATCATTGCTACTTGCTTTTCTTTGCAAGGATTGCTTGATTCCTGCCCAGCCTTTTCTCAGCACAGGTAAAAAAAACTTTATACAAAAAGGAGATTCTGTGAGGAAGCAGAGCATGGTAAAACCATGTGGGGATTCAGCAGAGGAATTGGGCTTTGGGAAGAACTCCTTTCATTTCTAGAGTTCATTTTTAAATCACTGTTCAAGATAATTTTTTTTTTGTTTAAATATCTTTGTTTTTCTCAGTGTATATATTTCAATATTTCTAGTTTGAAAAATACTTTCATGGAAATAACTGAGTCCCAAAGGCTGGACTCCCTCAACAAATCTTTTACCAAGAGCAGTTATAAAACACAGCACAACTTATTTTCCTTTCAAAATCCTTGAATCGGATTAAAAATTAGAGCCAAATAGTCTTCTCTCAAACAGGAATACTTTCAGCAGGAGTATTGGTGCTTCTGTCCAATGAAGTACTTTGGGTTGAATCTGGGATCCAACTCAAAGTATTTGCAAAAATTAATCAGCTGTTTCTTTTAAAAATAATGGAAAGCACAAAGTCTATATGAAAATGAATAATTTAGCCATCAGCCAAGCTTAAACCTTAGTTCCCAGAATAATTGCATATGATTTAATAGACAACTATTACAGTATAGCTCTCAATAAAAATACTTGCCTGCACTGTGCACCAGACTGTATAATCAGCAGAAATTAAAACAGCCAAAATCTGTAGGTCTACCACCAAAAGAACCTGTCCTAGATTATTCATTTCTTACTAGCTTTCTCTGGAAAGTAAATGATTATTACTAAGTGGTTGCCTGCAGTCTTAAAGCAGGGCCAGAATAATCTGCTGAGCCATGTAAATTTGTCAATTTTATACCATCCATGAAATTCACACTGATTTGCAAGAAAAAATAACTACGCTTTCAATTTCTGTGCTTTCCAAGACCCTTTTAGGAACTAACAAAATTGATAACATTTCTTTAAATAAAGTGAAGTTATATTCATGTGGCTATAAATTTCAGTCAAAGTTGGCATATCTAAACTAGTACTTCTTCATTGAAAGTACTTCTTTATAATTGTACATTGCCAATTATTTCCTATACAAAGTAAAATGAGGTGATTATAATGACAGAATTTTGTCTTACATCAGTGACAGACAGCTTACAGATACATTTAGCATTAAACAGCAGCCTTATTGTGTGATAGCTGAAAGATGTAACTCTGTTCTGCCAGGTCAGTTCTCCAAAATTTTCAGTCCTACTTGAAAATGTTAAAATTTGAATAGGGAACCTTCAGCAAAATATATCTGAACTATATCTGAACTACAGTGCTTGAAACAACAGGACTTTCCTTCACGTCTTATTTCAAGCAGTGTGTGTGTGTGTGTGTGTGCATCTGTGCATGTTTACAGGGAGGAAGCATCCCATTTGATGCAGTGTGGTGTAGAAATATATTTTCACTCATCTGCACTTTGAAATAAATCATAGGGTGAACTGTTTAATAAAGGCACTTTATTGAGATGGAAAAGGAAGTCTGCCACTGAGTTTTAAACTATCCCTTACGATATAAGGCCAATAATGGCAGAGTGCAAGACAACTAAGTAACTTTAAAGCTCAAATATCAAGAAATAGCATTATAGTATCATTCATGATGGGGCATACAGCAGACCCTTGTGATTTTAAGGGTTCTTCAGGTTTGTGGTGAATCATATACCTTGCAGATCATGAGGACTCCTAATGGTGCTCATATCTATTCTTTTTTTTTAGAAAAACTTTATTAACTTTTATTACATTAAAAACACACAAACAAACCCACACCAAACACAAACTGTCAGACACACCAACATAAACCATTAAAACATTAAAAATATTGTGTTCAGAACAACCTGTGGCAATATTTATTAATGAATCTTTTATATATTCTATCGAGTATTAACTCCTACTTAAATGTATTATACTCCATCTATGCCTCTATTGATAATTCCTATTCCTTCTTCTATCTCCTCTCTAGCCATTTGTACCAACGTTCCCACACCATATAGAATATTGAGTCTTCTTTATCTTTAAGACTTAACGATAATTTATCCATTTCCGCACAGTTCATTATCTTTTGTATAATCATTTGATCTTTTGGGATGTTGGGCTGTTTCCAACATTGCGCAAATGTAATTCTTGCAGCCGTTAAAATATGTATTAATAAATATTTTATACTCTTTACATATCTTTTCCTGAGAATTCCCAGCAAAAAGAGCTCTGGTTCTAAATCTACTTTTTCATCGATAATTTCTTGTAGCCAAATTTGAATTTTACACCAATATTTCCAAGCCTCTGGGCAGGTCCACCACATATGATAGTAGGTTCCCTCTTTCTCCTTACACTTCCAGCACATGGGACTCACTTTTTTATATATTTTCGCTAATCTCGAGGGAGAAAGATGCCACCTATAAAACATTTTATATGTATTCTCCTTATATGTTGTCGATTTTGTCATTTTATAATTTCTATTCCAAATGGTTTCCCAATCCACCAAATTTATGTTATGGTGCTCATATCTATTCTTATTAGAGAATAGAGTATCAATCAGAGATTTGCATCCATTTATTTGCAGGGCATTTATTATGCCAACTTCTTGGCAACAACATGGTTTGTTGTGCAAGGAAGGTTAAGTGCTAATGGAGAAACCTGCCAGAAGAAGTCTCTGGCAGTGCTTCACTAGATGCACCTGTGTTATTATATTAGGAAAGATGAAATTTCTAAGACTTTTACTCAGAATGTTTTTTTTTACTAAGCATCTGTAGAACCTGGCTAAATACAAGAAAACATAGCACATTTTTTGTCCAAATGCTGCTACAAGATAGTTCAAGGTCATTTATAATTGGGTTGTGGGTGTGGGGCTGATGGTTAAAGACACTGAACTGAAATTTGACAGCTCAGATTTGAGACGTGAGTGCCACAAGATGCAGTGAGTTCCCGTTACTTGCCCCAGCTTCTACAAATCTAGCAGTTTGAAAGCATGCAAATGTGAGTAGATAAATAGGAACTATTTCAGTGGGAAGGTAACAGCTTTCTGTATGTCTCTGGATGTAGTCATGCTGGCCACATGACCACAGAAGTGTCTTCGGACAATGATGCCTCTCTTGGCTAAGAAACAGGGAGGAGCACCGCCCCCTAGAGTCAAATATGATTGGACAAGGGTAATCTTTATCTTTCTTTATAATTGGGTTATACAATATTAGGAGAAGCTACAGCTCTAATGGATCACAGGAGAAGTAAATATTACTGGAAGGAATGAACAGTAAGAATTGGAATCATTTTTTTCATATTTTTTGAAATAAAGGATGGAAATTGGAGTATGGTATCCTTTAGGAAGTAACTACTTTCATTCCTATTTTGAATTCCCCTTTGCTATGTCTTTACTGATCTGAATACTCAGCCTGTGGGTCCAAAAATAGGTGCATACTTAAACATATATAGGCAAAAAATAGGGATGTGCAAATCAGTCTATAGTTTGATTAAGGCACTATTGTGTGTTCCATGCATGGATGGAAGCATGCATGTTTCATTGGTTGGTGGACAGATTTGGAGTCTGTGTGTTCTTGCTGAAGTTTCACAGCAAGAGCTAGAAAGTCCAAGGCTGGTGGAAAGCTAGGGAAGGTCCATGACATGGCAAGAGAAAGACAGCCACACAACAGCAGCAGCAACATGGACATGGGTTGAAATGGATTAGTGTACGGTTAGAGTGGGACTGCAGGAAGAGATTGTAGAAGAATGAAATGCAGTACAGTAGCCTTATTCCATTTGCCATTTAAACTGCCTGGGATCTGATTCAGCTGGATTTCCCAGGCATAATGCATATGGAAAGAACACTTTTTTTTACTTCATATCCCTTAACAACAAATTTACTTTTAAAAATTATTGTCTTTCTTTAATTGGGCATAATTAAAGTTGCGATTACTTTTTAAGGAAAGCAAACGTATCATATATTTTCAATGTATCAGGATTCATAATTACATAAACAATACTTAAGACTAAGTAGTGTGAAATACATTTTATTGATTTTTAACATTTTTTCATCTATTCCATAATTGGACATATGAATATAACGCCATGGTATGTTGATAGCTCTGTCTAGTTACCTAAATGCTTGTTTCTAGTTTGAATGAAACATCTCTATATAATTTTGTCTTGATTGAAACATTCCTGATTCTGATATGTTCAAAGCCAAATATAACAACTTCTTTCTTAACAGGCAGCTCAGATAATATAGAATGAAATACTACAGTTACCTAAGAAACTGATACAATTTGGAATCCATTAGCGGGATTGCTCAGTTCAGTATTAGTCTCCTGATTTTTCAGACTGAAATACTGTGAAATCCAAATTAAATTCATGACAGTAGATGATTTACTCACAGTCTGGTTTTTTAGACTATAGGTTCTGAGAATTAATAAACCCATTCTCCCTCTACATCTTTTTGAAATTAAAGATTGATTCCTTGCCTTTAAAAAAAGTTTACTAACTCCAAGTATTATATGTCCAAATAGATTATTGTAGTTTTGAAGGATCAGGTAGGTAGCAAAAACTAATGAAATACTGGATCTATAACAGCCAAACAAGAAAGAAAAAAAGGGATTTTCTCCTATTCTAAAGAAAAAGAGGTTTACACCTTACACAAATAGAGATATCATACTGCAGTACCATCTTAGTTAAAATATTACAATTTATAGATATGTCAGTGAAAGAACATTGAATTATTTGACTAACAGAAATTCTGGATATTATGAAGAAATGGAAGGGAAGGAAGAGGAGGAGAAGTATGATGTAGTGTTTGCATGTTGGACTAGGTTCTGATTCAAAATTATCACTATCCTAGGAAACTCGTTGGGTGATTTTGGGTTACTTATTCTTTCTCAGCCCAGCCTATATCACTGATCTGTTGAAAACATTCCTCCCCATCCAAACTGCCTTAAGAGATTAAAAAACATACAATGATCATCATCGTTATCATAACCATCAGCATCGTCACAGATAAATCAGTCACAAATTTCCCTTTATGTGAACTCTTACATTATCTTCAAAACAACTAAGCTGTACCACATAAGACAGGACTTTTCAATATAGAAACTGTGAACACTGTTACACAAGATTTTTATTTTTTTTACTATCATTTTCCCTTAAAGTGGCCAAAAATCTTATAATACAGGTAGTCCTGGACTTACAACATTTTATTTAGTGACCGTTCAAAGTTACAATGGCACTGAAAAATGTGACATGACCATTTTTCACACTTAACAACCATTGCAGCATCCCCATAGTCACGTGATCAAAATTCCAACTCTTGGCAACTGACTCATATTTATGATGGTTGCAGTGTCCCAGGCCATGCAATCACCTTTTTACAACCTTCTGACAAGCAAAGTCAATGGAGAAGCCAGATTCACTTAACAACAGTGTTACTAATTTAACAGATGCAATGATTCACTTAACTGTAGCAAGAAAGGTTGTAAAATAGGGCAAAACTCACTTAACCAATGTCTCACTTAGCAACAGAATGTTTGGGCTCAATTGTGGTCATAGGTTGAGGATTACCTGTATTGCCAAATCCATATGATTTTGCCTTCTCGTCCAATTCTTATGAGAGTTAACTATGTTCTGAGAATTTGGTGTCACATATACTGGTACCTGCACCTGGAAAACACCTGTAGTACCCTCATAGACAATTGAAGCCCTCCAGATTCGAGACCAGTCTTGCTAGAAGAAGTTTTCATATTCTCAGATCAGAGATAAACTGTTCATAAATATGAATAACTAAGACACCTGTGCCTTTCATAATTTTAAAGTTTGACAATAATTTCTTCCCAAAAGTTAAATGCTTTGTAGAAGTAATCTGAGAATTATCACATAGATGTCAAAATTGTTATAAACAACTATAACACCTTTCTTTTATTCATTAAAAGTAAACTCCTAGTTGAAGGCTTAGGGATAGATTTCTTTTCCACCTCATTTAGAGAGATCTGAATTTTAGTCTAATGAAATTAAATGAGCTCCTTCCTTTTGTTTCAGACTGTTAAATTCTTTTGTCCCTACTTTGCCTTATTCTGAAATTGCTTTTGGCTCTTTTCTTGTACTTACATTAAAGATTTCCATTACATTTTTATATTGTATGGATTACTTCCAAGTGCTTGATAGATTGGCTCATTCTATGCAAGAAACTGCAAGCTCAGATAATTTTTCATTAAAATACTCAGCTTCACTGAAATTCATGAATGCACTTTGCTTTACAAGTAAGTATGGATCTTGTATACAGTATATACCCCCACTTTGGGGAATCTCCTCAATAAATTACACGATTAGCACAATGAGTTTTTTTCCACATTGTGTGAGAAGTTGCACCACAAGACAAATTCTTTACCAAGCATTACAAAGTACACTAAAAAGAGGATTCATGTAATCAGAACTTTTTGAGCAATAGACAGATTTATAGAATACTTCCAACCAGAGTTATTTTTATGGTTCTGTTCTGGTTTGTTTCCTTGTGTTCTTCAAGGACGGTGTATGTTGCTGAACCACAGCCTCTCGTATTTATTCTCTAATACTACTGCCTTTAGTCATTGAGGGGAAATCTGACTATTTTTATTGTGGTTAAACCATATGAATATTAGAAAGAAATTATGTAAAGGGTCTCAGAATTCAGACTGTCAATCTGCCAATCAGCAACATAACTATTCTGAAAAGTGAACAAAAGGGGACCAAGGATGGTGAGGAATGAGTAACCAGTAAAAGCAGATTGGGATGGGGAGGTTTTGGGAAAAAAATCCCAAAGCAAGTTCCCCCATGAATCCGTATGGGAAATGCAGTTGTGCAATGCCTCAACATGTTGTCAACTGTTCCTTCTAATCCTGACCTTTCTCTTTCCTCATCACATGACCAAGAATGGAAGCAGATAGACTACACTATGCTTTTCAGTGCACAAATGTCCACAAATGCACAGAGATGTAACACATAGGGAGAGCAGAAACACACATATCCAGTGATCTTAGCTCATATATGTCCAACCTGATCAGACACTGGATGCACAGACACAGAAGTAACTACGTACAGTACATTTTTCAACCAATCCTTACAGTTACCACTTTTGCAGGTCTGTAAAGCAAAGGAAAACTGAAGTAAGATTATAACCACAATTGCAGTTCCAGTTAGTGATCATTTCACTTAATGAACCACTTCATTGGTTACTTTGTAGTTGCTAAACAAGGAATATCAGTTGAATTCTTGGTGGTCTCTGAGCTTGGTTGTTTTCTTGCAGATGTTTCATTACCAGACCAGGTAATATTGTTAGCGCTAAAAGGGAGTGGGGTTTGCTCTAATTATATATACTATGGCCTGCCCTCTGTACTAGTGATAAAGAGTAGTGATAAAGAGAAAAAAATGGACCCCATGCTAAGTCAGATTTTCCTGACAAGGGGCAAGATGGATATTATAAAAGTGTAGAGTCATCCATTCCACTTTGAGAACTTTATCTTGAGTTCCATAAATGACAAATTTTGCTTCCCTTCAGGGGTAATTTTTGGACCTGGAGCAAGCGTTATACTAAAACTTTATTACCATTGTCTACAATGGGAAGCATTCAACTGATTTTTCCCCATTAGAAGGAGATGGAATTTTGAGAAATGAGAGATACTTATTAGGTTATGAAGCTTTCAAAATGTCATAAAAATATACCACAGCTTTTCAGGTTGTAGTTTTTTTTATCTTTTTAAAAGAGCTTTTAACTTTATTGTTTTGGAATAGAACATGATGGTATTGGCAGCAAAAGTAGTTCCTATGGTCATATCTGTGGCAATTTTGAGAAAGTTTGATTAAGGGAACTTTGTGCAAAGGGAAAGGATGGTTGGAATGAATAATGGTTCCAATCAAAATATAATAAACATGATTATTGGGGCCGAAATGTTAATATATAAGGTAACCCATCTGTTTGAGACAACTTAGAATAGAACAATTGTGAAAACTAAGGATTTCTCTTCCGACATCTTTAAGACCTCAGATGATGCAGTTGCTGATCATATTGTAAAGATTTCTATTTGGGTGCAACATCTGTCAATCACTACATTCAATATTCCTCTCTATTCACCATGGTGTTTTACAACCACCACAACAGAATAATAAAATATATGTGCTGCATGACTTCCAGCAACTCTGGGAAAGCATTCCCCTATACAGTAGAACCTCTGGTCATGAACGCTTCTGACCATGACCAAATCGGGTTCCGACCAAAAAATTCACATTTTTTTTCCACGCCGATTTCCCCTTCCACACCATTTTTTTTGTAACTGCCAAATTTCCAAAATTAGGTTAAGGTCACAACCAAATTGGGTTGCAAACAAAATTATGGAATGAATTATGGTCATAACCAGAGGTTCTACTGAACTTCCTTTTGAGGAGAAGAATGCTGTTTTCACAAAGGCACTATTTTATTATATGTCAGGATTCTGGAGAAACAGGTCATGAAACAAAACTTTCTAGAAGACTTTGATTTGGAAGCAACTGGTTTATATCCATCTATTCCAGGTCAATAATGAAAATGTATTTGATTAAAGTAGATAATCACTGCTGCTTCTGGAAATGCTACCCTCAGTTTGGAGAATAATCTTGGATAGGGAGAGAATACAAGGGGGACACTTATTTATTTATAATTTTTTATAAATTTTGGCCACCCATCTTACTACAGAGTAACTGTGAAAGATGGGATATGCATATTCATGTATGTGTTTCACTGAATCTATAAAACATATATAAACTATGAAGATTTATAATAGAAGGAAAATTATATCTTCTCCTAGCCCAATCTAATGAACCCAAAGGCACTGTCAGGATTCCAGTTAGCATACCCAACCGAATCAAAGTATAGATTTATTAGGCATGTCATATTGGCACATCTGGGGAAAACCCGACTCTGGAGGACTCGAGGTTTTCCCCACCCAAATAAAACCCCAAAGTTCTTCCCCACTGGTCACATGTCCATCACATGATCCAACCAGGTCGCAGTCACCACCTAGGCTGGCTTTGGTCCACACCTCTCCAATAGCTGGTACACCATCCTTGGCTCCCATGGGAAAGAACGTTGTTTTGGCTAGACATCCCCAGTTATCTCCATCTCCTTCCTTTTTCTCACGTTCCAACCAGCTCAGCTGTGGCAGGCCTTAAGATGTTCCCAAAATGGCTCCAGCATAAAAAATGGCTTCAGGGCTGACAGGTATAGAAATAGTCACAATCTCTAGCGAGCACTCTTAGTTATTCATAATACCACAAATAAAACCAGCAGCTTTTTCCTGGGCAAAGTTCCCATGGTATTAATTAAGAGCCTTGGTGGTGCAGGCTGTTAAATGCCTAGCACTTAAGTTCCAGCTGCCTGCAATTACTGCAGGCTCGAATCCCACCAGGCTCAAGGTTGACTCAGCCTTCCATCCTCTCAGGGTAGGTAAATTGAGGACCCAAGATTGTTGGGGGCAATAAGCTGACCTTGTAAAAAATGCTGCTTAGTAATAAGCAGGCATATACAATGGAATGAAGGCTATTGCTGAGCGCATTGGGTTGTGTCCCAAAAATTGTAAGCCGCCCTGAGTCTTCGGAGAAGGGCGGCATATAAATGTAATTAAAAAAAAAATTCTATGCTATTAATTCCTTCAGTGGAAAGAAGGTTGCCAAATTGCTAGAACATGTTTTTCGTTCAAGAACTTTGGTCCCTTACTAGAGTTTCTAACCATAACCATATTTATATCCATATGCTCAGACAGTTATGTAAATATTAAAGTTATTCATGTTTAATTCAATATTGGGGAATACAGCCTCTAAATATATATGTCCTATTTAATTGAGGATCATTTATTGTAAGGCTCCATTTATGTGATTAAACATGCCTTTAACCAATTCTGTAGGAATAAACTCACTGATGCATCACTTTTTTCCCATTTTTATCATTCATATATATTTATTTTTTATAATGGGAAAGCATAATTTTCTTTCAAGTATCATACTTCAAGAAAGCATCATAATTAAGTAACCTGTAAGTATAACCACTTTAGGTTTTCTTATTAGTGTTATCATTGATGTACATATATTTTCTTTGTAAAAAATATACAACTGGCTACTTTAAAATCTGGTTTCTCAGTATGTGAACAACAGGATATAATTATGTTGCTTTTGCTAAATAGTGCTGTATCTCGATCAGTCACTGATTTATGTCTATTTGAAATTGTGGCTACTGCAATTTTCATAAAAATTACTTTCAATTACTTTACTTCCAAGCAATTAACTGATACACAATATTTTTCCACGATAGCAACTATAATATTATTCCCACTACTTCCTACTGCCAATCATATTCATCATCAAGAAAAGCATGTTTCATCACCTTTTAAAATAAGCATGCACCCAAATGATAAATGTTATTTAGCTGCACAGAAATACTATATATGTGTGGAAGAGAAAAAAGGCAATGAAACATGATGCAGTTAAGCACAAGGTATTTTTTTAAAGACTCTCCTTCAGCGTTCCATTTTATCATTTGACTAAGGTTGTTTTAACACCACTGGTCTTCCATTCCCCATCCCTTCAAAGCAGTTTGAAGTTGATTGCTTTCATTTTTATTGACTTTAAAATGTGGAGGACAACATTATGGCAGCTGAATCTCTATGGAAGGGGAGACAAAAGAGCCAGGGCAAATTGTTTATTTTATTTATTTATTTGATTTGTCAATCACTTACAAGGTATAAGCATAAACATAGTTATGAATACATGAAATGGATACATATAAGAAAAATAAAAAGAAACAAGAGGACAGGGATGGTAGGCACGTTGGTGCACTTATGCACGCCCCCTACAGACCTCTTAGGAAAGGGGTGAGGTCAATAGTAGACAGTCTAAGGTTAAAGTTTTTGGAGTTTGGGGAAGAAACCACAGAGTCAGGTAGAGTATTCCAGATGACCACTCTGCTGCTGAAGTCATATTTATTATGAATATTTATATTTATTATATTTATATTATATTTATATATAATTACTATATTTATATTATATTATAATATAAATATATATTTATATTATTTATATTTATATAGTCATATTTATTATGAAGTCATAGAAATATTGTATAACAATATTTCTTGCACCTTCCTTGATTCAGTGTCAAGTTGGCTTGATAATACTTTATTGAAGACAAAGGATCCTCCCTCTCCCTTCTCAGGGACAATCTAATGCTGGAACAGGTTGCAGTCAGATCAAGCAGAAGAGTGATGTTTTCCACCAAAAAGTGCAATTTTGCAAAATTACACAGGCATTCTGATTCATATGGAAAATCCATGGGAGGTCAGTGAGGTCTCCAAATGTAAGATACCAACTGACTAGCAGCAGTTCTGCTCCTTCCCATCGAGTCACAGAACCTCTTCTTCCTTGAGCATTTATGCTTTAATTGCTAGAAAGATCAAAGCCTTTCTATCAACCAGCTGTTAAAAGTTATTCACCCATGGCAGCCCTGCCTCCAGCTAGGGTTTTCTTTTGTTCTATTCAGAAAGCACAGAAATATTCTTGGAGCAAAAAACCCCGCAAAACCCTAAGGCAAAAACATATTTTGCTCTTTGTGCTATTTTCCCTTTTCCTGCACCTGCCTTCTAATACTAACTTGCTTGCATTTCCCAAGACTACTTGCAATCATATAGACAGATTTTTCCATGATGTCTCTAACCTGGTTCTTCAGGTCTTTGTCATTGTGGCAACAAAATCCATCTGTCTTGCTACTGGTTATTATCTTTTTCCTTCCATCTTTTTCAGCATTAGGGCTTTCTCCAGAGAGTTAGGTCTTTGTATAATGTGTCAGAAGTAGGATAATTTGAGCTTTGTCATTTGTGCCTCAAGTAAGAGCTGTGAGTTGATTTGTGTTATAATCCATTTGTTTGTTAACTGCAGAGTGATTTATTGCATTAATCCATTGCCTGCATTTGCACATTATAAAACTATGTATGTAGTTCGAGACTGATACTTACTAAACCTTACTAAAAATTATTGAATTCAATAAACTGAGGTTTAATGGACATTCAGGGCAACATTTGATTGGAACACAGCATTTTCCTAAATTTAAGATCACACAATTGAATAAATGTTGAATAGGATTGGTTGTGAGCATGTTTGTTTTATTACCCCACCCCCAAATGGGTTCTCTTTCCTCCAAATGAAGCATTCAAAGCTACATCATTGATTAATTTGACTGAATAATCACTGCAGAGATCAAATTGGGCAGGATGTGAGAATAAACAGTGAAGTTAATAGAGCTGAAGCTTTCTGCATTTCAAATTCAAAGGGAGAAAAGAATGCAGGAGTGGTCATGAGACACCTATCACCAACTCCTTAAAGCAACTATTCCAAGTAGTATAGCATCATGTCATCCCTTTCAATGGTGGAAACAAAATTCTGAGGAAAGATACAGTTGCTTTAATGAATTCCTGGTAAGCACTGATACCCGGATGCCAAAATGTGATCCAAATCACCTTTTTAGTTTGAAATCAGAGGGAAAAAAATACTATTCTAACAACAAACACATTTCTTCCATTTTTCTAATTTAATTTAATAGAAAATAACTTGTTTTTGTAATTACTTTCCAAGTAGAATTTTGATTGATTATCATGATAGTTCCATTACATATTCAGTAATGAGCTTGTCAAACTTGTGTATAAATGTCCATATTTTATTCTATGATCATCTTTTCTGCAAGCTTCATCCTTTCTAATCTTCTACATTTTAGCTAAATTCTGAAGAAATATCAAACTAGTGAAGAGTGAAATTCATCCTATTGGAATTTTTATAGATTGCAAAGTTTGAGCAGCCAGGGAACCTTCAGAGTGATTGAAAAAATGAGAACCCAGATAGACCTGCATCAGCAATAGTATCTCCATTTTCAATAAGAAAATAAACTCCAAATCTCCATCAATAAAAAATAGAAAAATATGATCAAGCATATTTGGAATAAAGTAGAAAAACAGAAGCCTCTTTTGCAAGCCAAAAAAGAGCTTTAGAAATAGCTAGATTGGCATCATATGGGTAAAAGTGAGCACACTGGTAAGCCTTCAAAAGTAAGGTTCTACAGCTTCTCTATAAAAAAAAAACTTCCTTCTGTAGTTAAGATACACTGTTAAATATAGCATCCCAAATAAAGATTTTTTTTTGCTTCATATCAGACATGACTGCCTTTTACTGGTAGAATGAGGCTCTGATTGAAGCTCAATATCATAATTTCTTTCTAATATAATTTTGACTAGATTGCTACTGACCCTGTGAGCTGTCATACATATGTCACACAAAGCCAAATTAATATTCTGCGACTAACTGTGAGTATTATTCTTGTTATTGTTTTTATGTCAGGCTTATCCTGACTTGGACATTTGGGAAAGAAAGACCCTGAACTCCATTTCTCAAAGTGAAAGGCTATTTTACTAAAGGCAAGCTGGATCTGAGTATTCCCTCACAAAGTTTGCAATTTTCCTTTTTCCCTGGCCCTCCCCCTTGACCTATGTACCAGTGTCCACAAAAGCATTTTTGGTTTTGATGTTTTGGGAACAGCTTTGAGGTTTGGTGCCTCTTTTATGTAGTTTCACATTCTGTACTCAGGCTCTGTCCTTGATTGACTGGTTTATTCTGGATTGACACTTCTGGTTCTTGTCACCCTGTCATCTCCCTTTCTTTTTCTGTCCATTCCCATGCCCGTTCCTTACTTCTTCAAATGCCTCCCCCTTCCTTGCATTTTATAGCAGAATGCCAGTGAAGCGAAGTATACTGAAGCTGGTAGGCCTGACATTTTATTTATATGCCACCAAACTCCCAACTCCAAGGCAGGGTTCCTCAAAGTATAAATGTATTAGGCCTGTCAGATTGGCACAGCTGGTGAAAACCTGAATCTGAAGTCCCCCAGGTTTTCCCCACTGTTCAAATCCAAAGTTCTTCACCACATTACACACAACCATCATGTGCCCCAATCAGGTCTCTCTCCCCTCCTGGATGCCTCCCATCCACACCCCTCCAGGTGCTGGTGAGAGTGTCCTTGGTTCCCAGAAGAAAGAATGTTATTTTGGCTACATATTCCCCTCAGCTCTCTCTATTCCCCCTTCCTTTTCCCACAGTTGCAGCCAGCCTTGCTGTGGTAACCCTAAAAGATGCTCAAAGATGGCTCCAGGGTTGACAATAAGTGGTCCCATCTTCCAATAGTTTCTAGCTTTAGAACAATTGCTATAGTTGTCTGTACTGTATGTGTGTATATATATATATATCATTTATAAGTTAAATCTATAAAACTGAGCAGTTTTTTTTCCTCCTCTTGGTTATTTTTTCCATTATCATATTCCAGGAAATTTGTGTGTGTGTGTGTGTGACAGTGAGTGAGCGTGTGTGTGAAGAAAACAATTTACATATAATGAGTTATGTATATAAAGATTGCTCCAATTATAAAACTACAAAATGTTTGGTTCCCAGGAACATTTCTGTTTAAAAAAAAGCAATAATGTGCCATTTATGGGAAGCAATGTAAAATATACCAGCATCCATTTACATTTCCTTTTATATAGAAGCCCTGAAGTGCTGATGAAGTCTTGGTATCAGCAAATCTGCCATTTTATTGCAGTTATTCACTGCCCACAACAATTCAACTGAAAATTAATTAGCAATACCCTACCATAAATCTCCATAGTATTAGCTAAAATGCCAATCCTGTAATCACTTTCCATTAAAGCCGAAAGTACTAATTAAAATTGACTTCCCCTTCCCTTTCTATGTTTTGGTAAACTGCTTTTAGTTTTGAGATAAAGCCATAGGAAGGAAGACCTGTCCCTGAGTAGACTGTATAATCTCCCTCCTGCTATAAAGATAACAATGCATGAAATGAGAATGAGCATTTAGGAACAGAAACTGATATGCGCACAATGTGAGGACAGGAGCATGTGGGTATGGAAATAAGAAGAAAATATGTCCTCATTAAAACCACAGCTCTAACTACAAAGAAAGCTCACAGGCAGGGGTGGGATTCTACCGATTTGGACCGGTTTGGTAGAACCAGTTGTTACAATTCCCAGTAGGTTTGTTTGCTTATTTGCTTCTGATACTTGCATAAATCCCAATGTTAAAAATCAAATCCAATAATCTTAATCTCCCTTTCTCTCTCCCTCTCCCTTGTGTGTGTGTGTGTGTGTATGTTCTTTTATATATTTTGACATACATACTTAATATTCTTGCTTCACATTTTCTATAGGACAGCAACTTTTTCAGATGATTTGGGTTGGCACTGATTGCCCCACAATCACTCAACCAGCTTTCACAATGTCATGATTTCTAGGCCAGCATAGACAGACAGACAGCAGATGATAAACAGACATTTGTATACCCAATGGTTTTTGCTTTGTTATTTTTCATACATTGCTAGAGTAGTTGAAATTAGTAAGTTCCTTTGTAACTTTGAATGGTCACTAAACAAATAGTTGTAAGTCAAGGACTAGCTGTAAAGTACATTAATAAGCCACTCCTTATCAAACTTAAGGAGCAATATATTAATATATTGCATATATTAATTAAGAAAGCTGTCAGGTTTCTTTAGACAGTGCTACACTAGCCAACAGCAGAAGCAAGCTTTAAGGACATAAAGCTCTGTTTTGTACATTTTTTTGTAAAAAAGCTATAAATGTTACCAAAAGAATTCCAGCAATTCCTATATGTCAAATTTCAAGGTTTATTTACAGAAACATCACGACTTAAATCCTTGAACGTCTTGGTGATATGAATCTGACCCTACTTTGGTAACAGAGTAGGTTGGAATCCAGCTGTTTTCTCTGATTTTTCATAAACACTGCAAACATGTAATGTTTGCATTAATAATCAGTGCATCTGCCTTTCTGAAAATGTAGTTATTTACAATTTCTTAAGATAGAAAAAAACTGTCAACAATTCTCTTCTGTGAGTCCCAAACTATACAGCAGTAGTAAAAGACAAGCAATTAAAATAGCAAAAATAATAATCTCACTACCAGCAGCTATAACCAGCTGAAGGGCTGCTTAGGTTCTAACCATGAAACCATGAAAAACTATTTTTCACACATCAATTATTTCTGCAGTCACATTATCACATTGTGGTTAGCCGTAGTATAGTGGGAAAAACAGATTTCCTGTAGTTCTTCCTCAAATCATGAACAGCTGGAGCAAAGCAACATAAACTGTTGACCACTTGAGAAAATATCAAGCATGTAAAATCATTTTTCCAGAATATATCAGAAGTCACTAAGAAATAAAAAAAATTAAAAATGAGGATAGTTCTGATTGCATGTGTATGTATATATATGTGTGTGTGTGTGTATGTGTAGTATACACTCACATACACACATATACACTGTATATACAGTACATTTCTTAAAATTCAATTATTAAATGACTCATAATTACTGAAAAATATCAAAAATAACAAAGTTTGAATCTGAAATTTTATTTAGTTTTACCACCCAAGAAATTAATTGAAGTATACATGATTTTACTCCACATGGTGAAGTAGGTTAGACTAAGAGATTATGGCTGATCCAATTACTAATTGAACTTACTGAGTAAAGATTTTAATCCCTTGCCTTATATGAATACTTTGACAATATTGGACCATCTAAATAAGTTTGTAAGTCCATTTTCATATTTCAAGCAATATGCAGTTGCCTTTCAAATGGAGATCTGCACAAAACCCATGTGAAATATAACTTACAAGCCATGTAAACCTGTCTTCAAGTGATTTAATTTTTAAAAATCACAGTTTTTGTCACCTTTTAGAGGCATTCAAATCTGATGATTCTGGATCTCATATTTACATGATGTTGGAGATAAGCAGGTCACTGGGGAATATATTCTGGCTTCTGCACAAAACAAATATTGGTAGGTGTCAGCCCTAGAAGGAATTTCCAGAAATGTTGCCAAGAAAGCTTTATTTTGGGCTGCAGAAGTCAGCATTGCCTCAATTACATAAAACAAACAAAATAACTAATTCAAATGGTCACACCTTGAAATTCTAGAGGAGAAAAAAGCTAATTAAAGTATACTCAAATCAAACAGGAAAAGTTTAAAAATCAGAGATAAGGAGCTTTAGAGGCCACTCTATGCAAAAATTTTCCATTTTTTTTAGACTAAATCAATCAAATCCCAACCTTTTAGGTGTTCTAATAAATAAGATATTGACTATGTGGTGTAATATAAATAGAGGAAGAATTCTGAAAATCTAATGCCCTGCAAGGACTTTTTCTTTTAAAATTTATCTTATGCCAATATCTAATATTGGGAGGTCACCGTTCCGCAGATAGGCGGGTGTGAAGCCCTCCTCTTGAGGTTGGGGCCTGGTGGTCGGTTGGGCCTGCTGCTTATATACCTATCCCCCAACTATGTGGCAACGGCCCTGCCTGGGCTGCTCGATGCCCTCTCGGGAGTGGCGGTGGAGTTCCCAAGCCTTTTGGTTTTGGGTGACTTCAACCTGCCCTCCCTGGGGGGGACGTCAGGATTGGCCCAGGAGTTCATGGCTTCCATGGCAGCTATGGACCTGACCCAAATAATACAGGCCCCCACACATCAGGGGGGCAACACGCTCGACCTTGTTTTTGTCTCAGAACGTTGGCGTAGTGATCTGGGGGTGGGCATCGTGAATGTCCAACCCATAGCATGGTCAGATCACTATCTCCTGTGGCTGGTCTTCTAACAAGTGGCCCCACACCGTTGGGATGAGGAGCCACTGAGATGGTTCCGCCCCAGACGTCTGATGGACCCTGAAAGGTTCCAGACGGAACTGGGATTTTTGCCCGCCTCCCTTATCCACAGCTCAGCCGGGGTACTGGCAGCCACTTGGCAACAGGCCGCCACTGAGGCCCTCGACCAAGTTGTCCCCTTGTGTCCCTCACTCACGCAGATCCCAGATGGCTCCTTGGTTCACAGAGGAGCTCAGGGAGATGAAGCGGTGTAGGAGGGGGTTAGAGAGCAGGTGGAGATCGACCCACTCTGAATCCGACCGAGCCCAGCTAAGAGCCTATATTAGGACTTACCTGGGAGCTTTGGGGGCGGCGAAGAGGTCATACCTCTCCGCTCTCATAGCATCCGCAGACGACCGCCCAGCTACCCTGTTTAGGGTCACCCGCTCCATCTTACATCGGGAGATGGGGTTGGATCCTATGCAGGGTAGAGCTGAGGAATTTGGTCAGTATCTGCTGGATAAGATCACTCAGATTTGGGAGGGGTTAGACTCTAACTTGCAGTGGTCTGAGGAGGGAGGGACAAGAAGTCCGGCCGATATCATCTGGGCTGAGTTTGATCCTGTTTCCGAGGATGAAGTGGACAGGATTATGCGACGCTTGAGTTCCACCACATGTTTATTGGACCCGTGCCCTTCCTGGATGGTGTATGCTGCCAGGGAGGTCACGTGCGGCTGGCTCTGGGCAGTTGTCAACACTTCGTTAAAGGAGGGCTCTTTCCCCGCCGCCTTGAAAAAGGCGGTGGTGGGACCCCTCCTGAAGAAGCCTGCCCTGGACCCAGCTGTATTAAACAACTTTCGTCCGGTCTCCAACCTTCATTTTTTAGTGAAGGTTGTTGAGAGTGTGGTGGCTCAACAGTTTCCGCTTTTCCTGGATGAAGCGGACTATCTAGATCCCTATCAATCGGGCTTCCAGCCCGGGTTCAGTACAGAGATGTCATTGGTCGCACTGGTGGATGATCTCTGGAGGGCGCGGGACAGAGGCTTTTCCTCTGTCCTGGTCCTATTAGATCTCTCGGCGGCTTTCGATACCATCGACCATGGTATCTTATTGCGGCGCCTTGAGGGGTTGGGAGTGGGGGGCACTGTTCTGCAATGGTTCTCCTCCTACCTCTTGGGGCGTTTGCAATCGGTGTTGGCAGGGGGGCAGAGGTCGGCCCCAAGGGCTCTCATGTGTGGCGTCCTGCAGGGATCGGTCCTCTCACCCCTCCTGTTCAACATCTATATGAAGCCGCTGGGCGAGATCATCCGAGGTTTTGTGAGGTATCATCAGTATGCTGATGATACCCAGTTATGCATCTCCACCCCAAACCAAATCAGTGATGCCCTCTCTGTGATGTCCCATTGTTTGGATGCGGTACGGATCTGGATGGGCAGGAACAGACTACAGCTCAATCTGGCCAAGACTGAGTGGCTGTGCGTACAGGCATCTCGCTCCAGTGAGTATATTCCACCTTTGGCCATAGGGGAAGAGGTGTTACCCCCTGTGGATAGGGCGTGGAACCTGGGGGTTCTCCTGGACTCACGGCTCAGTTTGGAGGAGCAGGTGGGAGCCGTGGCCATGGGGGCCTTTGCCCAGTTTCGGCTGGTTCACCAGCTCCGCCCTTACCTGGATCGAGATGCCCTTCGCACGGTCACTCATGCACTTGTTACGTCCCGACTCGACTACTGCAACGCTCTCTATGTAGGACTGCCCTTGCATACCATCCGGAGGCTCCAGCTGGTGCAGAATGTGGCCGCGCGGGTTGTGATGGGAGTCTCCCGATACTCCCATGTTACGCCCCTCCTGCACGAGCTGCATTGGTTGCCGGTTGCCCTCCGGGTGTGATTCAAGGTTTTGACATTAACATTCAAAGTCCTTCATGGCATGGGTCTGGGGTACTTGCGGGAACATCTCCTGCCAATATCAAATACCGGTCGCCCTGTGCGAGCACACAGGTTGGGACTCCTCGGGTTGCTGTCCGCACGACAATGTCGACTTGCGGTGACCCGGGGAAGGGATTGGCCCCCGCCTTATGGAACCAGCTACCCGTTGAGCTCCGGCTGGCTCCCGATCTCTCCTCTTTCCGGCGCGATCTAAAAACCTGGTTGTTTTTACAGGCTGGGCTGGACTGATCTCCTAGGGGAGAGGGTGGGTTTTAAATTCGATTTTAATTCAGTTTTATACTTGTATTTTGGCTTGTTTAGTTTAATTTCTTTTTAACTAATTTATTGTTCTGTGTTTTTATCTGTGAGCTGCCCCGAGTCCTTTCTGGAGAGTGGCGGCATACAAGTCAAAACAAATAATAAAATAATAATAATAATAAAAAAGAACCCCAAAATCATCACATTTAGATACTATGTTGTCTAACAGCATAAATGTTTTGTTTTTGTTTTTTGCTGTAAGCCTCTAATTGTTCCTAAAAGTACTCTGCTACTATGGGAAAATCCACTACAGCCAAGCAGAAAACACATGCAGTAGGGGCAAATGAAAAATTCATTATTTGAGTGAAAACATAGACGATAGCATTAACATAGATCATTTTAAATGTACAGAAAAAAAATTTTGCTTGGAAAAATGCTCAGTGTTTGTGACTCTAGTTATAAGTAGTCCTTGCTCAGAATTGTTCAAAGTTACAGTGGTTAAAAACAACAACAACAACAACAACTTTGTGACCAGTCCTCATATTTACAGCCATTGCAACATACTGGGTATTGTGACTGCATTCAGGGTTTTGCAACTGACTTACAACAAGCAAAATTAATACAGAATGTGAACATGGTCATGAATGTTTCACGTATTGTCTTTGGGATTTGCTTAGTAATGAAGCAAAGGTGAGGTTATAAACCTAGTGTAGTCATGTAATTTTTCACTTAGCAACTGCGGCATTTAGTAACAGAGTTGCCTGTCCCAATTGCAGTCAGTAAGCAAAGACACATTTGCATATTTACATGGGAAACAAAGTACAACTTTGTGGGATTTCTCATCCCAGCATAATTCCATGGGAGCAAGAACTGATCTCCCAGTATCACTTTCTAGGAACTCTTGGAAAGTCACAAACTTATTTATCACAAAGTGGCCCCTCCAAACTTTAGCAACCACAAATGCAGTTAAGCTTCAGCTTCTTTTTTAAAATATAAAAATAATATAAATAACTGAACCAGTTGGCTTTATCTATATATGTCTATAACTTTACTGCTCATGTTGTCTAGAACACTCTGTTTATGTGACATTGATGATATAGTTGAAAAGGAACAATGTATTCACTTAATCACTAATTATATTAAATATGTGTTCCTTCGGGAATTGATGCCACAATCTCCTAAAAGTAATCAGGATAGCCAAGAAACTTAATGATAGAGATGCTCAAATGTAAATCAAGTAACAGTGCAAATTTATTTGGAAGCCTTTGGATTGTCACGGTAGATGTACTAAAGTTCATTCCAGGGCTACAAGTGTGTTTTATAATCAGCCTCCAGAAACTAAAACAGCTGTGTTGAAGAGTTTGCTGAACAGCTGTCTGTTGGCTATTTGAAGTACACAAAGTACTTAAAGTACACAAACAACTCCAGAAACTATTATCATAGGAAGAAACAGGAAAAATTACCTACAATCTACCTCAAAAGTCAGTAATTTAGAATGTATGCAAATAATATTTAATTTCTAGAGCAAGGGTGTCAACTCAAGGCCTGCAAGCAAGATCCAGCCTGTGATGTGGTTAGATCTGGTCCACGGAGGCACCCTGGAAACAGTGAAAGATTGGCCCATAGCACCTCAGCCCAGCCCATGCCGACCTGGTGCTGATCTACAATCTGGCAGCAGCCATCTGGAATATGGTCAGCCTTAGATCTGCAAGGCTGGCCTGGAGAAAGTGAGGGGTTGCCCCCACTGCCTAGGCACCTGCACAGGAGGTGGGGAGCATGCATGGGGCCTGATGTCCCTGGGGACCACCTTGCCCCGCAGGCTGAGCACTCACCCAGGACACCATTGCTCGCCACTTCTTGTGCTTATGCCCAGGAGGCAGGGCCAAGGCAGCAGAGTCGTCTCTCACTGGCTCCAGAGCAGCTACATGGATCAGATCTAAGGCTGGCATTCAGGCCCAGATGGCTGCCACCACTGGTAGATGAGTGCCTGGTTGAAGTGATGCAGTCCTTTGCTGTTTCCAGGGTGGCCCCATGGGCCAGGAGAGTTGGCAGCATGGCCGGTGGTTGTGCTGCCATCGATTGTGACTTTCCCATGTGGAGGCTGAGGCTGTCCCAGTGAAACGGAAGCTTCGCGGGCTGCAAGACCAGGCTCAGAGTAGGACGAAGGGAGGGAGAGAGACTGGTAGCAGTTCTCTTTTACTGTGACAGCCCCTGCCCCCCACCATTGGACAGCTTGTGCCAGTGCCTGCCCTGGCACCCTTGGGCTCTTGTGTCCTTTATTTTATTTATTTTATTTATTTATTAATTGGATTTCTAACCCGCCCCATCTCCCGAAGGACCTACCAGGCAGGAGTTCCATTGGTAAAGCTGGTCTGGGTTTCCCAATCTGTGGGCAGAATAAAGGCTGACAGAGCCTTGCCCCATGCCCTGCACTCCGAGGTGATGCCTGCAGATTGGGCTTGGCCAGGGGCACCTGTGGGTGAGGCTGCGAGCCATCGCAACTGGAAGGTGCCGTGGGGCAGAGGTGAGGGGTGAGCTGGAGGGGCTGTGCCCTGGCCCGGTGCTTGGGTGGGTAAATCAGAGCAAGACTGCAGCCTGAGCATCTGGTGAGGGAGCCTCTGGGCACATGCAGAGCACCCTTGCTTGCTTCACCTGGGTCAGGGTCTGCAACTGAGAAGTCCTAGTGGCAGCCATCTGGGCTGGAACAGGTCAAATCTGACTTGAAAGGCCTCCCTGCTGCCCTCACCCCACTCACAGGAGGCAGTGAGCCCTGCAGCCTGACTGCATTCTGAGAGCTCCCTTTCATCCAGCATGCCAGCGCTTGCCAACTCCTATGGACATGCCCAAGGGATGGGGCCAAGGCTGCAGGGTGATTCTTGCTGGCTCCAGGGCGGCCACACAGGTCAGATCTAAGTCTGACCATGTTCCAGCTAGATGGTCACACTAAGTTGTAGATCAATGCCATGCCCCACCAGTGTCTCCATGTCCCATTCACCAGCCTGGCCACACTGCCCCCTTTCACTGGAGCTGCCCTACCCCTGCATGGGAAAGCCACAGCTGGTGGCAGCACTGCTAATCTCTATCCCTGCCCTCATCCCTTCCTCAGCATGGAGGAAGACTGGGACAGCATGAAAGGCGTTTGCAATCTGACGAGACTTTAGGGCAGTGAAATCCCTTGCTTGCTCCCATTGGTTTCCAAATGCCTTTCGCACTGTTGCAGTCTTGACGTGAAGAGTGTTTGCAAGCTGATGAGACTTTGGGGCAGACAAATTGCCTTGCTTGAAACCTCCCATCTTCCAACTTGTAAATGCTCTTTGTGCCGAGACTAGAACAGTGCAAAAGGCATATTCAAGCTGATGGGAGGCTTCAAGCAAAGCAATTTCACTCATTGTCTTGCAAACCCTCTTTGGCCAGATCTGGTACAAGCCTCAGTTAGCTGAAAACAGAGGCCTAAACTAGTGTGATGCAAGATCAGCAGTGCAACATACAGAGGGTTGTAGGAGACCGGCGCAGCTGAAAATGGAGCTTGGGAGCCCAATTTCGCTAGCAGAGCATTTGAGCCACCACAGGCACCCCTGACATGAGTGACTTTGAGCTGGCCACGCCCAGTCCTGCCCCCCAAGGTCAAACACAACCCTGATGTAGCCCTCAATGAAATCAAGTTTGACAGGCCTGGTCTAGTATGTTGACAGCTATTGTTCTGGAAGTAGAGAGATATAGCTGAGAAGGGGATTTTTTAAATTCTCCATGATATATACAGGTGAAACTCAAAAAATTAGAATATCATGCAAAAGTTCATTTATTTCAGTAATGCAACTTAAAAGATGAAACTAATATATGAGTTAGACTCATTACATGCAAAGCAATATAGTTCAAGCCGTGATTTGTCATAATTGTGATGTTGATGGCTTACAGCTCATGAAAACCCCAAATCCACAATCTCAGAAAATTAGAATATTGTGAAAGTGTCCCACTCTAATCAGCTAATTAAGCCATAACACCTGCAAAGGGTTCCTGAGCCTTTAAATAGTCTCTCAGTCTGGTTCAGTAGGAATCACAATCATGGGAAAGACTGCTGACCTGACAGTTGTGCAGAAAACCATCATTGACACCCTCCATAAGGAAAGTCTCAAAAGGTAATTGCAAAAGAAGTTGGATGTTCCCAAAGTGCTGTATCAACGCACATTAATAGAAAGTTATGTGGAAGGGGAAAGTGTGGAAGAAAAAGGTGCACAAGCAGCAGGGATGACCGCAGCCTGGAGAGGATTGTCAGGAAAAGGCCATTCAAAAGTGTTGGGGACTTTCACAAGGAGTGGACTAAGGCTGGGGTCAGTGCATCAAGAGCCACTACACACAGATGGGTCCTGGACATGGGCTTCAAATGTCGTCTTCCTCTTGGCAAGCTGCTCCTGAACAACAAACATCAGAAGCGTCTTACCTGGGCTAAAGAAAAACAGACCTGGTCTGTTGCTCAGTGGTCCAAAGTCCAGTTTTCTGATGAAAGCAACTTTTGCATCTCATTTGGAAACCAAGGACCCAGAGTCTGGAGGAAGAATGGAGAGGCACACACTGCATGATGCTTGAAGTCCAGTGTGAAGTTTCCACAGTCTGTGTTGATTTGGGGAGCCATGTTATCTGCTGGTGTTGGTCCACTGTGCTTCATTAAGTCCAGGGTCAATGCAGCCATCTACCAGGAGATTTTGGAGCACTTCATGCTTCCTTCCGCAGACAAGCTTTATGGGGATGCTGACTTCATTTTCCAGCAGGACTTGGCACCTGCCCACACTGCCAAAAGCACCAAAACCTGGTTCAATGACCGTGGGATTACTGTGCTTGATTGGCCAGCAAGCTCGCCTGACCTGAACCCCATAGAGAATCTATGGGGTATTGCCAAGAGAAAGATGAGAGACATGAGACCGAACAATGCAGAAGAGCTGAAGGCCGCTATTGAAGCATCCTGGTCTTCCATAACACCTCAGCAGTGCCACAGGCTGATAGCTTCCATGCCACGCTGCATTGAGGCAGTAATTGCTGCAAAAGGGGCCCAAACCAAGTACTGAGTACATATGCATGCTTATACTTTTCAGAGGTCTGATATTGTTCTATGTACAATCCTTGTTTTATTGATTGCATGTAATATTCTAATTTTCTGAGATTGTGGATTTGGGGTTTTCATGAGCTGTAAGCCATAATCATCACAATTATGACAAATCACAGCTTGAACTATCTTGCTTTGCATGTAATGAGTCTATCTCATATATTGCTGCATTGGTTGCTGGTTGCCCTCCGGGTGAGATTCAAGGTGTTGGCATGCATTCATTCATTCATTCATTCATTCATTCATTCATTCATTCATTCATTTATTTATTTATTTATTTATTTATTTATTTATTTATTTGACTTGTATGCCACCCTACTCTCTAAGGACTCAGGGCGGCGAACATTAAAACAGAAGAAGTTTACAATAAAAAGAATTAAACAAATAAACAAGCCGAATATAATTAAGAATTAAAATTTAAAACCCTCAACTCCACCCCCCGGGTCATTCCAGGCTGGCCTGTTGAAACAACCAACATTCAAAGTCCTTCATGACTTGGGTCCAGGGTACTTGTGGGAGCGTCTCCTGCCAATATCGAATACCAATCGCCTTGTGCGCGTGCACAGACGGGGACTCCTCGGGGTGCCGTCTGCGAGACAGTGTTGGCTGGCGGTGCCTCGGGTAAGGGCCTACTCTGTTGCAGCTCCCACCTTGTGGAACCAACTATCTTTGGAGCTCCGTTTAACTCCTAATTTCCACTCTTTCTGCCAGATTTGAAAACCTGGCTTTTTGAACAGGCCGGACTGGACTGACCTCTTGGGGCGGGGGTTTTAAATTGATTTTAAATTAATTTTAGGGATTGGGTTTGCTTAGTTTAATTCTTTTTAAAATATTTATTGTTGTATTTTAATTGTGAACCGCCCCGAGTCCTTTCGGAAAGGGGGCGGCATACAAGTCCAATTATATATATATATGTATATATGTAGGTCTTGGTGTATTTGGGTCTTGTCCCATGTAAGATTGAGAATACCTTGGCAATGTTTCGACAAAATCTCATCCGTCATCTTCAGGCTGGTGTCTTCAGCTTCGTTCTTCTGGGCGAAGTGTGTGATAGTTTTGTTTTTCCCTTTTAAACTCCAGAGTTGGCTGTGTTGTTACTTCTTGATTGGTTGATGGAGTTGATGTATGCAGATTGGATGGCTTTTTCCTGAGACCCTGTGTGGCTGAGGTGCTGGCTGTATGTCTCTCAGCCTTTTGTGTTGTAACGACCTGGGTAATGGGCTGTGTGATGACCTTCTGAGTTCTATTGTTGTGACATCCTGGGTGTGGTGCTGTAATCTCCTGGGTCGTTGTCTGTGTTGCAACCTCCTGATGTTTTGTAACATTTTTTTGCTTAGTTGCATTACTGAAATAAATGAACTTTTGCACAATATTCTAATTTTTTAGTTTCCCCTGGATATGATATCATATCATATGAGATATATACGATATATGGTATGCTGAAGAAAGGGTAAGAAAAAAGCAGAAATCTCTGTTCCAAACATCAACCCCCATGAACATGAGAACCTCAAAGCTCAGAAGATGTTCTGAAGTAAAAGGGGATGAAGTTATGAGATAAGGAAGAGAGCTGGCTGTTGGAGATGTGGGGGTGTAGCTGAGGGGACAAGTCAGTTTTGTTTCCCCAACCTGTTGATATGCTGCGTCAAGAATGGTGATTATTGCTTGGTCAAGGGAAGAGAGAAACCAGAAAGTAGCTATGTTATTTTGTACTTTTGTATGAAACATATGCCTTTCAAATATATGTGCTTTCTGGGCTGGTGCCACACTGCCTGAAAGAACTCTTGCTAAGCAAAAAGTCTCTGCCAAAAGCTTAAGTACCTGCCATTAAGTCCCTATCGGTTTTGAAGGCACCATTATTTTGTAAAAAGTGACACCTCTCAAATGATTGGGCTAAATTTGGCCCAGTAAATCAATTAACTTAATGGCTTTGTAAATTAAGCCATATTCTTTGTGCTTCAAATATGCTGGATAATTTTAACTCCTACTGAGAATTTCTTTTAACTGTAATAATATTGCAAAGAATAAAAGATTATAAAGGATCAGTACAAAGAATTTAGAAAAAGTGAACACTATGTTTTTCAGTTATTCTATCTACATGTGTCTAAAATATTTGTGAAAATGATCGGCAAAGATGGCATTGAGCATATATTATGAATTGTAATTTCAGGAATCCCTTACCAATGGAACTTGAACTTCAAAGCATCTGGAGGACACCAGATTCCCTACTTAAAGTTGGCAATATAAAAAAAAATCCTAGTTCCATAATTACTGCCACCAAATTATATAGAGATGATTATGGAGTCAACAGGAGTCAAAACTCAAAAAAGTCTCTACCTTTATTACATCAACATTTGATGTTTCTTCTTCTTGGCAAGATTTTGGAAATTGTTTGCCATTGCTTGCTTCCAAAGCCAATGTTTCATTGCAATGCAGAACTGCTACCATTACTGTAGTGCAGGATTGGGAAGGCATGGCTGCATCATTACAATGTCCTATCAGTTCAATCTATTCCTATTTTATTTGCCTGTGAGTTTCCCTCCTTACCCTCTCTTGGTATTATTTTTAGGGGGGAAATCCTTCCGTCTGTCAATATTTGGATCAGTTTTCAAATTGCTGAAAAGAAATAGCAGCATTCTATTGTTTTAGTGATTTAATATATTATATAGTACCTGTCCTTTTGCTGACCAGGCTACAAAGAAGAACCATATGAACCTCAGAACAATTCTTAGAGGTAAGTTAGGCTAACAAACAAATTTTTAGCTCAGATCATCTGAAAAGGCTGGTGCAAAAGATTTGATCAGTGATTCCTAATTTAGACAACATTCCTTTCTTCATCTCTGCCATTAAGGCAGCTAAAAAAGTACAAGGAGAGGTAGGATTTCTGCATCCAATACTGCATCCAGAGTATACACACTAATAATACATATATATCTCCATCATGTTAGCCATTAGATACTTTGATGCATAGAGATAACTAAATCTATTTTACTGACCCCATTTGGTATTTCAGAAACGTTCCATACTACAACCAGTTTCTCCAAAATAATTCAATCTGCCTGTTCACATGCAACACAAGATTTGGGGTGCGGGGAGTTCTTTTCCACCATATTTATCATGGGAAAACACAAACGTTTCCTGTAAATTGAAATGAAAAGATTTATGAAAGGAGGAAGCATGCCAGAATTCATGGATATCAGTGCAAGGCTTTTTGAATTATGTTTCTTTAAAAACTGGTTTTAAAGAGAGTCTGCAACATTGTTCCTCTGGAAAAGAATATGATTAAATTTGCAGTGACAGTAGGTTCTTCCTCTTTCAGATGTATAGATTTGTGTGTTTTCTGCAAAGCAAGGGGGTGATCATATGGGTTGTTGGTGCCGTTCCTTAATAGTGTTAACTACCAGAAGTTAAACTAAAAAGTTCCTTACTCTTACTGTTGCTGAATGTGGTGCAGAAAAAATTGACCCTAAAGTTTTTGAATTAGATTTGTATCTAGAAGATATGGATGTATACACTTAATACTGGTGATCAAATAGAACTACAAAGCCAACTACAAAATTTAGGATTTTTTTTTAATTCTCACTAGCTTTACACTCTAAGATTACTTTGATTAATGATCTTTTTGGTTTTTAAAGGCAGACCGTTCAGCCATTGAAATAGAATACTTTTCCTGTTTGGTTTCTTCTGGTTGCTTCTTTTATCTATACTTCTTTACTGCCCTAGAAAAAGATAACAGAAATGGTGCTTCATTGAGGACCAGAATCAAAGTACTTAGGCTCAGACATAAATTGTATCACAAGCAAATGAAAATCAGATTTGAATTAATCCAAATTCTGAATTTGGCCAGTGCACAAATACAATGTTTGCATATCAATAGTGACTAAAACAGGGGTGTCAAATTCTATTTCACTGAGGGCCGCATCAGGGTTGTGTTTGATTTTGGAGGCCCTGGATGGGCAATTTTCTGTATTTACTTTACAACAGGGCTGTCAAACTCCCGGCCCATGGGCCAGATGCATCACGTGCTGGCCATGGCCACGCCTGGTTTAGTGAAAGGGAAAAGTCCCGATACATCACATGACAAGGCTGTGATGACATGAGTTTGACACCCCTGCTTTACAATACTATCATATAAAGTGAATGAAGAAAGACACACAAAAATAAAACTATTCAACAACTATTTGCTGGGTAGCATCTTTATTTGTTAGAGATCAGCTATTTGACACACCAAGTTAAAATTGGTATGCAAAGTATGCAAAACATAGGTATATATGGACTGATAAATGACATCCCCACCTCCTCGGCTGAAGGTTTTAATAAGCAATAATAAAAACAAATAGACTATTATATAAATATAGCTACTGACACTACAGCGTCTCTAGATTGCAGCAGGGAAATCTGATGGGATAAAATGAAAAACATGGAGTTTTTGCCAGATGACATCTCCATTTCTGCTATTTGGGCCACCAGGCATAGAAAAATGGGGAATAGAAGATGGCTGAGTACTGTGTTGAATATGTTTATCACTTTGAGTTGCTTATAAAAATAAAGGCAGGAATAAATAAAACAAACAAAACAAACAGTATTGACTTCAAAATGCCTGGTTATTGTACTGCATCAGGCAAGGATTGGAAGGAAAGGAGGAGTCTAGATTGTGTGCCATCAACTCTCTTTTTCTGAGCTGCCCATGGACTGCAGTGGAATACTTTAGGTATCTTATTCTATGCCTTCTAGTCCATGCTAAGATTGCCTAGTCAAAAGAAGCTCACTGTTTCATATCTGAGGTTCCGTTTCTCTTCTCCAAGAAACTATCAGCACCCTTAAATGTTGCATAAAGTTGATTATGGCCAGGCTGAGAATAACATTGCATTAAATCCAGGCAAGATAAAAGTACTGTGGTAAAAACAAACAAACCCAACCCCGGCCTTGATAACCAATTTGAAATCTGTTCTGGATGGGATTGAATTTCCCATAAAGATGAAGTTCTCAGTTTCAGAATGATCCTTGACCTCAAAACTAATAGCTCTGGTAAAGAACATATTTGAACAATTATACCTTTGTGCAATACAAAGGGCAAGGATTGTGAAATGCTCTGATGAAAAAATTGCTCAGGTTGCCAGTTGCTTATTGAGCACAGGTCCTTTTGTTGACTTTTAAAGCCTTAATTGGTTTAGTGCCTGATTATTTGAGACTGTCCCTTTCCTGGTTTGAACTTGCCTAGTCACTCAGATTATCAGGAGAGACTGTTCTGAAGATCCACAATCCAGAAGGTTATCTATTTGGTACCTGGATCAAAATCATTTCCTGTATGGCTCCCAAATTATGAAATGCACTCCCAAAAGGAGGTGCATTTGGCCCAAATCTCCCAGAATTTATATCTATCTTTTAATTATTAACTGAACTGATTTTAATAATATTGACCTTATTTTATATCTGGTTTTAATTGTATTGGATTTAATGTTTTATACTTTTAACTGTGGTTCGCCAGCAGCCGGTGCAGATGGCAGAAGTATCAGACATAAGGACAAAAGGGAAACAGTCAGGGAGTCTGGAAAGGACTTGGATGAGGGTCCTGCATCCAATGCAGGGATGGGGCCAGGACCATCTGAGAGTGGGGTGCTGCCTTCGTAGCCTTGGAGTCTGGCAGCAGCGAAGCAGAGGACCCAGGGGAGCCTGTTCCCAGTGCACATGTGCGCAGGGCTGCTAGAAGGCAAGAACAGCTGAAGCAGAAAGGGCGACTTGGGAGTAAGGCTGGGAGGTGATTGCCCTCCCATAACCAGTGGTGGTATTCAGCCGGTTTGCCGCAGTGAACCAGTAGCAAGGATTTGGCGTGGGTCACAGAACCGGTAGTAACTTCTGGCTGGCCATGCCCCTGACCTGGTTGCCTGGCCACCACTCCCTTGCTTGCCCTGCCACCCGATGCTTGCTCACCCCGGCCCGTCTGCCTGATGCTTGCCCGACCTTAAAGTATTTCTTTTTGTTCCCTCCTGACAACCAGCTGTTCCTAAGATCAGCTGTGCTGGGATTCCCCTTGCTTACTTACTGCTTCACCCAGGAGGCTTCCCTGAGGCCCAGGAAGACAAAAACTGGAGGGGGGCACATCCCCCCACCCCCTCCATTTTTTGCCTTCCTGGGCCCCAGGGAGGCCCCAAAACGAAGCATGGGGAAGTGCTGCTGCACCTCCTATCCTCTACTTTCTGACTTCCTGAGCCCAAGAAAAGCCTTCTGGGCCTAGAAACGCCCCTCAGAGGCTTCTCTGAGGTTTAGAACCCCCCAAAACAGAGTGCAGGGGAGTGCTTCATGCCCCCCCATCCTCTTTTCTGCCTGACTGAGCCCAAGGGAAGCCTTCTGGGAGCAAAAACGTCCCCCAGAGGCTTCTCTGAGGCCCAGAAGGCCCAAAAAATGGGGGGGAGGTGCTGCAAAAAAAAACCCACACCCACCCAGTCACAAGGCCATGCCCCCTAGCCACACCCCCTAGCCACACCCACAGAACCGGTAGTAAAATTTTTGAATCCTACCACTTTTAGCCCATAAGGGATAAAAGTCATACCTCAATGATGAAAAGCTTTGCAGAAAGCAAAGCAATTCAGTAATTTCTGAGTCCTTCTTGAAGCTCTTTACTCTGGTTGGTTTTTTCCTGGGTTTTTGGGTTGGTTTATGTTAGCCTTAATTGGATTTCTGTGTTTTGGCAGCATTCTACAGCACTGAAAAGCAGGCTCTTATCTGGAGGAACTGTGTATAATTAGTTTTGGCTGGGAATGCAGGTAATTCTCAGCATTGCATTAAAATAGGTTTTACTATTAAAATCAGTTTGTGTTTTATTAAGTTTGACAAAACCTGGGTCAGAACATAACTGTAAGTTCTGTGAATGTCACAGAGACAGAAATGCAATATTAAAAATTCTTAAATAATAAATAACTTTTTCCCACACTGGAGATAATTTTGCCATATTTTAATGACTTCATAGTTCAGCACATATAACTATAACTAATTATGGCTGGGCCAATGGATTCATGATGTCAGTGATACAGTATATTAAGTTAAAAGCTACTTCAAAGTTGCATCATGAAGTAATCCCACCTCATCCATCTAAAGAGTGAAATGCTGCTTCCATGCTGTTTTCCTCTATGTCATTTATCGAGCTAAAGGATGATTAGCATAGGAGTGTCAAACTTGCATCATCATGGCATTGTCACATGACGTATGATGACTTTCCCCTTTGCTAAACCAGGTGTGGGCATGGCTAGTATGTGATGCATCCAGTCCGCAGGCCGTGAGTTTGACACTCCTATGCTACTCCTACATTAGAAATGCTGTCCCTGCATTACTATACTTGGAATAAATTCTAGTTAGCCACCAGAAATAATGTAAATGGAATCTCCCACTATCCTTGTTTTTATATATTCACAAATTTATAATTTATTATTATATCTGTAATACAATTATAAGTTTGCAAAAAATGAACTTTCTTTAATGGTGGATTCCACCTATAAAATCTGTGCATGTCATTTGACCAACAGAACTGACATTTTAGATTAAGGACTTCATGTGTGAAATAATTTCAGCACTGAAAAGGCTTCTCTTGAAAGCTTCAGATGAAGACTTATATAAAGGTATTATGGATAGATAACCATGGAATCCTGCTACCCTCTTGTGGTCAAGCAGGAGGTGAACCAATTTAATTTATGAAATAACTATGTGCTTATTTCAAAATAATAATCCTCCCCAAAAACCCAAATTTCTGAACTTCATAATAAAAAATATTAATACATTCTTACTTTACAATCTGCTTCAGATCTGAGCCAATCTCAGGTTTAGGTCATTTCATTAGGTTTAGGTCATTTCAATAGAATAATATCTGTGTGTTTAATTGATTTTTTATGACTACTATCTCACTAACTAACAATAGCAATAGCACTTAGACTTAGACTTCACAGTGCTTTACAGGCCTCTCTAAGCAGTTTACAGAGTCAGTATATTGGATAGGGATTCAAATTTTAAGATATTTTTTCAAAGATAGAATGAATTTGCTCAACCCAAATGGTTAGTTTCTATTAAGGGTTTCCATCTACACGGAAGTGCAACACAAAGGAACCCATCAGTGGACATTCTCTGTGGGGGGTTCACCTTCTATAGATCAGCCTGTAACCCAAGATTAGGATGAGCTTATGATCTCCTGAAAGCTGATAAAACCTGGTTATTTAATTCTCAGATAACCAATTTGAACTCATCAGCGCCATAATTAGTTTTAAAGTATTATTTTATATTGTTTATCACCGTGCTGCTTTAGTAATAGTATATATACACTGCACTGAGAAAGCAGCTAAGTCACATAAATGTATACATACATTATAGATTTTATATATAGTTATTTTTTCCCCAAATGTGTTCCCAGGACTACTCAAATGTTACCTTTTTGATGTAAGAAAGCTTTTAGAAACTCTTCCTTCAATTACCATTATCAGGATAATCCACAAAAAAATCTGATTCTTAAAATCTATTGTCTTTATCATTTTTCTAAGTTTAGCAATACTTTGTTTTTGATTGTCAGCTTTCAAGTTTAGCCATATCATTCAGGACTTTCAGAAAGTTATATTGCTCCCCAAATATGTCCTGGTAACATCTTGGGCTCGTATCTTCATTTTGACTGGTTGATGTGGTAGCCATAGTGCCAAATCACAGTGGTATTACAAAACTGCATAATCAAGTTTTCAGTTTGATTATTTTAACCACCACATTGTTATCTCCACTCCCTCCATTGTGTTTGATAATGTTCATCTACTTCAAAATATTGCAAGCGTATGTTCTGTATATGGTCACCTACACATCTGCCATAAAAAGCCTTATAAATCAGACTGCAAAATCCAATAAAAATTTTTACAGGTAAACAATACATGGTGATGGAAGCAGATCAGTTTGGTGTTGTGACTGATTTTGTTTCGTTTTCTTTTAAAGAAAATTAAAGTGATTTTATTAGATTTAAATTGTGATTTTTGCAATACTTTTTACTGATACGTGAATTGTATGCATTACCAGCTACTTCCTTTCTTGTTAGTTGCTTGTCCAAATAGCTTTTTCAGTTAGATCAAGTTGGTTAGGGGGACCATTATGAGTCTTCTAGGGAGCTGTCATTTCTCACCTCATCCTGATAGGCTTGTTAGGTAAGTAGGCAGGGGTCACTGGAATGTAAATGTTCCAACTCCTAATTGCTTTATCTTAGGTGGGTTGTTAACTGTGGCCTGCTGGTAAATATGTGATGTGGTCTCAATCTTCCTGTGAATTAATAAAAGAGCAGCATTAAAAAATGTACAGTGCAGTGAGGAGCATTCAGAACTCTACATTGGAGAAATCAATCAGCCTTTTATAAAAGAGGATGGCAGCACAGGAGAAGCAACACCACAGGACAGAATCAGTGGTATAATTCCCTTAAAGATAAGGACAATAATATCTACATTTTGGAAAGGGAAGATAAATGGTTTGAGAGAGGAATGAAGTGGAAAATCCTTCCCTTAGTAGATGTGGAGGTCTAGGACACAACCTGTCTCCCATTTTTTATACTTCTCTTTCATCAGCTGTGGGTTTTCGTTTTATTTTTTATTATTGTGATTCTTTTGCTTTGAAGTTTTGCTTTCATTTCCATTTGATTTAGTATTCATTTTGTCCAGCAGGGGTCAGTGAAAATCAACAGCTAAAGTGGATGTAGATAAAGCACTTTCCAATAAGAATACAACACCTGGAGATGAAAGGGAGAGCATCATTCATTAATGGCTTCCTCTTCCTGCCCATTTGTGAAAATTGTTTATGGGTACTATCAAAAGGAAATGGATATATGAAAAGATCAAAATTAAAACATAGTAATACAAAAAATATTTCCTAATTCCTTCAAGAAAAGGGTCATTTTGTACCACCAACAAAACATATATGCTACATATACAGGTGAAAGTCGAAAAATTAGAATATCATGCAAAAGTTCATTTATTTCAGTAATGCAACTTAAAAGGTGAAACTAATATATGAGATAGACTCATTACATGCAAAGCAAGATAGTTCAAGCCGTGATTTGCCATAATTGTGATGATTCTGGCTTACAGCTCATGAAAACCCCAAATCCACACTCTCAGAAAATTAGAATATTGTGAAAAGGTGCAATATTCTAGGCTCAAAGTGTCCCACTCTAATCAGCTAATTAAGCCATAACACCTGCAAAGGGTTCCTGAGCCTTTAAATGGTCTCTCAGTCTGGTTCAGTAGGAATCACAATCATGGGAAAGACTGCTGACCTGACAGTTGTGCAGAAAACCATCATTGACACCCTCCATAAGGAGGAAAGCCTCAAAAGGTAATTGCAAAAGAAGTTGGATGTTCCCAAAGTGCTGTATCAAAGCACATTAATAGAAAGTTATGTGGAAGGGAAAAGTGTGGAAGAAAAAGGTGCACAAGCAGCAGGGATGACGCAGCCTGGAGAGGATTGTCAGGAAAAGGCCATTCAAAAGTGTTGGGGACACTTTCACAAGGAGTGGACTGAGGCTGGAGTCAGTGCATCAAGAGCCACCACACACAGACGGATCCTGGACATGGGCTTCAAATGTCGTCTTCCTCTTGGCAAGCCGCTCCTGAACAACAAACAACGTCAGAAGTGTCTTACCTGGGCTAAAGAAAAACAGACCTGGTCTGTTGCTCAGTGGTCCAAAGTCCTTTCTGATGAGAGCAACTTTTGCATCTCATTTGGAAACCAAGGACCCAGAGTCTGGAGGAAGAATGGAGAGGCACACACTGCAAGATGCTTGAAGTCCAGTGTGAAGTTTCCACAGTCTGTGTTGATTTGGGAGCCATGTCATCTGCTGGTGTTGGTCCACTGTGCTTCATTAAGTCCAGGGTCAATGCAGCCATCTACCAGGAGATTTTGGAGCACTTCATGCTTCCTTCCAGACAAGCTTTATGGGGAGGCTGACTTCATTTTCCAGCAGGACTTGGCACCTGCCCACACTGCCAAAAGCACCAAAACCTGGTTCAATGACTGTGGGATTACTGTGCTTGATTGGCCAGCAAACTCGCCTGACCTGAACCCCATAGAGAATCTATGGGGCATTGCCAAGAGAAAGATGAGAGACATGAGACCGAACAATGCAGAAGAGCTGAAGGCCCCTATTGAAGCATCCTGGTCTTCCATAACACCTCAGCAGTGCCACAGGCTGACAGCTTCCATGCCACACCGCATTGAGGCACTAATTGCTGCAAAAGGGGCCCAAACCAAGTACTGAGTACACATGCATGCTTATACTTTTCAGAGGTCCTATATTGTCCTATGTACAATCCTTGTTTTATTGATTCCATGTAATATTCTAATTTTCTGAGATTGTGGATTTGGGGTTTTCATGAGCTGTAAGCCATAATCATCACAATTATGATAAATCACGGCTTGAACTATCTTGCTTTGCATGTAATGAGTCTATCTCATATATTAGTTTCACCTTTTAAGTTGCATTACTGAAATAAATGAACTTTTGCATGAAAAATTCTAATTTTTCGAGTTTCACCTGTATTCCATTGAATTAGGTTAATACATTGTAGGAGGAACTGCCCTCATTCTTAATTAGCAATATGTGACCTCAGTCATGTCATACAGCAAATTTGGTTATGATATGAGTACATTTATTGCATGGTTCTTAATTGGATTCTTTTTATTCATTTGAAGAAGAAAAGAACATATGAAACTTTAGTAGCGGATAAGTGAATAATTATTTTAACATTATGAGCAAGCATGAAATGAGTGGTAAAGATGTCAAGCAATACTTCATTCCATTACCCCAGTACAATATTTGCATTACAGATTTTAAGTAGAATGTTCCTCTCAATCATAAATATAATGACTAACAATACCTCACCTTATCATAGCATGTGCAGATTCTAACACTGCTGTTGCACAATTGATATTAATGCAATCACCTATGCTTTTTTTAATAAAAGTTTTTTATTTTCATTTTTTACACATCTCTTCACATGAGCAATGTGATTCCAGATTACAACATTTATTCATAGTCATACTTACATTTTCAACCTTCTTATTTAATAACACATCAAATTATTATCCACTCCACTAATCTTCAAAGAAATTTCCATTTCATATTTCAATTCATTAATTCAATATCAAAATCATTTCATCACATATATTTTCAATTCTTTATCCCCTATTATTTCCATTTTCAGCTTACCATCTATTTTACCTTATGCATTATTATCTTCATTAATTAATTCAAGACCAATATATAGTAAACACAAAAAAGCAAGATTAAAGTAAAATTAATATATTTAGGATCCACATGGTATTTTCCTCAATCTACAATATGTCTTATATTTATTCCAACACTATTGATATAACCATTTCACATATTTTCTTTATTTCCACATAGCCAATTTTACTCCTGTAATTTAAATAAAATTTCATTCCCCTCTTTTTAATTAAAATATAATATTCTCTTTATAAAATTCCAATATGATCCATATTTTTTATTTTCTCATATCCTTTGTTTAGTCAATTATATTTTCTATTTCATTTAGGAGATATGATAAAACCCTCTTAACATCTCTTAGTTCATCTACACTTTTCTCATATATAGTTATATAATACTCTTAGGGTAATTCCCAATACATTTTGAATTTCAAATCTCCCCATTTTAAGTTACTAATAAAAAAAATACCCAAATACATTGCCATGTGGCATCCCCCTTTTATATCCTATCTAACCCTTATCTCTAAATATCTCGGCCTTGTCATTTCTCTTGGTTTTAGCTACCTTTCCCTTTTCTAAGTTTTGCTGATCTTTCCTTTCTATTTCCATCTGCCAGTCACCCATCTTCTCCCCCACTCTTTCCTGTTCTCTTTTTTGAAGTTTCTTCTTGTAGAATTTCTTCTTCTTTTGTTTAATCCTGGGAGCATTTTCTCTTTTATTTATTAACTCTGTCATCACTGTCATAGTTTTAGTTCCTTTAATGTCTTTGGACCATATCTCTTGTTCTCCATGTTCATCTGAGTCACATTCCTCTTCCTTAACTCCTCCTCTCTAAGATTTCTTTGTTCTTTTTTTTTAATTACATTTATATCCCGCCCTTTTCCGAAGCTCAGGGCAGCTTACAATTTTTTTGGATACAACCTAGTGTGCTCAGCAATAGCCTTCATTCCATTGTATATGCCTGCTTATTACTAAGCGGCGTTTTTACAAAGTCAGCTTATTGCCCCCAACAATCTTGGGTCCTCAATTTCCCTACCCCGAGAGGATGGAAGGCTGAGTCAACCTTGAGCCTGGTGGGATTCGAGCCTACAGTAATTGTAGGCAGCTGGATCTTAAGTGCAGGCATTTAACAGCCTGAGCCACCAAGGCCCTTCTATGGACTGCATCACCATTTATTTATTTATTTATTCGACTTATATGCCGCTCCCTCTCCCAAAGGACTCGGGGCGGCTCACAACTAAAATACAGTACAACAATAAGTTATTATTGTTTTTTGGCAGTATGTCCAATAATTTCCTTCTTTCTTTCAGCATTCCTCTTACAGTTTGCAATTCCGACTTAAAGTGTTTGCTTATTTCTTCCATTTTTTTAAATCAGTTGAGTTATTAAAATTCAAAGTCTTTTGTTGCGATCCTTGCCAAAAGTCTCCTTTTGTCTCTATTGCCCTTATTAATCCTTCTGTCTCTTTATCACAATCAATACCCAACAGTCCCAGGATATTGCATTCGTTTATCCTCTTACTACAATTTCTTCTCCCTTTTTTTAAGTTTCCGGGGTTCTTGTTTTTTTATTATTCTTTTATCTCATAGCAAATATAAGACCAGTGATTTTCCATAAAATCATGAAGGAAAAAAGTCTTTAACCATTAGGTGGTGCTCTATAGCACTTTCCACTTTTCAAAGTTCTTTTCTTTTCTCTTTTCAATTATATTAACGTTAATTTTCAATGATTTCCACTATTAGCTTTCTTAAATATAATCAATTCCAGGCAAGTCCAGCATTTTGTCCAATGCCTAATTGATGCTAAATTATATACATTGTTTCCAAATTTAATCTCTAATTTCGTTGTAGCTTTTTATAATCCAATTTTGTTTCCTTTATATCCATTCACTGCTGTCATACTCTTAAGTGAGGGCTCTTTCTTTCTGCTTCTCGGGCTTATTTAGAAAAAGGTTCAAGTTCTTTATTCTGGTTACACGTTGCTCACCATTTCACTGCTCCAGCACATACTTAGGTCCCGGCAGCTTTCCGTCTTCAGGGCAGCCATTAAACTGCCATTTCTCCCTGTCTTCCAGGGGAGTTAATACTCCCCTGGAAGGGGAGATGCGGCTCCCCTCGACCCAGTTAGCAGTCTCCTCCTCTTTCCCCACCCCTCCAAGATGGGTCAGATCGTTCTGGTCCCACAGGGACCCTTCCAACAAGGTAAACACGGATCAAAGCTGCACTCGATTGCGGTCTCTGATCCGTCTTTGACGGAAACACCACCGGAAGTCTCACCTATGCTTCTTTTTGATGGCTTCTAATAGCACAATTTTATTTTTATTTATTTATATCCAGAATTTATTATTTAGACAAACAACTCAAGGTGTCAAACATACCCAACACACTTCTCCTTCTATTTTCCCCACAACAACTACCCTGTAAGGTGGGGTGGGTTGAGAGAGTGTAACAGGCTGAAGGTCACTCAAACGACTTTGAGATTCCCTCATCCTGTTCAATATTTTAACATCGCACAATATTGGTTACTTGCATATATGAAACAAGCAAAATGTTAAAAAGTTATATTTATGTAATTATTTACCAAGCATATCTAAATTATATCAACATAACCAAAATATATTTATACCCCCCGTGGCATGTCACAACTTTTGAGCACCCCTAATATTTGGAAATTGAAAGTTGAAAAATTTGACACGCCCTAAATTATGCAGGTGTATTTGCAGCAGAAAGATTATGCTATAACATTTAGAGCTAAGATTAGTTGTTGGTTATTTGAGTTGAGATTTTCATAGAACAATATTCTAATAAGAAAGAAAAGACAGTAGATAGGTGGGAAACACCTGTTTGGAATAGAGGGTTGCCTATAATGAATTTAAAGCAGCAGGTGAAACCAACAGCACCAAATGAGCCAGCACAGGCTGGGAAACAGTACTTTTTACATATAGCAGGAAAAGACAGGTGGAAATTTCCTTCTTGCTGTACTGGAAGTAGGGAAAATAATTGCCTTTAAGCAATTATCAGTGTCCATTGTGATGCTGAGCCAAGCTGGTCAGTAACTACTCTCAGAAAAGGATCCCTGAAGCGCAAATAAGGCTAGCAGGTAAAGACCATTCTAAAAGCCTATCTAGCTGGACTTCCCTGGTCAACAACTACCATCAGAAGAAGAAAAAACTGGATATGTTATACACTAGAAGACCTAAGTTGGAAATGCAATTTAACTGGAAATAAGATACAACTCTTTCCCAAAGGTACTTTTTTCAAGAGGCAACTGGACTTTCTTGTTTTTCTTTGAAGATGTTTCTCCTCTTATCCAAGAAGCTTGTTCAGCTCTGGTTAGGTCAGGGGTCTTCAAACTTGGCAAGTTTAAGGCTTGTGGACTTCAACTCCCAGAAGTCCTCCTCCAGTCATGTTAGCTCAGGAATTCTGGGAGTTGAAGTTCACAAGTCTTAAACTTGCCAAGTGTGAAGACCCTTGGACTTGGTGGTGGAAAATGAAAGTATTTATATTCTTTTCAGACAGCTGGTGATTTACATTCTTTTAGTCAATATTTGAGGCCATTTGGAAGTTTGTCTGGCCTCAACAACTCTCTAAAAGAATGCCAATGACCAGGTTCGGGTGAGGAGATCCCTTCCAAGGAGATCTTTTAAATCAACATTACCCAACCTGATGTATTCTGAGATGTTTGGATTATAAATTTAAGAATGTCCAGCTAGCATGGAAATCTGGTAATCAAAGCCCCAACCTATCTGAATAGCATCAACTTAGAAATATCTATCTCAAATAATAGGTGTGCATATTTTCTTTCAGGTTTTCATATTTATTGTGATGAAAAGAAGAAAAGCCCCTTGCTAAAACTTACTTTCTACAATTTTGCCTTCAAAGATTAGAGTCTTTTACTTTTAAGATACAAATTCCAAGAGAATACTTACAGCTATTTTAAAAGTGTTGCATAGTTTTAGGCAGTAATTTATAAAATGCATACCAAAACAATAACAATGAGCAAGTCAAAATGGAAACATCAAATTGAGGCCTGTGAACAAGTGATTGCTTTTTCAAGATTCTTGAAGAACCTGAGTTTTAATTTAAAAGGAAAGCTAAATTGAGAAGAAAGGAATGCTTTACTGAACCAATTTTCTTCCCACGAGTGCAAGAACATTGTCTCACTTTAAAATTAACATGGTTGATCACATTAACATCTAAACTGAACAATGTTTTAGACTAATCAAAATATGTGAAGATAATTAACACAAGATATTAGTTCTTCCCAGGAAAATACTTTTGGGAACTACCTTCCTTTCATTTAGCTTTTTAAATGAATATGGTTATATTTCCCAATGAAGCATGTTGTATTTTGAACTTACAGAATAACAAACAAAAAGAAAACCAGTGGGGAATACAAAACAGATGGTAAACAAGAAAGAATATGACACAACTTGATTTGATTAAAATTAAACACTACAGACAAGCTTTACACTTGCCATACTTGTGCTAATTGAAACTAAATAATAACCTGTTTATTAAGAAGCTACTTGTGACCTGATTCCTTGCTCCAAAAATGCCAAATCCACAAACTTTTGACAAAATTAATCATATCCTCAGTATAATCTGAAAAGGAGGTTGGAATCCTATGGGAATCAGATTTCATTGTAGAATAAATATTGAAGACAAAAACAGAACTTATTGTTTCCTAGAAATATATGATATGTGAAACCCAAGGTAGAAGCTACCATTAATACGTTTTGTTCTCAGTGGAATTTTTCTGAGTCTGTGTGAAATCCAGTTAAGAAAAACATATCCTACAGAGATTTGGGTTGGACATTTGGAAATTATATAGCAATCAGGAACTAGTTAGATAAATGAATATGCATGTGACTTAAGTTGTACAGCTTATTTTCTTTTCTTTATCTCCAATTTAAAAGTCAAAAAAGAAAAGAAACTTTAGTGTTTCTGACTCCAAAGAAACAAAAATTTAGCTGAAATAAAATTTCTCAAGCAAGTTAAAGAAAAACATACTCATCCATTCCATCTCTGTAGCCATCAAACTGCTGTGTTCATATCAATCTGGTCTATTCTACCATCATCTAATGGGACATAAACGTACAGGACATGGTGGAATGAATTCTGTTCCCATAATAGATTCTCCAAATGTTGTTGTGCCCTTTCAACCTTCTTCTGCTTTTGTACGCTTCATCTGCATAATTAGGACTTGAATTTTAATGAATCAATTATCCTTATTCTGGGAGAGCCTTTAGGCATACTTTTTCTCCCTCCTCAAGTTATTGATGGAAAGAGAATTACCAGCTGCCTGCTTCTAAGTAAAATAGTACAGAACAAACTGTCTGCCGAAAAATAGATAGTGGCAGCATTATCAAGAGACTTCCCAGTAGGTGTAGTTTGTGGATTCAAAGATGTCTTATTTTATTTTATTTTATTTTATTCATATTTATATCCTGCCCTTCTCCGGAGACTCAGGGCAGCTTACAATTTTTGGGATACAACCCAGTGCGCTCAGCAATAGCCTTCATTCCATTGTATATGCCTGCTTATTACTAAGCGGCGTTTTTACAAAGTCAGCTTATTGCCCCCAACAATCTTGGGTCCTCAATTTCCCTACCCCGAGAGGATGGAAGGCTGAGTCAACCTTGAGCCTGGTGGGATTCGAGCCTGCACTAATTGCAGGCAGCTGGAACTAAGTGCTAGGCATTTAGCAGCCTGCAACACCAAGGCTCTTCTTATGGTAATCAACATCCCACACATCCACTCAGCACTGATCAAACGCTTAAATCTTCACATTTCATTTGCTGATATAATTGGTCAGAATTTCTAGAGCTTTATATCTTTTTTTTAAAGCATTCAAAAAGTATATGCAGTCTGGATTTCTGATGTGAAATATAAATGAGCCTTTGATAACCTAAGTTACTTATATCAAGTCAACACCATCTGACCATTGCATTTATTTATATTAACTTCATGCACCTTACTTGCCTGGGAGAAAATGGGAATTTTGCCTAGAAATAAAATTGATTATCTATTGGATCTGAAGAAGATTTGATCAATACATAAAAAGATGAGTGAAATTACAAAAGGCATACATAGTTTATTAATTTCAAACATTTATATACCTTATTTTATTTTATTGAGTATTTTATTGGAATGAAATAACAGATGGTCCTTAGCTTACAACAGTTCATTTGGTGGACAAAGTTGCAATGGCACTGAAAAAAGTGATTTATGGCCATTTTTCACACTTATGATTGTTGCTGCATCCACATGATCAGGTTATCAAAATTCAGAAGCTTAGCAACTGGTTCATATTCATGACAGGATCATATCCCGGGGTCATGTATCAGCTTTTGCAACCTCTGACAAGCAAAGTTAACGGTGAAACCAGATTCACTTAACAACCATATTATTAACTTAACAACTGCATGATTCACTTAACAGCTGTGACAAGAAAGGTCCAAAATGGGGCAAAACTCGCTTAATAGATGTTTAAACTTAGCAACATAAATTTCAATTGTCATAACCTGAGGACTACCTGTATAGAATAAAGCAACTAAATAGGAAATAATTCATAAAAGGTTTATAACTCACACTGTAAATCAGGGGTGTCAAACTGGATTTTTTTGAGGGCCGGATCAGCATTGTAGATCTCTGTGGGCTGGCGGGGGGTGGGGAGTAGGGGGAAGACAGGACAGATGCCTCCTGCAGCACCATGCTGGCCAAAATGGGGTGTAGGGGGGCTGCATATTAACTCCTGTGCCCCGTTTTCAGCCTGAACGGCCTCCTGCAGCACTTTGCTGGCCAAAACAGGGCATGGGAGGGCATGCAGAGTGCTGCTGGAGGCCAGAGATGCTGAAAACGGACTATGCAGTGGCCTCACGAAGCCACAGAACAACCCGTTTTTGGTTGGCAGAGTACTGCTGGAGGCAGGGGTGGTCAAAAACTGATCACATGGGGGCCTCATGAGGTCTCTGCACAGCCCATTTTTGGCCAGCAGAGTGCTGCAGGAGGCCGTGGATGCTGAAAATGGGCTGTGGGGGGGCCGCATGCCCCCCAGTGGCCTGTTTTGGTCAGAAGAGGCATCATGGGCTGGTTCACCATGGGCTATTTCCAGGCTGACCCCATCGGCGAGATTTAAGCACCCTTGAGTGCCTTGGGTTTGACACCCCTAAATGTAAATAGTGTGATAAACATTCCTATCAAAATCAAAAGGTCATGCAAGATTCCAATGGAAGAAAACAACATTCTGAAGTTTCCTTTGGAATAGATTCAATGAGTGTATAGGGTAAGAGGAAAATTAGGCCACCATTCTGCTGAAGAATGACATCAAATATAATAAAATTTGATATGCTCTGTTTTAATTTTCTTTGACATTTTGCAATATTACCATAATTTGGCATCATCATAATCAGGAAAGATATGTGACTATCATTTAAATTGAATATCATTTACTTATTTATTTAATTATTTATTTATTGAATTTGCAATACATAATATTTGGATTATGGAAGCTTATTGCTACTTGCTTCAGTAGCATTAAAAGAGATATTAGTTTGTTTTTGGCTAGCTATATCTGGGAAAAATTTTCAGAAATCATCAGTTCATTTTCTGAAATCCTATACCTGTGAACCTATGGTACGCGTGCCGGAAATGGAATGCAGAACCATCTCTGTCAGCACGTGAGCCGTCGCCCCAGCTCAGTTCCACTGTGCATGTGTGCATGCCTCCTGCCAACTAGCTGATTTTGGGGTATCTGCCATGCATGCATGGGGGGCAGGGGGCATGTGGGAGATGTACACGCATGGCAGGGGGCAGGGGGAGCACAGGGGGATCACACATGCATGTGCAGGGAGCAGGGGAGTGTGGGGGTCATGTGTGCATTGCATTATGGGTGCAGGCATACGCACGCACTTTGGGCACATGATGACAAAAAGGTTAGCCATCATTGTCCTATACCCACCTTAAAAACAGAAGTACTAAAATATAATGTTTATGGAATGGCCCCTTACTTCGGTATTATGCCATGAAAGATTTTAGCACTAAGGGAATAAAGCAGCTAAACAACTTCACACAATTTCACAATTTCAGCAGTTTTGAAAACCAACTCCCTACATATATCTATTTCATTTCCAGATCTCTGCCTTTCTGAATTAGGAATACAACATACTTTCAATAGGACAATACTTTGCCAGTAGAGGTCCCCACTTTATAATGAACTACCAAAAAGGATAATCACATTGCTCAAACTCTGAATACTGTACAATTAGTAAGTATTTTTTTTATAATTTTATTAAAGTTTTTAAATAAAGGTATAAAAACTAATAAAGGTATAAAAACTAATACAAACTAAACTAGAAAAAAAATAAAATTCAGAATGTGCAAAACAAAACAAAAGCAAAGGAAAAAAGTAGAAAGGAAAAAGTCAACAAAGGCAATAATAAAGAAGTGGTTTTAATCTTCATCCCACTGAGTATGTTAATATAATAACATTTCACCTTCTTTTAAAGCTACATTAAAAAAAAAACCTTTTCTCCCCATTTTATCTAAAAGCAATCCAGAAAAGAACAAAAAAGATGATGAAGGGGCTGAAGGCTAAAACATGAAGAATGGTTGCAGAGTTGGGTATGTCTAGTCTAGTGAAAAAAATGACTAGGGTGACATGATAGCAGTGTTTCAATATTTGAGGGGCTCCATAAAGAAGACATGGTCAATCTATTCTCCAAAGTACCTGAAGACAGGTCAAGAAGCAATGGATTGAAACTAATCAAGGAGAGAAGCAACCTAGAACTAAATAGAAACTTCCTGACAGTGAGCCTCTAGAAGCAGTGGATGTTTTTATGAAGAGATTGGCATCAAAAACATCACTGGATGTTTTTATGAAGAGATTGGCAGCCATTTGTCCGAAATGGTACAGAGTTCCCTGCTTGAGTGGGGGTGGGGGGGTTAGACTGGAGGATCTCTGGCATCCCTTCCAACTCTTTAATACTGTTCTGTTATTCTTTCTATGTTCACATGTATCCATCTCATGAAGCCCAAAGAAAGTCTGGAATAGTATAGGACAGTGATGGTGAACCTTTTTTGGCACCGAGTGCCCAAAGCGTTCACGCATGCACACGCATACTCAAAATGCAACACATGTTAGTTATTTGTATCTCAATCCAATTAACGAAACAACTCTTTAAAATAAGAAAAAGTTAGAGCAGCTTATCCATTTTAACTCTTTTCTGCCTGGTCCTTTTGTTCCCTCTAGTGCAGGGTGTCAAACTCACAGCGTCACAGCAGCATCACGTGACATATCAGGACTTTTTCCTCCTGCACTAAACCGGGCAGGGATGTGTCCAGCATGTGATGCATCCAGCCCATGGGTCATGAGTTTAATACCCCTGCTCTAGTGTCTATTTGCAATCCTCATCAAGTGTGAGCTCCTAATAAGGGTTTGATTCTATTTCAGTTATTTCCCACATAATTATTTTACCAATAATTAAATATTGGTAAAAATAACCAATATTCTATATCTCTCTGGTTCCCAATCTGTTTAAAAAATTATTAAATGTTTCTTTTGTTTTTGTGAACTGTATATTATTATAAATTCTTAAATGCTTAAAATTTCTTAAATTCAAAGAAGAAGGTAAAAAGATGTCAAACTAAGCTCACCTTTTGGAAGGTCCCTAGTATCCATAAATTGACTAAACTAAACATTTCCGAATGTGATTAGATAGTGCATCTGGCCAGCTTAGTTTCCTTTCTAAAGGCTACAATGGTGAATAATTAGCTTCAAAATAAAAAATCATTTAGTAGGCTATTTTAAAATTATCTTCAAAAACAAACCAACATTGTAGGTAATGAGTTGCCAAACAACATGATCAAGCATTCAAACTGAAGCAGCATGAGATCCAAAACAGGATTAGATCCAAATGTGATTAACAAAGCAGATTGGCAGTTTCTGAACTCAGTTCAGTCACTTTTCATCCTACCATGGAAATTAGGCCTTTGCTAACAATGAGCTTAATGCTGGCTGTCTGGCAATTTCTAAAGACTACGGTTGAGCTGGCATATACAGCAAGGTATCTCTTTTAACACTGTATAAACAGAACCAAACGCAGCTTTTACTTAATGCATTATAAAGAGATTCTGCCAGCTAAGTGTGGCCTGTGCTGTTCCTGTGGGAACTTTTTATAGACAACCTCAGAGTAATTAGATTGTAACTAGATCGTATACTTGATGTTCCATCACATATTATACAGTACTGAAAAAATATCATTACAGTAACTGCGTTTTTTGAAAATGAAATGCTACCTAAAAGTTTAATTGTACCTTCAAAGTGTGCAGTAACTTAATTTTTCCATAAAATTGAGATCCATTCATTTAATCTTTTTTTTTCATGTGTGGGCTTACCAGAAGAGCAAGGAGTCTGAAATGAAGCCCAAACATTTTTATACAACTCAATAGAGTTAGGTGTCCAAATAAAAGAAATATACAATCTATGCTACTGGAAACTAGAGCTCTGTAATAGCTGGAAAGCTGCTTTCTATTTCTAGTCTAGTTGAAAGAACATAAATGTTCAGGTTGTGGGAGAACACTATTGAAAAGACTATTTCAATATCTCTGATGTCTGTAAACTGAGCAGTTTGAGCAGTTTGCTTGAGCAGGAAACCTTATACTATTCCTTAAGTGCCTTAAAAACTTTTCATTGGCTTGCTCTGAATCCCAGCACCATTAGAAGTAAAATTAACGTCACAGCCCAACCACCTCATAGGATAGATTCGCCGCCATAAACTAATAAACAAACTTTCCACATTTTCCGTCTCCTGAAGATTTATCAACTATCTGTGATCGATCGCACACCTAGCTGTACGCGCCTCAGCATAAGGGTTTACATGCAAAACTGCACATTTCTTCGTGGCTGGCCAGAACTAAGCACTCACGTCATAAATTGAAGTTACCCTATCTCAACTCGATTGCCCAATAATCCGCTTTCAGAACACATCTAAACAAAGGAGCGTGCAAGTCTGTAACTACGAGCGACGTCACGGAAAACTACCGACAAACAGGAACTTCAGCATTGAAGACACTCGCCTTCCTCCTAGTTCATCAGGGTAATCTGAAAATCCCGTCTCTAATCGCCCTTAAACAGCAGAGGAGCAATAAAAAGAAGTAGACTTATTCTCTGTTCTCTCCAGTAAAATTCCCGTTTAGTAACGTGCATCAAGCGTGGTTTAAATGGAAACTGCTCAATAAAAGTCCCTGGAAAAACCCCGGAGTTTTAGATGTAAGTGGCAAAAACACACAGAAGAGTTTTGTTTAATTATGCCTTTATTCTGTTTAAGAAATATGATCCGGTTTTTTACGTTGTTAACTCACCATCCCTATTAATATAGTATCTTAATAGAACTTGGTACAAAACGTTGTACTGGTGCAGTCGGTCCTTCGCAGTCCATTCTACGCGACAAAATTGTTGCGGGGAAAAAGAGGCAAGAGTGCTACGGAATCAGTTTGAGTTTCTGGGAAAAAAGGTATGATATGCATATAAATGTAAATATATACTGTTGAAAACTTCAACAGTAACAACAACTCGTCATTCCTCTTTTCCGATGCCTTTTAAAAGTAATCTTGTCTCCTGACGAGTTAGAATAGAATAGAGCTGGAAGGGACCTTGAACTGCTGAAATGGTTTTTAGTCCTCAAAAGCTAGCCTATTATTTGTAACTCCCAAGTTGATATTCTGTAAGTAGCAAATTAGCATGGCTCTCTTCTTACCCAATCTGTCTATGGAGATTCTCAGTCATCCAGGTCCCAATAGTGTTTTTCCAAGAGGCAACTGGACTTTTTGGTTTTTCTTTGAAGACATTTCACTTCTCATCCAAGCTTTTTGGATGAGAAGTAAAACGTCTTTGAAGAAAAACCAGAAAGTCCAATTGCCTCTTGAAAAAAAAGGTTTCTTACCCAATTAGTATTAAGAATAGTTCATTTTCCCTTATAATGCATTATGTTCTATACCTCTTAAGATATTTGCAGATTCAACAGCGTATCATTTTGCAATAATATTAGTTGCCGTTTTATTACTCTTGCAGCATGCTAGATTAGTGTTTGCTTTTCATTAAATGAATCATAAGAGCTGATGAAGTATTAAGCCTGACTGGTGCCAAGGGTAGTCACTGCGTCATAGGCTTGAACAGAGGAATTAAGATATGCAAAAATTTGCAAAATTGTTTACATGGTAATCAGAATAGGTTATATTATTAATTACAATTAGGTTGCATTTGTTGGTTCTTACGAAACTGAGGCAAAGGAGTAATTTCTTATTTTAGACCTAGTGTGTTAAATAATATTAAATGAGTTTGGCCTGGATCTTTAAACCTATATCTATTTCACAGAGTCATTCAATGAATTGCAATGCCAAGTTGTGTCAGATCAAAACAGATTTATTTATAACAGAACAATCAATAAATATATTATTCTTAAATATATACAGAGTCTTTTCTTCGTTCGTTCCTCTTAAACAGTCCTTCAAGGAACTAGAAGTTACTATGAGAGATTCACAGTTCTTCCTCTCATAACCTCTTCTTAGATATAGCTAATCTCTTTAGAAAGTCCCTTTCTCTTTAGGTTATAGATCTTCTCTCAGATCTCTTTGCTATATCTTCTCATACACAGACCTCAGTCTGTCAGATCCTAATATCTCCTCAGAGTCTTGGATCTTCTCAGTATCTCCAATCTCCTCAGAATCATTTTCTTTCTCTTTTATTTCTTTTTCTTTTTCTGAAAATGACAGTTGACAGCCCCTTTTATACTTAGGGGCGTGTCCTACAGTATCACAGTGAGGTGCTCAATGCCACCCTGTCATTGGTAGGTTTGATCACCCCATCAAACTCCATAGTAACTCCAGAAAGTTCTACTTTCTGACATAGTGCCTTTGTTTTCTTTGCATATTTATCCCATGGCACTCCCTGTTGCTCACCATCTTACTGGTCCCACATCAGGCCCTTGTTGTACACTCACCTGGGTTATATGTTCTGATTGTGCTCTTTGTCACTAACCACACCACTACAAAGTCCCAGATTTGTGGTCCTTTTGTGGCTATCATATCTGCAGGGATGCTACAGTAGAAACGTCTTTGACTGATATCCAAGTAATGTAATTCTTTACTGTATTTCTAAATCAGTTTTATTTATTTATTAGATTTGTTTGCCATCCACCTCGCCGCCAGGCAATTTGATCCTGTGGTTGACCACTCAATAAAGTGTTGAATATATTTATATATGCAAGTATATATATATTTGTATCCATACCAGACTTCCATATTAAACTAATTTCATTATTTAAAATAATTCTTCTAATCATACACATTTACAAGTTCATGCACAAGCCAGAATTAGCACTGCATAGCAACCCCATGGTTGCTGTGTATAGTCTCAATCAGCTGTTCCAGATGTGTCAGGGGAAAGTTAAGAGGAAGAAAATAAGTATTTCTTGGATCAGGGGTGTCAAACTTGCAGCCCGCGTCATGTGCTGGCCACGGCCAGTTAGCAAAGTGGGGAAAAGTCACGATACGTCACATGGCAATGCTGTGACAATCCGAGTTTGACACCCTTGCCTTAGATGCACCAGCACACTTAAATATTGGATGCAGGATTATCCACAGCATGTCACAACTTGGGATACCCTACATAAATGAGTTATACACTTCGTTTCTGCCTTCATGTACTTCAAAGCTGGTCAGGATTACTGGAATGCTGAAGGCAAGCAAGAGGACAGCTACAGGGCCTCTATTATTCATGGCTGAACTTTCTCCAAATCTGTAGTAGAGAGATACATAATGGAGAATATGAGGCACAGTACAGATTTGTGGAGGGCTGTTTAGGCAAACCTCCTTGGCTGAGCTGTGCTGACCTATGCCTAGAGTTCCTGGTCCCCTACCGAATCATCCACCTCCTATAGAATCTTGTAGCATTAATCAATTCCACTTCCTGGTTGCTGCACAACCATAGGTGCCACTACACATGGATGGGTAGGAACTAACTATAATCAGGGTTAAAGATGCAGGTTGTTTATTTGAAAACATCTACCCAGAATTACTTTTAATTAGAATTAATTAAATTATAAATTAAAGATACATAACTTTATTTCAGTCATTAACTAGCAGAAGGAAATTGATATCCAAAATTAAATTAACAATGTTAGGATGGTTAGAAAAAGTACATGCATGCAAAAAATTGTGGTTAAAAAAATAACAATTTTAAATCAAAGTTAGCTAAGGGCTTATTCAGGCTACACATTCAATAAGAAGTTAAAAATTAGCAATCTGGATAATAAAAACCTTGAAATTGCAATATAAAATACAATACAAATAGATATACATACATATATACATGTGTAGCAATGAATAAAGCAGTAAATAAAGCAATGAAGTATAAAGGAACCCTAACCCTCTTTGCTAAATATATATTGTTGGGTTTTGAGGGGGAGGGATACGCTTAACCATAAAACATTTGAGAAATCTTGAAGTTGCCAATCATCCTTTATTGTCTTCCACAGTATCGTACCCAAAATTTCACTTCTGAAGACGGAAAAAAAAAACCCTTCTCAACAGGAAATGCGTAACTCTGACAGGAGTATATCTACAGCTTGCAGCATTGGTTGCTACCTGTCTGGGACTGACGGTTGTGTTTTTCTTACACCGTGGGGAAGGGGGGGGGAGAAATATGACTTTACAGTGCTGCCGAATCCGAAGGAGAAAAAAAAGTAAATGTTACTGTACACAAATCCTATTGCCTACAGAGAAACAAGAAAAGAAAGGAGAAGGGGGAAAGGAGGGTTTAGAGGGGAGAAAGCTTTCTCCCACTCCACGATGATCATCCCTCCCTGATCAACAAATGGTATAGTCCGGAAGCAAGCAAACTCGGGGTTTCCCTCATGCTGGGAGGCCAGGCTAAGCTTAGATTTGCTGCTGCCGCCGCCTCCTCCCCTTTTTCGCTACTGCTGTTTCTCCGACAGCCATTTCGAGAGCGCCCGTCGTGAGCACCGAGAACTCGGGAAGGTGGCGGGTCCCGTGTGGCCAGGGTGAGGAGGAGGGCCCAGGGGGTGGCATGCTTGCGTGTGGGGAGGCTGGGAGTGCTAAGGGTTTCACTGGGGTCACGTCGAAGTGGAGATGGAGCTTGCCTAGAGAGGCGCGTTTTACTCTTAAAAGGGGAACGGTTAGGCAGGACGTTGGAGCCCAAGGAGGGAAATACTTGGGTTCTTTTCCAAGCGGCTTTGTGAAACGCTTGAAGGACTCGTGCTAATTTCAGGCTAGCCATTGCATGGCTTGCGGGGGTGAATTGCAGCTGCGTGGTTTAGCTCCCTGTTCTCCATCTCAATTTTTACCTCCCCCCCCCGGCATGTCTGGGCTCATCACCTCTTCCCCATTCTCCACTTTACCCAGCCTTCCACCCTCTCTAGATGAGTTGGGACTCTTCTTCTGTCACTTCCAGGTAATCTACGTCCAGTGCAGAAAAGGCTTCTCTGGAGGTTGAGATATTGGGCCCACCAGCTGAAAGGGACTAAATACAGGCAGGGAAGTGAAAACGTCAGGCTTAAGTGTGCCTAATGAAATGAGGGGAAAAAAAACATCTTTGTACAGATGCCATCCTTGGAACAATGAAATATAAACCAACGGAATACATATGCAAAAGAGCCGGAATGTATGAAAGCAAAATTGCCTCTTTACCTGTGTCAAGTACATTTCCCTAGCCCCAAATTCTCAGTTTTCCAAGATGGAAGAAAGTGTTCTTGTTTTCCAGCTGTATTGGTTTTTATTGCAAAAAGGGCTCCCTACAAATGACGCTCCTTGGTATAGCTCTTGTCCTCATTATTAAGGTGAATAAAAATGTGTAGATGTAGGTTTTCCCTAGTAGTAGAGAAATACACTTGAGAAGTAGAATGTATACATGTCTGCTGTCCACTGAGGCTTTGGCCAAGCCTTTATCTTGCCTCTTTTGGTTCCCTTTCAGCAAAAAGAAAATTCCCACATGTCCCAATGAGAAATGCTATTTAGAAAACAGTGCTGAAATTAACTCCAGAAACCAGCTCCCAGAAGCCTACAGCAATAAACAACAATCACTACACAATCACAACAATCACTTATCTCACTGTAGAACATATTTTCAACTTTGAATCAATTGGGAAATAAAAATAATACTCTCCAAGTTTACTACACTAGTCAAATTAAAACCGAGTTTTTTCTGGTTTCTCTGTCTGACTTGTCAAACCTTGTGTGGGATGCTAAATATTTGATTCTTCGATGTTGTGAGTAACAGTAACAATATATTATTAAACTTTTCTCTTTTAGGAGCATTATGACTGAAGAGCAATTTGTTAACATTGATTTAAATGATGATAATGTTTGCAGTGTATGCAAATTAGGAACAGAAAGAGAGACTCTTTCCTTCTGCCACATTTGTTTTGAACTAAGCATTGAAGGTAAGTGTAATCAAATTTCAGACACCTGGAAAAAATATCTAACTTTAACAAACAAAACCTTTCAATTTCCATATTAGTGATTGATAGTAGCTTATAAATGTATTCCTGTTTTGCTAACATCACTCTTTTCTTTGGAGGGATCCTTGAGTGGGAAGATGAGTTGGTTTGTTTTGTAGAGTTTGTTTCTATAGTTTAGAACTTTGATTTTTTCAGGGTTATAAATCACTTAGTAATCCTGTGTAAAAAGGCTCCAATTCATCTATTTCTCAGAATGGTTCTACAAATAAAAAAAAAATCACTAAAATGTAACTCATATTTATAATAGATTTGCATTAGGATTTTGTGAATGTATAAATGTAAACTAATCTTTGAAGCCAGTTTGGTTTAATAGTTAAGACACTGGACTAGAAGTGAGAAACTTGAGTTCTGATTCTGCATTATGTATGGACCTAGTTGGGTAACTTTGGACCACTCATTCACTCTTAGTTGTAGGAGGAAAGAAATGGCAAACCAATTTGTAAACTTTTGCCAAGAAAATTGCAGGACTTATCTATATACCGTGTTTCCCCGAAAATAAGACCTACCCCGAAAGTAAGACCTAGCACTATTTTCTAAACCTGCCCTAATATAAGACCTACCCCGAAAATAAGACCTAGTGTAAATCTCCAGTTCCAGGAAGACTTTTCAGGGAGCAACCGTGCACCATAAAACACCCCCTACACACTCACACCCACTATTTGGCACCATAAATATATAAGACCTACCCCGAAAATAAGACCTAGTATGTTTTTGGGAGCCAAAAAAATAAGACAGTGTCTTATTTTCGGGGAAACACGGTAGTTATCATGAATAGGGATGGACTCAAAGACAAAGGGGAGGGAGGAAAGAGCCTAATATTCCCCATATATAGTCACTTCTGTCATTTGCTAATTTGATAACAGTTAAGGATTTCCCCATAGATTTTAAGTATATTTAATTTTTTTATAAATGCTTACTTTTCTATATCTTATGTTATGGTTCCTTAGTTTTCTCAATGAAATAATTCTTCTCGTGCATTTTGTCAAGAATTTGCTGGTTTGGACAAAGCAGTACTGCATAAAATAGACACCTTTTATTAAATTTCTGGGAGATGCAAATAATGAGACTTTGTTCAGAAAACCAGTGACAATTTTAAGCATCATAAGGATTTTGTGACAAATTGTGCTATGAAAGTAATAAGTTCACTAGAAAAATCCCATATCTTTGTTTTACTAAACAGATTGCATGATGCTTCCATTTGTTATTTATGAACAGAGATAATTTAATTTTCTACTTTTTCAAGATTCATAAATTAAAGGATCCAAGTTTACTATATCACTCACATGAAATAAAGATAAGTAGCCATGCAGATACTCTAAGATATGCAGACACTAATATCAGTGCTCAGATAGGTTAAGCACAGTACTAAGAGGATGCTCACAAAATCCTTAAGACTGAATACTGTGTTCTCCCCCTCTCTCTCTCCTCTCTCTCTCTCTCCCACCCCCACCCCCGCTCTCCCTCCCTCTTGCTCTCATTCAGTGAGTGGACAGTATTAGATGCTCTTAATAATATATATATTTATATTCAAATGTACATAGAATGGTGTTAGTGAATAATTAAGTTACTACTTTGGACTATTGCACTCCCTTACACGCTTATTTAAACATTTGCACAAAATTATTATTGGACATTGGTGTTACCAAAATATAAATTTATCCAGTTTCCTGAGCTGATGTTTTGATTATATTCACATTCAAACTTAGCCATGGTAACTCATTTGGTAACTCTTGGTCAAACACCCACTTCATGGGTTTCAGTTCAGCCTACCTCTCTGAGTTGCTATAACACTTGTTGGGGTTTACATTAAGGGAATCCCCATCTAGGTCACTTTTTGCTCTCAAGGAGGTATGATACAAAATAACCATGAAATTGAAAAAGTATATTCCTATTATTCACAAAGCATCCTGGCAAAACTAGATAAAAGGGGTAACTCCAATGTCCACTGAAAAGAATCTGCATATTATTTCAAATGAAAAGAGTTCAGATTCATTTTCCAGTTGCGTAAACATTGTTCAAAAGGAAATAGGAGCTATATACTGAAAAAATTTTTTTTGCTTTTTTCGGAAAAAATTACATTACAGAGAAAGTTGCTCCAAATTTCATGATGTTGAAATCTAGTTCTAGTACAGGTAGTCCTCAACTTACCACAGTTCATTTAATGACCATTCAAAGTTACAATGGCCCTGAAAAAAATGGATCATGGGCCATTTTTCACACTTCTGACCATTGTAGCATCCCCATGATCATGTTATCAAAATTCAGATATTTGGCAACTGACGCATTCGTGATGGTTGCAGTGTCTTGGAGTTATGTGATTACCTTTTGTGACCTTTGACAAGCACACTTAATGGGTAAGCCAGATTCAGTTAACAACTGTATTACTAACAACTGCCATGATTCACTTAACAATTATAGCAAGAAACTAGCGAATTGTAGTGAATTGGGCAAAATTCACTCAACTGTCTCTCTTAACAACAGAAATTCTGGGCTGAATTGTGGCTGTAAGTTGATAACTACCTGTAGCTAACTATATCTGCAGCCTTTTTCCAGATTTCCAAGAGACACAAAGAAATAATTAACACTGCTACGAGATATTGGAATAAATTTATTACCAAAGTAATTAAAGAATGAATTAATGAAATTTTATATATGAAGTTATGTATAAAGTATTTTCAGTCTATAATTTAGTATTATTCATGGAATTATACTACTTATTTCTTTTCGTCCCCTTTTTTAGGAATACCAAAGTCTGATCTTCTGCATACAAGATCATTAAGGGGACACAGAGACTGCTTTCAGAAATTCCACTTAATAGCAAACCAGAGTTGCCCACAATCAAAATTGTCCAAAAGTACATATGCAGAAGTGAAAAACATTTTGAGCAAAAAAATTAACTGGATTATACAGTATGCACAAAACAAAGATAAAGATTTGGATTCAGAAGGTTCGAAACCAACACAGCATCGGATTTTTAGTTTTAGACATCAGAGAGAAAGAAAGTTACTTCCACAGTTTGATTCCCAAGTCCCTAAATATTCTGCAAAATGGGTCAATGAAAGCTCTGGGAGTATTACAAACTGTTCACAGAGTATTTTAGAATCAAGAGAATCCAGTGATTTTAGATTTGACATGTTGCAACAAAGAAGTGCATCATTTTGTTGTAATAATTCATTATGGTCTAGTCATAATCAGTCATCGGAATTGGGAAAAACCAAAAAAGAACCTGATACTTGTGTACGAAGATTTCCCCAATACAGCAGAGAGCAGTGTAAGTGTAAGAAGTAATTTATAAACTCATTTGTATATATAAACGTTGTGTAGCACTTAGAAAATAAAAATACTAACTTGTAAGTATTGAAAGAAGTAAATGTTCAGTTGGTGCATAACTTTATTACAGTTTGAATCCAGCAATACAGTTTGTCAGCTAGACCTAGGCTAAAGAAACATGATTTTTAAATTGTGAACACATACTAAATATATGCTCTCTTAATTCAAAAACAATAAACCTATTAAATTTATGGAACAACTGTTTTATTTTGTGCTTTCTTAATGTGATCTAAACTTACCTTCAACAACATAAGCTCCGTTAAAGGAGTTCCATTTTGTTTTGATTAAGCATGCATATTTGCATTGTTGACTAAATAGGAGTTCATCTACCTACTTAGAGAATATAATGTAAGGCTACTTATAGCAATCCTGGATCAGCTAGGAAGGACTTTAAATTGATGGATTCTTCTGGAAGCTTCATAAGCAGCCTTAAATTTTGTTAATCAGTCTGTATTTATTTTCTGGGTAAATCTACAACATAATAATTTCGAAGTATAAAAAGTATAAAAGTATTTCAAAGTATAAAAATTATTTGGATAAAAGTTGGATTGGATGCATCATGTTAAAGAGAATGGTTCAAAAGTTGCAAAAGCAGCTATTCTCCACTTATATATTGCATTGTATTTTAAAAGGGATATTAGTGCTTTTAGTAATTTCATTTATAATTGTGAGAGAAAAAGAATCCCAATCATGTATGTATGTATGTATGTATGTATGTATGTATGTATGTGTATGTATACATAGAGAGCAAGAGAGTGACAGAGAGAGAGAGATGGGTGTGTGTGTGTGTATAGTTTATATAGCTACTTCACATATATATGCATATATATATATATATAGGTGGTGTATGTCCGTGTAAGATTGAGAATACCTTGGCAGCGTTTAAATCTCATCCGTCATCTTCAGGCTGGTGTCTTCAGCTTCGTTCTTCTGGGAGAAGGTGAAGCTGAAGACACCAGCCTGAAGATGACGGATGAGATTCAACGCTCAAGGTATTCTCAGTCTTACAGGACAAGACCCGAATACACCAAGACCTACATACCGTTACCCGTGAAAATCTATGAAAACATATATATGTATGTGTATATATATACATATATATACACATACATACATACAAACATTATTGTTGTTTAATTTCCTATTTATACACACACTCATTAAAAATTTACTTTGTCTTTAATTCTTACCAGTGAATATGATGCCTCAGAGAGAAGTTGAGCAGCTGAATGGGAAATTACTCAAGCAAGTCCATGGTGAGATACATGTTAATATTTGCTGATTAATACATGTTTATAAGACTGTATTTTCCCATTTTATATCCGTAAAAAAGATGCTATGTATGTGTTGTGTGTATATATACACATGCATGCATGCATATGTAAGTTAAACTTGTATCAGTCATTGAAAGCAAATCAAAAACAGTTTCAACCATTTTTAAAAAATTATTATTAAATGTATATGCCAATCCTGTCAGCAATGAAGTGACTCCTAGTGGCTTATTTGCTATATGTTCTGTAGCTATATTTCTTTTGACTCACAATAATTATGGGTAACAGTCAAACTTAAGGGAGACGTTGCCTACATATCAAATGGCACTAAAAACAAAACAATTATCTACGCCCCAGCATTCTTTACATTGTGCAGCTCTCCCAGCACTCATATATTAGGCAGTTAAGATTCTGATTGGAGAAGACAGGTCTGAAAGTACCTAGAAACTTATTATGACTATTCAGTTGTTGCTTATTTATCTGTCATAAAAATTGTGCACTACAGAGATCAGATTACGTGAAGTCCTCAACTTAGAATTCTTTATGTGGTCCTGAGTGATCTTGTATTGCCCAGCTCTGTCCTTCCATTATTTGGTATGGAAACAAACATTAAAATTAATGTTATATATGTTCATGATAATGAAAGGAAATTTGTAAGAAAGTTAACTGTATATAAGCATAAAGAAGTTAATTGGGACAGGAATGTTTGAGATTCATGCCTTTAACTTCATTTTTAAAGAATGCATGAAAGTTTTTTCCCTCAGAATAAAACCAAATTTATTTTAAGGGTAGCTATCTTTTAGGATGTGAAACATGTCAAATTCAATGGAAATTTATATAGAGTTTGATTTTTTAAATATCAGTGAAACCTCCATTGCTGGAGGATTTTAGGAAATATTGGATATTCATCCCTTCCATGTCAGTAAACCTGCTGTTTTAGCATGGTACATTATGCATCTTGCAGCAAAAATGGATTGTATTGTGAGGAATGACTCCAATAGGTACAAATAGGTTAATGAGAGTTTGTGCCAGAGAAGGAACGATGCACAAGAATAGAATTGCCCCTGATTAACTGGTAAAGCACAAGAGATTCACATTTTCCATAAGGAAAATATGATTCTAAAGTCAGTCTCATAGATAACACAGTACTGGACTTTGATTGTCTCAGGATGAGCAAGGATAAACAGTGAAGTGACAAATACCTAATTAGAGTTTCTCATTTTGGAGAAGGTATGGGAGAACCAATGGAAATCTTTTCTGCCAGTTGAACAGTATCTCATGTCTCACTTAGCAAGACAGTTTAGAAAGCTAACAACCACCAATAGCGTGTCCCTGTGTAGATATTTATTAAAAGTGTGTATAGTTCACCTTTTTTGATACAGTCTCATTCTTTAAAGCCCAGCTTTCCTTGTTCTTCAATTACATATAGCAAGCAGAACTTGGGGAAGATTTTCAATCAGTTTCAGACACCTTAGCTTTACATTGGATGTATTAAAAATGGTCCCAAATTGCTACGTTTCATGGTAGGTTTGTGTTGAGTTTGGGCACAACTACAACTCACATTTTAAATTTTGTTCTTAGATATCTCATAAATGAAAGTACATCATTGCAACTCTTAACTCATGTAACTATTTGATGTTATAGGCTAACATACCACCTTTATTGATTTCAGATGTGTTTGAAGAGTTAACGAAACAAGTGCAAGAAAAAGACTCCTTAGCTTCTGAGCTTAATGTCCGTCATATTGCTATTGAACAACTGCTAAAGAACTGTTCAAAACTGCCATGTTTACAGATGGGACGGGCAGCCATGAAATCCAATGTATCCATATAGCCATGGCAAACTTGCATTTTCTACTTTTGCTTCTCTAAGATTTTGGGGGGAAACTTGCACATTTGAGCAGTATTTTGGAAAAAAATAAGCTTGTGGATACACAAGCTAGTTACATGTATTTGTAGTTACATTTATTTGTATTTGCGTTTTTAAAGACAAAAAGATGGCTAGCATTTTCCTTTCATATAATCATTTCCATTATTAGTTGACAGTGGTGCGGTGGCCTAGAGGTGGAACTGTCACCTCACAATCAGGAGGCTGTGATTTTGATCCTAGGTAGAGCAGATATTTCTCTCTGAGCACACTGAGAATATATCTGCTGAAAAAAACTGCACATTGGCGCCAGGAAGGGAATCTGGTCAGTAAATACTCAGCTCTGTTCAATTGGCGAGACTACACTGCAAGGAATTATGGGGTCATTAAAAGAGGATGATTTCCATTATTAGTTGAACTGTGTGAATCGATTGCTTCATGGTACATGGGGCACCATGTCTTAAAAACATGGGTTTAAGAGCCTCCCACATTGGTTATGTGCATGCACATATATTGCCCAAACATCATGTTATGATTACTATCTCTATACTTTGAGCAGTATATTTGGAGGAATGGTTTGTGCAAAGAATTCCTCCAAATGAATTTCCAGTTCAATAAATATTTTCCTTTGTCACCGATTACCAATATTTCAACTTACTTTAACTAATACTTCTAACCATTTGTAAATAATCTGGGATAACAGGTGAAACACAGTTTTAAGTATTAAAAATAATGGAAGCACCAGTATTCATCTGCATTTTTTATTTATTGCAAGCAATATTTTATTATTGAATTTTATAAAAAAGAAACAACTATTTTAGGTATTTTTCCAGATCTTTTTATAAAAGTATTGAATTATAAATAGCATTTTACCTGGTGTAATGGGTGTTTACTCTTTTTTCAGGACAATATAAACCTTTCATGATGTAAGTTGTTTTTTTAAAAAAAAGCTTTTTCCCAAAGACATGATCTCAGTAGTTGTACAATATTACCTTTAATTTTAAGAGTGTATAATATCAAGCATCCCAAATTTAAGCCAAGAACCTACTTTTGGAATGATGGTTCAGGCTTTGTTAATATAAACAAAGCTCAACTTCAGTTTTATATGTGAATTTCTATTGTTTATAAAAATAAATGGCTTTGAAAACATATAATGCCTCAAATTAGTTTATATTACTTTATGTCGCTTGTGAACTTTATAGAAACTATGAAACTGTTAAATGCTATATAAGGTGATGGTCCAAATGTTCTGCAAAATAAATGTCCCTAAAATTCAAAATACCTGACACTCATGGGACAAAAGTTGCATAGGCTGAAAGTTGACTGAAGAATCTTATTCTGGTAAATACATTTTTTGTAAATAAGCTCTGTGTGTGTGTGTTCAGGCCTCAACTTTAAATATTTTTTCCAAGACTTGGGACTGTACATAGGGCCTTTGTTCTCTATATATTTAATTTAGATAATTCCCCAAATTGGGCTCGAGTTTCAGAAATGATAGTCTGTCCACTGATTATACAGGCTGTCCTTGACTTCCAACTGTTTAATGATTGTTCAAAATTATGGCCTCAGAAAAAATGACATGAGAATGAAGCAAGATTTTAAACTGTAACAAAGTAGCAACAATGGTGCATTGAAATATCTGCAAGAAATACATATCCACCCATTCATCACAAGTGGACTGTAACTTACAATTAACTAAGCAAGAACTGATGGGATCACAAAATAGATCAAGTGCTCTGAGTTTTTAACATTCAAAAAAGACAATCATCTGCCATATACACCACCCCAGATCTAACAATTGTTGATAAGACAAAAACTGGATAGTGGACATTGCAGTACCTTAAGATAGCAAAATAGAAAAAAAAGCTGGGGGAAAATTAAAA
>CM019152.1:14087950-14232950 GCA_009733165.1 Naja naja
AAAGAGATCCAATATTGGGTGTCCAAATCTGTTGGAAATTTCTTGGAAGAGAAGCGGATGCAAAGCCCACTCTGCATGATCTATTGTGGATCTGCTTAACCAATCTGCCCTGACATTTTGCATCCCTGAAATATGTTCAGCTTTTATTGAGAGCAAATTCTTTTCCACCCAACTGCAGAGATGGGAGGCCTCTTTCTGCAATGTCTTGGATTGTGTTCCTCCCTGACGATTGATGTGCGCCTTAGTGGCCACATTGTCTGTCAGGATTAACACATCTTGTCCCACAATTAGTGACTCAAAGTCCTTGAGAGCTAGGTAGGCCGCTCTTAACTCTAGCCAATTGAAATTATGTTTGAGGTCAGTATCATTCCAAATGCCCTGTGCTACCTTGTCTCGACAATGTGCCCCTCATCCTGAAAAACTAGCATCGGTAGTTATGGTTGTGAAACCTCTGTCTTTAAAGGAGCATCCTTTATCTAAGGCTGAAGAAGTCCACCAAAGCAAGGATGTTAATACCTTGGTTGGCAATCTTACTCGGATGGGTGAGGTACCTTTCAGTGTTCTCTGAAATGGTAATAAAAACCACTGCAATTCACAAGAGTGCAGTCATACCCATGGTACGATATCAAGGCAAGATATCATTTTGCCTAGTAATTTTGACATTTGGGCTAGGGATGCCATTCGTATGAGAAAGAAATGAGCTGCTAATGCTTTAATGTCCTCTCTTCTTTGCTGAGAGAGGAAAACTAAATCTGATTCAGTATCTATTATCGCCCCTAAATGTAAAAGTCTGGTAGAAGGCTCAAAATGACTCTTTTCCTGATTAACCCAGAATCCATGGGATTCTAAAGTTTGAAGGGTGTTGCACAAGACCCTAGTAGCTGAATCATGGGAATCAGTTTGGATTAGGGTATCATCCAAGTAAGCCAGTATTCTAATTGGAACAGTTCTAAGGTGAGCTGTTACAGTGGACAGGATTTTGGTATATGTCCTGGGGGCAGACACCAATCCAAAGGGGAAGGTTTCTAGACTGAAAGTGTTGACCTGCATAACAAAATCTTAAATACTTGCGGTGGTCAGGTAGGATTGGAATATGCAGATACGCTTCAGTAAGATCAATTGAAACTAAATAGTTCCCATGTCTCACGTTCTTCAAAATAGATTGAAGAGTGTGCATCTTGAACCTACGATAAATAATAAAGGAGTTTAGTGTTTTGAGGTTTAAAATAGCCTTCCATCCCCCTGACGATTTGGGAACAATAAATAACATAGACTAGAAGCCTTGGCCCTGTTCTTCCTCTGGGACGGCTTCCACTGCTTGGATTGTTAGGAGGTGCTGAATTGCTTCCTCCATCTTTTTCCTTTTGTGTGCGTTTGAAGATACCGGACACGTGATAAAATATCTCAGGGGCTTGGCTCGAAATTCAAGTGCCAGACCTTCTCTTGTTGTCTGTCTGACCCAAGCATCCGAGGTTGTTTGCTCCCAGTGGTCTGCAAAACTTTGCAATCTACTGGCAACAGGAGCCTCCAAGTGCTTATTTGTATTTTCGGAATGGTCTGTTAGATGAACCACGGAAGGACCATTTGGTCTGTGGTTGAGACCTTGCCTTGTAATGGTTCCCTTGGGTCTGTTGAAAGTCTTGCCTCTGGCCGAAGTTTGCTTGATTTCTTTGGCTGGTGGACCTGTAGAAAGATGCACAAAAAGAACGTCAGTAATAGGGTGAGAATTTGTCTGCTTTCTTTAAGACTGACGGCAATATCTTACATTTATCCTGTGACTCGATGAGAACAGGATCTGGAGCAGCACCAAATAGCTTTCCACCTTTGTACGGTGCGGACGCCAGCTTTCATTTCTTCTTGGTATCTGCTTGCCAATACCTGAGCCAGAATAACTGGCGAGCTGCTACTGCCGAAGACATACCCCGTGAGGTGAATTTAAGAGTTCAAAGTTGTGTCTGCCATATATTCTGAAGCAGCAATAACTTTATTAAAGTCTAATTGGGCTCTTATGTTGTCTGTTGTGTCATAAGAGACTTTTTAGGGGGATGGGAATGTCTATTATGGTGGGAGGGGCCTACTCTAGACTCTGCCTGTGTTGGAATCTTCGTCTGAAGTCCCCCCATCATTCCCTGACCAATCGAGTAAACCACTGCTGAACCTCCAGTGGCATTAACTGTCCTCCTGTCTTAGCCTGCTGTATTTGCACTGGCCTAGGCAAGGGGGAACCATTGGTCCTGGGTTACTCCAGTAAGAACAACCAGGGAGCTCAGAAGCCTGTGTTTATAACTGCTTGGCCCAAATTGGCCATATCCAATCCTACTTGGGAATGAATTGACTGACTTGTAAGATCCTCCTTGGGAGGACTTAATTACAGTGACTTCACTTGTTCTTTAGAACTCTTTTCTATCTGCTTTACCAACAGGTTATGGAGCCTGTTCCTCAGCTTTGGTTTTCCTGTTGGCTCTGACCCTAGCCCTGATTTTATCTGCTGCCTCCTGAACTGACCCTCTGGTCTTGCAGGTTCTTTTACCCCTACCTTTCTGTTGGGTAGAAACAGTCTGCTGTGGAGACAGCGTGTTGGAAGAGTCCTCCATGATTTTTGTAGATGAAGAGAACAATATTTTGACTAAAGCAGATAAAGACAAAGATAGAAATTAACTGTAATTGTACTCCAAGGTAGATTGAAAATCCTTTGATTACTTAAAGGATGAGACAATCCTATATATGACTGGCTGGTAACAGTCCAACTGTGAGAGGCTCAGAGGAAAAAAGCCGCCCTGTCCTTTCCTGAGGCTTTGCCCAGCAGGAAACAAAGTGGTAAAGACCAATTTAAAGCAGTAAATCTCACCCAATTTGTACTGATTTAAGATTCTCAATAAGCAGAATCACCCCAGGTTACTGTCTCTGCTGCCTCCAACGACCAGTCTGAAAGCACACTAGTCTTTGTCAGAAAATGGCCACCTAAAACAAAATGGCGCTCCCGCCGATTTTTACTGCCACCGCGCCAAATTTACTCTTGCTGAAACTCTTGCGGTGGTTGCTCTGTTGCTCTGCTTAGACAGCACTCCCTTAATTGGGCAGGCTGCCTGACAGGCTTTTTGGTTCGGGAGCCCTGATTAAAGCCTCAAGCGATCGCCTCTCATATCAGCTGTTCAGCGCTGTTCAGCTGCTGTGTGCTATTTTGGCTCCGAACCATGACGTCCTTGCTCTGGCTGTTTAGCACTTAAAACAGGCAGGCTGCCCAGCCGGCAGAAAAATGCTTCTATGCTCCCAAATCCCCTTATCTAGCTCTTTGGGAGCAATGCTTGAGAATCTGCCATCGGTCACTGTGGTAACTTCCCTGGTAGAACTAATAGGGAAATATCATGCCTTCTGGCAATTGAAGTAAGCACCCAGGCTGTTTAAAAAAACCACATGGTGCTTTTAGTCCCTTAAGGACTGTTGGGTGGATAGACCAAAATAAAAAAAAATTAAGATTTAAAGCTGCCAACACCACTCTATCTCTGAAAAATAGAGGAGCAATCTAGCAGCCGTCTATATCAGCCGAGACTGAATAGAAGAACTGGGGACGGTGGCCCAGAAGGGGTGTGTCTTTAGTTTTTCTATTCAGTCTATAGCCGAACAGAGTTGATTACATACATGGATCCTGTTGAAACCATTCTGGAGAATAGAAATACAGACTATTTCCATAGCAAAGAAAATAAAGCAGGAATGGTTAAATTGAATATTCAAAGAGGAAAATATATTTTCCTTTGGATATCACTTCTGAATTTTGTGCTTGTGATGAAAAAAATGAAACTTCGACTTTGGTTTTGCTGATCAGAAAGATTTGTCATTATAGAAATAGCTAGTTATATATTAATGTTTAAAAGCAAATAGTTGAGGATGGAGTGTTTTTATCTTGTACTGTGCTAAGAGTCAGAAGTCAATATAATTTTTTTCTCCCCCCCCATGCCCCATGTATCTCACACTCCCTTTTCCCCATTCCTTTTCCTTCCCTTAATTTCCTATTTTATTTCATTTGTATTTTATATAATAAAACAAAATTTGAAAGAGAATTCAATCTTAGGCAGTGACAGATGTTTTTCTATCGGGGTGCAAAGAGAAAATGTCTGCTGCAAACTCTGCATAGGAGTCAGGAAAGGCATCCAGACAGTAAACACTTAGCTTCACTTAGTTATCCCAACTCCATCCCAATAAAAGGGTCAGAAAAAGAAAAAAAACCACTGGATCTTCATTATTGAATCATAGTTAACTTTTTTAATGAGGTAAGCAGACCCTCATTTTTAAAATTCATCTAATTATTGATGAGATAAATTGTTGGCATGAAAAACTATTACAAGCTGCTTACAAAAAGCTTGCTAACATTTACAGAACAGGTATGATGTTACATTGAAGAGGAAGCTTCACAATTAAAAACTTTCCCTCCAGTGCCAACTTAATTCAGTTTTCAAACTGCCATCTGCTAGATGCCATAAGTAAAAAGACTCAAGTTTTTTTTACCTTAAAAGGATTGTAAGTAGAAGTTATCTGACTGGCTGAATTTAATGAATACTTTAGTCAATTATTTTTTCTTCAAAATAAAATTTCATTTTCATTTTTTGAAATTTTGCTGAAGCATATTTATTTTTTACATTAAAAGTTAACAAATACGGAAGTGTCCTAATGCGTACAGAAGTCCATGCTAAATCATTAGAAATGGAGAAGGAATGTATAACAAAACAAAATGTTTATAAATGTAATGAAAGAAGAAAAAAATGATATGCTTTACTTTCTGCCTACTGATATTTCTTCATATTCTGGGCTGAGGCAGCAAAACAATGAGTAAATTTAACTGTAATCTATTTAAAATGAAGTGCACATTTGATAAAACATGTTTATACTTGGTATAGAGTATAATTATAGGTATGTAAAGCAGCAATTTATGCTTTCATTACTCACTAACATGCTTTGCTGTAAATTTCTCCAGCTGAAAACACCTTGAAATTAATCTCTCATATCCAATTATAATGAGCAAAAAATATAAGCATTTCTCAAAATATCATAATGCATGCTCTCATTAATACTAATTGATGTATGCCAAATAAAATATTCTATGCTATATAAAATGCAAAAATAAAAATAGCAATAGCCAATAGCACTGAGACTTATATACCACTTCATAGTGCTTATAGCCCTCTCCAAGCAATTTACAGTCAGCATATTTCCCCTTCAATCTGGGTTCTCATTTGACAGACCTCAGGACGGAACATTGAGTCAACCATGAGCCGGTCAGGATCAAACTCCTGGCAGTGGGAATGCAGAGTTAGCCTGCAATACTGCATTCTAACCATTGTACCACCACAACACAATATTCTTGTGTCAACTTTACAACCTGCACTTCTGCAGTTGCATTTCTTGGCAATATTATGGAAATGGTTTGCCAATTCTGTATTCAACTTTCTAATATATATATAAGGGTGAAATTAAAACACACATCAATAACAAATTAACACCAGTTGAATAGCTGAAGAGGTATTGCTTAAGTTATTCCACATATCCATGTCACCAAGCCCAGGTGACACCAAAAGCCTTGGTGGTGCAGGCTGTTAAATGCCTAGCACTTAAGTTCCAGCTGCCTGCAATTAGTGCAGGCTCGAATCCCACCAGGCTCAAGGTTGACTCAGCCTTCCATCCTCTCGGGGTAGGTAAATTGAGGACGCAAGATTGTTGGGGGCAATAAGCTGACTTTGTAAAAATGCCGCTTAGTAATAAGCAGGCATATACAATGGAATGAAGGCTATTGCTGAGCGCATTGGGTTGTATACCAAAAATTGTAAGCCGCCCTAAGTCTTCGGAGAAGGGCGGCATATAAATGTAATTTTAAAAAATGCAGGATCAGGATCAATCTCAGACCTGGCCATTCTACAGTCTGCAGGTTACATCCAGCCCTTTTGATTATCCCTGTACAACCTGTGGCAGCAGTGGCACTATTAGTTCACAATCTGTTTCTTATGTGGCCTTTTGGAAAAATTAATTGCCCACCTCTGATCTACTTGGAATCAATCTTACTATGATTCAGTTGAAACATGTTCACAGTTCACACTCCCATAGACTCGACACTTATAAACTTCATAGCATTACTTGAACAATCAGGGTGGAGATGTAAACTGGGTGTCATCAGCATATTCATTGGTATCTCAATCCAAGCCTAAGATGAGCTCACCCTAGTTTAATGTAAATATTAAACAGTGTGGGAGAAGGAAGCCTTGCAGTGCCCAGCAAAAGCTCTTCTTTTTCTTCCCTGTATGAAAGCATAAAAGTAAAACACTGAGAGCTCAGGAATGTAGGTGTGTTTGTGTGTAGGGAAGAACAGAAAGGGATTTGCAGCTGAGAGCGTGGAATAAGTCAACTGAATAAACAACTTATAGCAAAAAAGAAACGGGAAGGACTTCATAAAGCCAGCAGCAGACAGGCTGAAAGAGAAAGAGTCCAGCAGTTTCATCCCTCAGCAGCAACAAGGAGCAGCATCTGGAAAAACATCTTCCTTTTCTCACCCCAGCACAGATTGAGAAATTGCCAAAGCAATTTAGAACAGCAAACAGCACCAGAAAGCAACTTGAAGGTGGCTAAGCTCTTTGGCGTAAGCTCAAGCAACAAAGAATAGACTAATAAGATGTAGACATAGATATTATACATATACAGGTAATCCTCATTTATTGACCACAATTGATATAGACATCTGTTGTTAAGCAAAGGACTCACTAAGTGAGAAATGACATGACACTCCCCAACCCTTTGGAATGATCATCTGGGTACTGGGATAATTAACAGGAAGGGAATTAATGTTTGTACTTACATTTACTGGAAAAGGATTACAAGAAAGTAAGCAGACACATAGACAAAGGGGAATACACAATAAAATATGCTGACACTGGCAATCCTGAGCACAGTACACAAACAGCTGGTGTTATTTCCCATTGTGTGCCTGCTTACTCTTATAATCCCTTCCTGTCCAGTGTATAAAATATTGTTTTTTTCTTGTTAATTATCCAACATCAAAGGTGAGCATTCTAGATGGGATAAGTGAGGTAAAAGGATCTTAAGAATTGCCACACAAACCACACTTTCTCATGAGTTGCATTCCAGTGACTCTCACTATTGAACTCACCTGGCTTTTGAGCAGTAGATCCCACTGACCTGGTAACTATGTTACAGGGTATTTCTTAATAAATTTCCTCTAAGAAGTTTATCTCGTTTCTCTTGTTCTTTGCTGTTCATCCTGCAAATCCTAAATTAAATGTCTATGCATAAGTTAGGTGCACAACAGCATTAACAAAATAAGGTTTATTATTTTAGAACAAATACTGATTAGGAATATTATCTTCATACATCCTTGAATAGTAATATTGTGAAAATGAATGGCATATATTTCAATTGACAGTAAGTGTTGTTTTCTTCTGTAACTCTTCCTCACCAACATCACAACTGAACTAATTTGTTTTTCAGCAGTCATGTATAGGGTGGCACTGTGAAAGAGAATAACTTTTCAATACATTGTACTGTATAGTAGAATCAAAATGCTACATATCTACAATTCATTATTCTCAATTGTGGTCCCCTAAACCATCAAGATTACATTCCATCAGATGTCTTCAAAAATTCATCAAGCTAAAGGGAAGCATTTTGTTTAGATGTTCAAATGAGCAATTCTGAGTGTTTTCATTTCAATTTTTTTCCTTGTCTAGAAACAATTATACATAAAACAATTCATACAGTCCTCTGTGGAAATCTTATTTTACATCAGTTTTACCTGGATGTAATTACACTGTCTTTTAAAAACAATTAAATCTTTCTAATTTTACAAATAATTAGCATAGAATTTTGGTATCAACTGATAAGTTTATAGACAATATAGGCACATTCATTTGAACTAGGAATATATGTCTATATATGCAGACTGAATCATGTTATACTGGCTTGGTTCATATATCTAAGTCACAATATAGTTTAATATCGTGAAATGGCATATTATGGTTTCTATTAATCCAGTTATTGCAATCTCTTCATGTTTGAACCCACTGTTCAAACCATGGTGCAAACCTGATGCACCAAGATAGGTTTTCATTCTTTATTTTATAATAAAGGGCGGAGACTAGTCTGAATTGGGTTGTGAATCACTGATATTTCATCTCTTCCAATTGTACTCAAAAGTGGCTGGTCAGGAGTTTTTCTCAAACCTTGTGTAAGTCCCATGTGACCCTTTGCCACTTCTCCTTCCTTAATCTGGGGTTTTAATGGAGAACTGCATTGCTGGGAACTCAGCCACCTTCTCAAGGTACCCAGCAAGAGGCCTCTGTGAAGATTTTTCTTCCAGCAATTAAGTCAGTCACCCATCCCTGTGCTTCTTATTGGGGGTAACATTATCATACCTTTCTTTTGCTTCCTAGGCTCTGCCCATGGCAGAATATGTGGACGTCTGAAAATTGCAGTTCTCTAGCAGAAATGTCTTTTTTTCATATGTGCCCAAAATGTTTAATTAGCTATTAAATGGTCAAAAAACAGCAGGTAGAAACTAATGATGATCTAAGAATCAAAATGGAAATAGAAGGGACTTGGATATAGAAAGTTGATAGTGAGGCTATTTTGGAGGAAAAACTGGAAAGTTTTGGTGAAGGAAAATAAATATGGGATTGTTATGGAGTAAAATCCGTATCAATCGGGCTTCAGGCCCGGTTACAGCGTGGAGACGGCATTGGCTGCACTGATTTTATTTATTTTATTTATTTTATTTTATTGGACTTATATGCCGCCCCATCTCCAAAGACTCGGGGAGGCTCACAATTAAAACATACAATACAATAAATAATTAACAAGAATTAAACAATTATAAAGCCCAATAAAACCAAATTAAAATACTTTAAAACTATCCCATACCCCCCGTGAGGTAGTCACAGCCCGACTTGGTCAAATAGCCAGGTCTTCAAATTTGCGGCGGAAGGTGCAGAGGTCAGGGGCCAGACGGAGGTCCAGAGGCAGTTGGTTCCATAAGTCGGAGACCGCCACAGAATAGGCTCACCACTGGGGGACCGCCAGCTGACATTGACCTTGCCTGTGTGCCCGTAAAGGGAGGTTGGCACTTGATATCGGCAGGAGACGCTCCCTTAAATATTGTGGACCCATGTCGTGTAGGACTTTGAATGTTAAAGCCAAGACCTTGAATCTCACCCGGAGTGCAACCGGCAACCAATGCAGGTCGCGCAGCAGGGGGGTAATATGGGAGAATCGGGTAACTCCATCACCACAGCGCTGGCTGCATTCTGCACCAGCTGCAATCTCCGGATGGTATGCAAGGGCAGTCCTAAATAGAGGGCGTTGCAGTAGTCGAGTCGCGAGGTAACAAGGGCATGGGTGACTGTACGCAGGGCATCTCGGTCCAGAACGGGCGGTGGCGGAGCCAGCCAGACCTGGGCAAAGGCCCCCCTGGCGACGGCCCCCACCTGCTCCTCCAATTGGAGCCACGCGTCCAGGAGGACTCCCAGGTTCCACGCCCTATCCACAGGGGGCAACACCACTTCCCCTATGGTCAACGATGGACATTCCTGACTGGACCGAGATGCTGGTATGCACAGCCACTCAGTCTTGGCCGGGTTGAGCCGAAGCATGTTTCCGTCCATCCAGATCCATACCGCATCCAGACAGCAATGGATGGTCTCTGGAGGCTTGGTATAGAGGATGTTCCTCTGTCCTGGTCCTATTAGACCTCCCAGCGGCTTTTGATACCATCGACCATGGTATCTTACTGTGGCGCCTTCGGGGGTTGGGAGTGGGAGGCACCGTGTTAGGGTGGTTCTCCTCCTCTCGGGACGCACGGTCGGTGTTGGCGGGGGGCAGAGGTTGACCCCGAGGTCCCTCCCTTGTGGGGTGCCACAGGGGTCAGTTCTTTCTCCCCTCCTGTTCAACATCTACATGAAGCCGTTGGGTGAGATCATCCGTAGTTTCGGGGTGAGGTATCATCAATATGCTGATGATGCCCAGCTCTTCATCTCCACCCCGGACCATCTCAGTGATGCCCTCTCCATGATGTCCCATTGCCTGGAGGTGGTACGGATCTGGATGGGGAAGAACAGGCTCCAGCTCAACCCAGACAAGACTGAGTGGCTGTGCCTACCGGCATCTCGGGTTATCCAAGAAATTCCATCACTGACCATGGGGGGAGAGGTGTTGCCCCCCGTGGATAGGGTGCACAACTTGGGTGTCCTCTTGGATGCACGGCTAAGTATGGAGGAGCAGGTGGCAGCCGTCGCCAGGGGGGCATTTTCCCAGGTTCGCCTGGTGCATCAGTTGTGTCCCTATTTGGACCGGGATGCCCTACGCACGGTCACCCACGCACTCGTCGCTTCCCGTCTTGACTACTGCAATGCTCTCTACCTAGGGCTGCCCTTGCAGACTATACGGAAGCTTCAACTGGTGCAAAATGCGGCTGCGTGGGTAGTGATGGGAGTGACCGATACTCCCATGTGACACCCCTCCTGTGCGATATGCATTGGTTGCCGGTTGCCCTCCGGATAAGATTCAAAGTGCTGGTGTTAGCTATAAAGCCCTTCATGGCCAGGGTCCAGGGTATTTGCAGGAGCGCCTCCTACCGCCATCGAGTTCAAATCGCCCAGTGTGCTCCCACGGCAGGGCCTCCTCGGGGTGCCATCAACCTGACAATGTCGGTTGGCGATCCCCCGGGGGAGGGCCTTCTCTGTGGGGGTGCCCACCCTGTGGAACCAGCTGCCCCTGGGGTTGCGGCTGGCTCCCAACCTTCGTTCCTTCTGCCGCAATCTTAAAACTTGGCTGTTTGTACAGGCCAGCCTGGATTGAGGTTGGTAGGGGTCTTTTTTAATTAATTAGGTTTTATTGTATTTTAGGGATTTATTTGGATGGCCTTTATATGTTTAACGCCTTGTATTTATGTTTTTGTATTTCGATTCTTTGTGTGAGCCGCTCCGAGTCCCCCCGGAGATGGGGTGGCATACAAATCCAAACAAGCAAGCAAGCAAACAAACAAACAAATAAATAAAAGCAGGGAAAACAGAAAGGGACAGAGAAGAGTACTTTCAACATAGTTGTACATAAATACTGTATGGGTGAATATATTGTTGGAAAATATAAAGCTTTGATGAAGAGAAGCAAGTGCTTAGTTATGTTTTTTTTAGCAGTAGAGTATTAGAAAAGAGGAAATAGAATTGTTATTAAGACAAAATTATTTGGTAGTGTGAAGAGATTGGAAAAATAGCATAGATTTAATACTTATTTAGTACTTATAGTAGAAAAACTAAACATCTTCCTGCTACAATATTCATCCTATGTATTTATACTTCTCCATGTTTGCTATTTTTATGAATGTTCTAATGTCTGTTGTTTTAAAATTTGTTGGCTACTTGCTATTATAATTGCAATTATTATTGCTGGTGTTTATTTGCTGGATTTGCCCTTCCTCAGGACAGTTTTTATTGCAGTAATTTGTGTGGATCTGATTGGGTTGAGGCTTGGAAATTTATTAAATCAAGTAAATTGAGCCAGGTGGCGCAATGGTTAGAATGAAGTACTGCAGGCTACTTCTGCTGATTGCCGGCTGCCAGCAGTTTCGCAGTTTGACTCTCAAAGTTGACTCAGCCATCCTTCTGTGGTCAGTAACATGACCCAGATTGTTGGGTGCAATATGCTGACTCTGTAAGCCGCTTAGAGATGGCTGTAACGCACTATGAAGCAGTATGTAAGTCTAAGTGCTATTATTATTGCCATTTATCATACTACAGTGTCTGTTAGTAATGGTATTTAAAATTGTTGTTGTAATGGTTTCTTGGAGTGAGCATATGTGGACTCATTACATAAATAGGGCTGTGCTGGAGACTGCCTTGGAATGGATTTTCCACTGGAGGTTTAGCTAGGTGGTAATAAAAATTAGTTAAATTCAAGAAGAATGATCAAGAAGTGCATCAAACTGCGAGATTCAGGATGGGGGAGGGGGTTGTTATCTGGGCTCAGATTCTCCCAGCAGGTTTCTATGTACGAGAAAAATGATGGGCTAAGACTGGTAAAGAGATGCTGCCCTTGTTGATAAGCAGTCTCTCCTGAAACTTTACACATACAAATACAATGTATATAAAAAACAATGTTCTGTATGATATGGAGAATGACATTGATATATTACAAAATCAGATTTCACATAGAATAAATATGACAGCTAGTATCTTGAACTGTGAGACTTTTAGCTTTATTAACAATGGTCAAGATTTCCATCTTTTGTATTGATTATCAATTCCTTGATTGCCTCTATATTTCTATTTTTGTGGTATACACACATTTTATATTACATTCCTAAAAATATATTTCTGCAGCTTTTCACAATTCTTGATTCAGAAGTTAAAATTGTGCCATCAAGAATAATTTCCAAATAACAAATTTAACTACTGCATATTAAACTATTATAATTTACTTCCCTATTTTAGAAATATATGCATAAAAAACAAAGCAATTATCTCTATATAAAGTTTATTACATAGGGGTTTTTTTCAGGATTTTGCAAATGACATTAAATATTTCATTATAAATAATATAATTTAACAGATTCTGCCGATTCCTCTTGTAAGGAATCCCATAAAGAATTATCTATAGTTGATGTTAAAATAAAGTGACAAAAAGCTAGTATGTGATTCAACCAAGGCCTCCACTAAAAGTAAAGGAAGATGAAGGATGCAAACAAATGGGCCATATGGTACACATTGATATTTAGTGGGGGATTTTTTTTAAAGTAATGCAGTTAAGGTTTATTTTAAAAATTGGAACATAAACATATGATCACCAGGTTCTTATTCACTTTCAGAACAGATTTTATTATCAAGAAATTGTAATGAAATAGAAGCATTTATTGAATGGTTTGTGTAAAAAAGATAGTCACGAATATCTCTGCCTTATGTTTTTGCTACTTTATGGTTTTATGATTTTGTATTGCATATTATAGTTTCTTTTTTAATTGTATTCAAATAATAAAAAATAAGACCTTTAAAAATCAGATCCATAAAAAAGCATAAAAATATAATCTAAAAGGCAGAGTGTTAAATCATACTGATTGGCTCCAAAGTACATTAGAAAATACATCTTTTACTCAATTAATTAAGTACTTGAACCAAAACTGTATTACTTATCTCCATTACATGTTAAATCAGCTGACTGTAAGAACAGTTCAACAATGAAACCAATCATGCATATCCAGTCATTGTGTCCCAAGAAAGCAGGCAGCCACCCATCAGGGGTGCTTTAGTTTGGATTAGTGCAATAAGCAGAAGGTTTGCTGGCCTAAATTGCTCCATTCAAGTAGGTAGTTGGATGATCTTCAATCAATTATTTCTCTTTTCATATTTTTCATGTCTGGGTCTCTTTTAAAATGTTCAAGCAGTATATTTTAAATATTTGAGAGGCAAATATTACCTATAGTAGATTTACTCTACCATTGTCTGCAGACATTAAAGCAGAATGATAAAACAGAGTACTTCATTTCCTTCATAATGTAAAATTCATGATATATGAAGTTTCTTCAACTTTATACCACTGTTATGTCACCCGTCCTGCATGCATTTTCGTACTACAACAGAGAAAACATTAATAATGAATAAATGCATTTTAAAATATAAACAATTACTCTAAACTTTCAAGCTGTATATTGTTATTGCTAGATATTTTAAATCAGATTGTTAAATGAACAAACTCTCCATCTAATGAAACTAGTTCAATTTCTTTAAAAGATTAATTATACAATAGGGTTTCACTGCTTCTATATAGAATGTTTAAACTAATTTGTGATTAAATACAAATGTTCTTTTTTCATCTCAGCTCTCTTATATTGGACATTTAATTTGATTTTAAGTCAAATTCATTAATCCAATTCATATTTTACAGAATAGCGCACAATTTCCATGCCTGAAATAACAGTGAAGGTCTGGTGGTAAACAGTTAAGAAAATTGGCCAAAAACAGTTCCTAAAACTGAGAAATTAATTAAACTGGCAATTTCTTTTCCTATAGAATTGTTTTTATATAATATTTTATTCAAAAAGATATGACAAAATATTTAAAAGAAAATAAAAATAAAAATCACAAGACATCAAAAAATTGCCTTAAAATAACAGGAAAAAAAACCGTACATATATACACATCTTTCCTAGCTGAATGCTGACAGATAAAATACAGCATGCTAGCAACCGCCATGCATGAGAATTTGTTGAGGCCTGGTATTCCACCAAAGGAGCAATTAACAAACATATCGACCTAGATCCAACATATGAATATATAAGAAGCCAGACCATTTGAACAACCAATCAACAAAAGACCAATCAGCTCTTCAGAATTTAAATATAGCTTCAAACGAACAACCAGCCAAACAACCAACTGACTATACTGTCACATAAGACATTTATAAGCTAAGGAGAATAGGACAAGACAGTTCTGCTGATGATGTTACCTAGTCTGGTAACAAAACATTCAGAAACTAAATTGAAACAATCTTGGAGACCAAGTAAAGGAGAAAATAACATTTGGGGCACAACTATAACAATCATGAAATTGAACAATTTTTTAAATAATTTGTGTTAATGAATGCTTACATAACTTCACACCTGGTAATCCTAAAAATAAAACTGAATATACATTACTTTACATAGCAATTGAAACAACATACTGTATAGTAAGACTTTGACATGTATTCCTTTTAACATAACATGACATAAACCATACTTTGGATGAGCAGAGAAAACAGAATAATTTCAAAAAAAAATTTTTTTTTGCTTCATTTATTCAAAAGCTATTTTTAAAAAGGCAAAATACATTTTAACACGAAGATTGGCAATACCTCTACATAGCTACTGAAACGGCTCATAAGGATAGTGTGTGTAATAATCAACTGATCTCTTTTCCTACCAACAGCTTATGGGAGATAAAGGTCGAATTGCCTTATATGCATCATCCCAGGTTGTATGCCTTTTTATTACTATATGTAAAATAGATTATTTTTTCTTGAGCCCTGATACATCACAATTGAAACACGGCCTTGTGAAAAGCAATCATTTACAAAATATCAGATTTTATCAAATGTAAATTACTTTCAATACATTCTAGAAGTATAGAATAGTCCAACCCAAATCAATTCCTACAATATTTATTTATTTATTATTAATTCGACTTATATGCCGCCCCCTCTCCGAGGACTCGGGGCGGCTTACAGTTAAAATACAACAACAAATAAATTAATTTTAAAAAGTATTAAACAATTAAGCCGAATTAAAATTTAAAACCCACAGTTAAATAACCCCAGCCCAGGAGAATCAGCACAGCCCAGATTGTAAAAAGAGCCAAGTTTTCAAATCATGGCGGAAAGTGCGGAGATTGGGAGCCAAGCAGAGCTCAAGCGGAAGAAGATTCCACAAAGTGGGAGCTGCCACAGAGTAGGCGTTCCCCTGGGTCGCCGCCAGGCGACATTGTGCCGCAGGTGGCACCCCGAGGACACCCCGCCTGTGTGCCCTAACATCTTTTTACTATTCATTTATTATTTTCATGAGAATGAGCAATGATAAAATTAAATGTTCCAGAATTCTTCAAACTTCAAATAGCATTTTGCATTTTGTCTGTTTCTATTATTAAGTATACACACTGAAGTAATCTACTAGGTCAAACTCCCAGCCCAGGGCTGGGTGGGTCACATGCTGGCCATGCCCATGTCCAGTTTAGCGAAGGGGGGAAAAGTCCCAATATGTCCCATGATGCCGCTGTGACAGTGTGAGTTTGACACCCCTGTACTAGGACAACAGAATGACAGAACTGTTCAAACCTAACTATTATTTAAACAATGTAGTCAATGTAGTCAAATTCTTGAGTGTAGTACTTCAGAGTAATGTATACCAAACATAATGCATTTCCAAATCCTTTGATTTTTTTCTGAAAGCATGTGAACACATACAAAGAACTCCTTTGTTATTACAATGGTGACATCTTTTTAAAAACATTAATGTGCAAACATAATTTAAAAACTCACAAGTTTGACTAGACTGATTTCAGTAAGCCAGCTTTAAATATGATAGTTAGATTTAATGCAAAGTAAATTTAAGAGGAAGCTGCCTTCTTATTGAACATTTGATTTTTATTATCTCTATTTTAAAAAGCAAGAAGACAGGTTATTATAACAATTCAGTAGTCTTGTGCAGTGGAAGTTGTATGAATAAGATCAAACCCCATGAAGTAATTATAAAAATAGTAAAGGCAGAAAGTCTGAAATACAAAATTATGCAGTGACTTAACCAGCATTTGGCAGAAAGTATTAACCAATAAAGGAAATTGCAATTTTTTTTCAAAAACTGCTTTTTATGGTGCAGACAGAAATTTTATAGGAGAAATCTGACATACAATCAAATATAAAGTTTATTGAACACATAATTAAGGCAGACATAAAAATTTATATCTAACAGTATCAAGAAACCTAAAAGACCTCAATATGTGAAGACTAATACTTCTCTCCAGCATCCAAATTTAGTAATAATAGTGTGTGCACTTCAAAAATTGTTTATTATCTAATTCAATATATCATATTATCAGATCAGGTCCACTTAATAAATATCAAAGTTATTTGTACTACTATGTTGCAGTACATTTAGAAATAAAAATTCTTAAATTAAAATTAGGTAACATAGAAACACTTTACTACAATTAAGAGTAACATATTATGGTGGTTCTTGATTTATGACCATTCAATTACTATGGTACTGAAAAAAATGAGTTTAAGACCATGAGCTTAAGCTCACTGCAACACTCCTGCAATCATAGATTAAAATTCAGGGGTTCAGCAATTTCCCCCCATCTATTTTCCTTCAATCTATTACTTTTTGACCATCCTGCACAATGGCAGGGCTGGGCTAAAGTAGAGGCCCATGACTTTCTGCAGTCTCAATCTGCTAACACCCACCCCCAGAACCTTCTTATCTTCCCCAGGTTTCATAAGAATGGATGTACAATTTGGAGAATGGCAAAAGTCCCATTCTTGCAGTGCTTCAGACACCTCACCCTCCAAACCATGCATGCCATTCCTTCTCCAAACCATATATTCAATTCTAGTTACTCTTCAAAAAATCTTCTAGTCTTCCTCGGGTCTTGCAAGAATGGAAAAGGAATGGCTGACCAGTGCTGCTTTGCGGGGTGGCCAAAAGGGCACAGATCACAAGGAAATAGGAAGATGGGGAGAGATGTACGGCCCTGTAGTCATGAAGATCTGCTCGGCCTGGTGAGATAGCTGAGGCTTCTCAGGGTGCAGCACCATTGTGTCACCCCAGCTTGCATACAGCCTGCACCAGATTTCCTCTTCTCTGTGGTATGGTGAACTCGGGATGGAGAAGCTAAAGATTCCAGCATCTTTGTACCACACTGCAGCTCTCCCAACTTGCATGCAACCTGCACCAGGCCTCCTCTTCTTTGTGGTATGTGAGACACCCTCTCTGCTTAACAATCCATAATTCAGGAGTGCTGAGCTTGCTAAGTGATGTGATCACATGATATATCGCTTTACATCTACATCACTTGGTAACTGAAATTCTGGTCACAACTATGATTGTAAGACAAGAAACACCTATATACTAATTTGGGTTACTGCAAGAGAAGTTTAAATATTAATTCTTGATATCTTAATTTTTTAAATTATTCGTGTATACAAGAACCACAATTTCAAAAAAAATTAAGTTATCAAGTGTAAATATTTAAAGTTGCAATACATTTTTGAAATTATTCATGTGTAAAAAAAGCATAAGAGCCAATTTGTTGAAGTGGTTAAGGCATCAGGCTAGAAACTGAGAGACAGGGAGTTCTAGTCACACCTTAGGCACAAAGCAAACTGGTGATCTTAGGCTAGTCATATTCTCTCAGCCCTATGAAGGAGGCAACGGCTTTCTGGAAAACCTTGTCAAGAAAACTGCAGGGGCTTGTTCAGGCAGTCTCCAAGAACTGGACATGATGAATGGGAAAAAGAAACACAGAAGCAGAGCAATTTTCTAATAAGAATGTATAACTTGCCATGTATGTCTGTCTGTCTGTCTGTCTGTCTGTCTGTCTGTCTGTCTGTCTGTCTTGGTGTATTCGGGTCTTGTCCCATGTAAGATTTTACACGGGACAAGACCCAAATACACCAAGACCTACATACCTTTACCCGTGAAAATCTACCAATATATATATACATACATACACACACACACACACACACACAACACCAGCTTAAGCTGATATTTACTTTTTGGTATTCCAATTTTTTTATTGGTAATAAAATCAATAGAGCAATATAAATAGGATGAATTAATGAGAAAGTACTAAATGATAACTCTGAGCATATTAATATAGTGGGGAAGCCCTCACCAGCTCTTGGGTTACAGGAAACTTTACTACAAAAATGTAATTGTGCCAGTATATTTTATAAATTAAACGGAAGTATTCTGGTCCCATATGTAAAATCTATTTGCACAAATCTTTATAAAAAACAGGGAATTTCAAAATGGCAAGTACAATATCATTAATGATTGAATTCAGGTTTAATTTCACTATCAGATGCTGTCTGTAGTTAGTATGCTGACTAAATCCATTCAATATTACATATCTAGAAAGGAGTAGTTTATCCACATATAACAAGCAATATCCTGTAAGACTGGAGAGAGCAAGAGCAAGAGAGAGAGAGAAAGTGTGTGGAAGGACAGAAATTGGTAAATATGGTAAACATGTGCATTACTATATCTAATAATGCATTTTAAATATTCTAAGTTTTTGAGAAGAGTACTCCAGAATCAATATTACAAGAATGCAAGTCTCTATTTTCAGATTTGTGAACAGAAAAACTATCGTTGTAACAGTTCTCATATAAACAGGTATCTGTAACAATGTAAATACAAAATGCTTCCTGTCATACAATCTACTATAACTAATAGATCAATAATTCATATTTTAATATTTATTTAAAAATCCCTACAAAGATAGATAACGTTTTTTCACTGTCAACTTTTTTCAATGAAAGCAGTCAAACTTAATAAAAATAAGTTGAGCTAAGCACATATCTTGATGCTCAAGTGTATATTTAAATGTGTGCATCTGGAACAAACTAATCATCAATGTGGTAATGAACCGGTGAAACTTCAAATTAATGTCATGTTATACTATGGAACCATCTTTGCTTTGTGCTGGTATCATCACAGGAATAGCTCCCATTCTACTTAGATTAGGTGCAGCTACCTTTGGTGGATCAAAGTACTGATTCTGAGAGGGTGTACGTTCTTCACTCGGCACTTTATTGTACTGAGTTTTGGTAAAACCATCCATATTAGATGGAGACATTGAGCCCAAAGATGACCGATTACTCCCTATATAGCTGCGGGCTGTTGAGGCACGGCTCTTTGGAGGAGGGACATCCTCTCTGAAAATGAAACATATATAAGAATTTATTTAAGAATCTTTAGAAACACTAAAAAAACATTAATACTTTTTATTTAATGAAGGGCACTAACACTATCATAACAGCAAAATACTTGTTTTCTGTATCACAGTGTTTCTAAAACTTGGCAACTTTAAGATGAGTGGAATTTAACTTCCATAATTCTCCAGCCACTGATTCATTCTATCCTTAATTTTTTAGAATATTTTTGTCAAATAAATCTATGTAACATAAACTATTTTTATTCTCATTTATTCTAAGCTACATTCTGAGCCTAAATAAATGTAAATAAATAAATGCATGGTGATTTAAGATGCATTTTATTTATTTACTAATAATTAATTAATTAGTTTAATTTATATGCCGATCAGCCTGCGATGACTCTGGGTGGCAGAGTGCATCCTCTAAGACAATTAGTGTCTCCCCTGTTTCAGTTTCACTATCAGAAGAAAAAAAAATTCAAGGGCAGGAAATAAATGAAGAAAAAATAATTTCTTGAAGAAAGGAAAGAATTGGTACACTAATATAGATCACAGTATGTTGTTATATTTTAATATTTAAAAACGCTTATATGCAAAATTATACATTGATCATTGCATTTTCTTGCTGTATGAAGAATAACAATTTAATATTTTTGTTATTTTAGCTAACAAAACGGCTTTGAAGAACTGCTTTTCAATGCTACGGCAAATATCAGTATCTATTCAGTATTCTATTGGCACATGAAGCCAAAGTGTGCTTATTAGGTTTTCTGACTGATACCATTTCACCAAAGCAAATAAAATCATCTATTGACTATTGCATCTAAAAGGTGCCAACCTTTATGGTTGATTAAATGTTCTTTTAGATTTTGTTTAGTTTTAGAATATTTAATATTTCCATTATTGCTACTAAGTTTCTTTATATTGAATTACACTCAATATTTTCTACCTTCTTAATCAGGTTTAATTTTTCACACATTCTAATATTTATTTTGTCATTTATAAAACAAAATCTTGCTAGGCTCATTCCAATATTTTCCCACTTTGTTTTATAAACTTGTGAATTTTGTGTAATCACAACAATAAACCAAATCATATGAAACCATTTTTCAAGTAAAAGTTTATCCAGACACTTCCACTGTTATTTATCTGCTATTTTTGCAGCTAAAATCAGGTAAATCAATATTTCTAGTTGTTTTTAGAAATAATTTTTTGAAATATCCAATTAATCAAAATGCCGCACCTGATATCATGATGTACTTCTTTTTCATATTTTGTGTCTCTTCGTTTCTTATAGCAACAGAAAATGAAAAAAGCCATTAAGCTGAGTGCCAGAAGAGTTCCTATAACTGCTCCAGCAATAGTACCAGCTCTATCTATAGCTAAAAAAAAAAAACAGGTAGCAGGAATTAATTTTGCAGTTTAATGACAACTATTTACCTAATGTCTATTTTTATTACTTCACTTGCCTGTTGACTAATACTTACGGGGTGTAATGGTCAGTACGACAGAACATTCATCTCTGCCGACTTTATTGTAAGCCAAACATGAGTAAGTACCAGAATCAGTCTGAGAGGCATTTTTCACAAATAAGTCACCTGTATTTTCAACTGTAAATATTTAAGGTATTTGTTAGAATTTTTGCAACAATCTATAGAATAAAAAAACAATAATTTAATGTTATTTCATGTAATGTCACTTTGTTACTTAAATATAGCATGTAAATCTACAGCTAATACAGAGTATTAGAATTAGTTTGGAAATGAGGGTAGATAGAAGCTCTTCTCCTAATGCCTATGCATATAAATACTTCTACAGAAGAACACTGTTTCTGTGATCAGAGTAGTTACAAATCACAAATCATACACATTTTAAGGGAGAGATACGTTTTCTGATAAAGAAACTAAATGAGTGTTATCACATTATTAATGATAATTAAAATTATTAATGATGTGTGAATTCTTCAAATAAGGTAATTCATAATACATGAGAGGTTTGTTCAACACGCTACTTTGAGATTTTAGAGCAATAATGTCTTTTGCAAGGCTACTCCTCCCTGCCAAAACCTGCTTACCATTCTGAGGTAAGTCTACTTTGGATAAGTGCTATCAGCTACCGAGAAGACTTCATGAAATATTATAATTACCTCAAGAATCTTAGAGAATTATCTCCACTTAAGATTAAATATATATACATATATATGTATGTATATATGTATGTATGTATATGTATATGTATATGTATATGTATATATATATATATATATATATATATATATATATATATGTATATATATATATATATATATATATATATATATATATATATATATATATATATATATATAAATATTCTTACACATGGGTGTGCAAATTCACTGAATCAAGGACCTAAAGCAAAGCAACTTTAAGCTGGCAGATTCCAAACTGGTGTTTTTGGCTGGCTTCAAAACTAGTCCGGAATTCCTTAGTATTTCTTATAACTTTTCTGTACTTACTCTTATTAGGGAATAGCCAAATTTATATATATTTGGGGTAGTAATACTGTATGTACATTTTGCTCATGCTCCCTTTCTATTACCAAATGTTTTATTCATGCACCTTAATTTTTAATTAAGCATTTGCCATTTAGGAACAAAACAAATATTCCATCCTGAACCATTCTGCATTAATCCTTCCAAAAGAATATGGGCAACAGTAAACAGTAGAGAACAATGCCATATCTCTGTTTCCATCAGCTAAATTTTTGTCTATTTTCCCTTTTCAACTAGCTTTAAGAACTCAAATTTTGATGATATACCACTGAGAAATATTTTGGACATTACATGGTAAATAAAATACCTTATAATAACATAAATTAAACAAAATGATTTTTGTTATATGTCAAAAGTTATATCTAAAAATAATTTAGCATTTGAAGACAGTAAAACAGTAGCCCTGTCTATGAAAAATATATTAATAACATGAAAGCATACTTGGTAATGCTGTTGCTGGAAGTTCTTGTGAACCAGTAGTTTTTTTCCAGGAGTAAACTATGATGGAAGAGCCTTCTTGGGATTTACATTTCAGAGTAAGATCACTTCCAATCTCCTGAGATCCTTCAATGTAGCATTTAGTCTTCATGGGTTTTTCTAACAAATAAAGAATCTAATATAAGTTTTAATTATGATTAAATGAATTGGCATTTTCTTCTATACCCAGGAGATTTTAGCAGGATATTAAATGGTAGCGATTTACCCTAGCAACTGTATGAGACCAAATCCAGAACTATATTACATATTTGCATATTAACCCTAAAACCATTTCCTTTTATCAGTTCACAATAAGATTCACAATAACCCTGTGTCTCCTTAGCTCAAGCATGTATCTTCCTGAACTATATGCTAATCTGTGAGTCAAGGAAAGGTTTCAAATTTTAGGAGATATAATCCTATAATCTATAAACCTATATATATAAATATATAATTATAAACCTATAATCCTGCTGAAATACCTGTTTCACTTCAGATTGTAGCAGCTAACCATTCCAAGCTACTATTCTACAAACCTTTGATCTGCAATATCATAGTAAATTGTATGTGTTATAGATAGGGCCTTGGTGGTGCAGGCTGTTAATAGCCTAGCACTTAGCTCCAGCTGCCTGTAATTATTGCAGGCTTGAATCCCACCAGGCTCAAGGTTGACTCAGCTTTCCATCCTCTCGGGGTAGGTAAAGTGAGGACCCAAGATTGTTGGGGGCAACAAGCTGACTTTGTAAAAAATGCCGCTTAGTAATAAGCAGGCATATACAATGGAAGGAAGGCTATTGCTGAGCGCATTGGGTTGTATCCCAAAAACTGTAAGCCGCGCTGAGTCTCCGGAGAAGGGCGGGATATAAATATGAATAAAAATAAAATAAATAAATAAATATAATTTCTAATTATATGAATTACCATGATGATAGTATGTCACAACCAGTGAGTATTGGCTTAGGTTAAATGAAATCAAGATTTAAACTTCCTTAGCCATGGAAGCCAACTGGCTGACTTTGGACCAGTTATTCTCTGGTCAGTAGTTCTCAACCTTTGCTTCACCATGGGCCCCCTTTACATAGCTTTTGTGGCCACAGACTATGGCCACAGACCAAGACTTAACTGAAGGTTTAAAGCAGTAGACTGCACCAAGCCTTCACAGACCCCCTGTGACATCACAGTCCCCGAGGGTCCGCGGTCCACAGGTTGAGAACCATGGTCTTGGGTTATTCTACCCCAACAGAGCTCTTCCAGGATAAAATTAAATAATCTACTTTGTATGCCAATTTGAACTCCTACAGTAAATGCATGAAATAATAAATATATTAGAATAATGAATGACAATCAAAGTGGAAGACCAACAAGTTGCAAATTGAAACATATTAATCCCTCAATCTCTCTTTTTAGTTCTATGTGCTGGTTCTCTTCTGAGTTTATTTTTAACTGCCTCAATTTAGTGCTTTTATTCTGAAACATGTATGTTCCCAAATAAATTACTAAGCTACAAAACCTAGAATTTGAAGAAACATTACAAAACTTGTAGAGGGAAATTGAAAGTTAAAAATATATTTTCATCTTAGTAGTTCAACCTATATTTCTACTAAAAACAAAACGCAGAAATTTCAAGCAGCATAATTCAATAATGGAGCTGCTTTCTAGGAAAGGCTTGGATATGCATAACTGTTATGTTTGTATTATATATACATAATCTAGAGAATTTTACTAGAAAGTTAAATATTGTAGAATGAGCTGTATGATAGATGCCCTTTCACAATCATAATTTTATATTATGTAACAACAAAAGTATAATTCACATATCATTTGTATTGCATGTGGTATCATCACGCTTCATTTTTCCTAGTTTTAATTTCCCAAGGTCATGGGAATATAATTCAAAAGATGTAAACCTAAAGAGGTAACATATTGAAATTTATGAGAATAAAAAAAAACCAAGATGCTAATTTTAAAAGAAAACTACCCAAACTATTGCTTAGTATCCAGCAGTGCATTATAGTTTTTACATTATACTGCACTTCCTATGTATTGAATATTCATATTTACCTCATACAAAGCTATACAAAAAAGGCAAATCATAAATACCTTACCAAGTACTGTCAAGTAGACTCTAAGAGTTTTCACACTAGGAAGTTTCTTCACTTTACATTGGTATTTGCCAGTATCTTCTGTTTTTAAATTTAAGATATCAATGCTTGCATTTCCAGATGCTGGATTTTGTTTAGCAAATTGTACTCGTCCCTTCATATGATATTCATCATAAACATTGCCTTCATTATATATGATAACCTGAATGGGGGGAAAAAAGGTTCACTGAGCTACAGTGGTGTTTAAAAGTTTGTGAACTCTTTTGAATTTTGCATATCTGCATAAATACGGCCTAAAACATGATCTATTCTCCACACAAGTTCTAAAATTAGATGAAAAGTGCCCTGTCAAAAACATACTTGTTAATTAGTTATTGAAGAAAATGATCCAAAGCTACATATTTCTGTGTAACAAAAGTATGTGAATATCTAGGATTATCAGTTCATTCAAAGGAGAAACGTCATGTTTTAATCAATAGAAAGATAATCAGCAGTGAATAGGGGGAGGTCTTGCATAATTTAAAGAACAAAGTACTTCTAGATACGCACTATCAAAGTCTGATCTGCACAACAGGGTGGCATCTCCACAAGACTTGCATCATGCTTGGTATCCAACTGAGAGCAAATCCAAATGATTTTATCTGCTAGATGCCCAGAGAATTCTTTCATATGGTCCTGCAGGATGATTTTCAGGCCGCCCTTTCCAGTATGAATCTGGGAAACTCTAAACAGAGCCGCTGTTTAGTGGCATTCAGTAGATGCAATAAGGGCAGAAAAGTATTGATGCTTTGCCACTCTTACTGCCACAAGGTAAACCTTAACAGTGGCCTTAACATGTGCTTAGAATTTGTTTTTTGTTTTCTTCCAATGGCACCCTAGGGTCTCTTGAACCTTTTCAGCTTATTATATTTTTGACTCATTTGTTTAATTGTTTAATTTCTTTACCTACTTTTAGGACTTGTGTGGCGAACAGAACACATTTTAAGTCACTGTATGTCTTAGCTATAAGCAATCTGTTAAATATACTTCTCCAAAGTATAGTATCCTATAGAAGGATACAGTATTCTCATTAAAAATTTAACTTACAATGCACACAGCCTAAACTCAAAATGAGTATTATATCTACACAATAATTTCTACTTACTGTTTCCTCCCCTTTTGGTGCCCAAATACTCCATTCAATTTCCATCGGTCTATCATCTGCTGTAGCAAGAGTAAATGTGCACAGCAGTGTAACTTTATCTCCTTGAGCTTTTGTAACCGTGTGTTCTGTCGATGTTATTGTTATACCTTCAATTAGATCTAGGAAAAGTATTATGAAATCAAGTATATTAGATTCAATATCTTAAAAGTTAAAGACAACATCTTATCTGTATAATTGAAACATTTTTATAGCAAGTGTTTGGTCAATTGAGAAATAAATTGACTTTATAATCATTTTCATATTATGATCAAAAGGACTATGTATTTTTATAGAAAAGCTTATTGTGATCGGGGTGAGGCGGAGGGAGAGAAGGAAGGAGGGTTAGGGTGGATCATTTCCAGCACCAGAATGTTCAAACTCTCAAAGCCACTCAGTCTTTTTTGGGATGAACCAAAGCCTATTTTGACACATCCAGACTCTCACATGACCAGACAAAATGTCTGCGAATCACTGAAACCGTCAGAGCTATAGATATAAAGCTGAGTATAATCAGCACACTGATGACACCTTATTCTAAATTGTCAGATGACCTTACCCAACACCTTACATGGATGTTAAACAGGAAGCAAGAATCCAGTCTGTGGAATCCCACAAAGAGGGCATAGGCTGGACTTCCTCTCAACACTGACTGGAACCAGCCACGGAGAAAGGAAGAGAATCAACACAATACCATGCTGTTCACTGAAATGCAATCAGATCAAAAGCCTAAGGTGCCCCTTTCTTCCACATGGTGATCAGGGCTTCAGTTAGATTGTGTAGCAGACCTCCTGGACAACCTCAAGCTCCCTCTGAAACCCAAGCAAGTCAATTTCAAGATGTAATACATTTCAACATATGGTTTAATGATCAGAGAAATATTTCAGAGGCATTTGAGGAAAACACCAAAATTTGTTTGTGTTCCTTTATATATATTATCAATGACAGTCCAAAATTTTATTATTTTAAATTTAACCAGCAAAAATCTCAATAAATTAAGTACATTTACCTCTGTACAAATAGTCCTCAACTTACGATGACATTTAGTGACTACCCAAAGATACAACAGCACTGAAAGATGTGATTTACAATCATTCCTCACAATTACAGAGTCCTGATGGCACAGTGGTTAAAATGCAATATTGCATGCTAATTCTGCCCATATCCTCGAGTTCCATCCTGACAGGCTCAAGGTTGCCTCAGCCTTCTATGCTTCTGAGATTGATAAAATGAGGACCCAGATTGTTGGGGGTAATATGTTGACATTGTAACCCACTCAAAGTGCTGTTAAGCATTATGGAGCGACAGTGGATATAGAGAGGGCTATAAAGCACTATAAAGTAGTATATAAGTCTAGGTGCTATTGCTATATAAGTCTAAGTGCTATTTCTATTGCTAAAACTGTCATAGCATCCTCACAATTATGTGATCAAAATTTGTATGCTTGGCACCTAGCATGTTTTTATAACGGTTGTAGCATCTCAGGGTCATGTCATCACCATTTGCAACCTTCCCAGCTGGCTTCCAACAGCAAAGTCAAGGGGAAGTCCAGATTTGCTTAACGTCATGATTTACTTACCAATTACAATAAGGTTGTAAAACTGGGTGGGACTCACTCACTTAGCAACCAAAATTCTGGACTCAACTGTTGTTCTCAGTTGAGGACTACCTATAATGGCATTTGTTTCTGATAGAAGTGAAAAATTTGCCAAATATACACAGTTGTGTATTATTAAATAATACCAAAATGACATTTTGAGGGTAAGCCTGAAACTCTGGCCATAATGCTATGAAATAATCATCTAAAAATTTACAATTGATATAATAATTTATACTAGTTCAAAAAATTAATTCAAAACTATTTTCAAACATGTAAAAATATAATGACTGTTTTTAGCTATACATTTTTATTTAATTCCATCCAAGATAAAAATAAGTTTAGTTTCCATTACAGGGGAGAATACTAATAGAATGTTAAAAAAAGAAACACTAATACTGATGTTACAAGAAATGCTTATGGTAACAACTAATACAAGATATCAGAAATCAAATCTTCCTTCCCAACAACATTATTCCATTTCTATCCTTTTCCTTCTTACAATTACAATATTTCCCATATACTGAGTGGTTTGCAAATATAAAGACATTTAAAATAAATAGAATGTTCTCTTTATATGAGATCATTTAACACTTGGGATTACTCTTCTTAAAGGGAACCAATTCTGGAACACTAGTGGTAAACAATATTTACTTTGCCTGTTTTCAAGTATCACTAGGCACTTATTGATAATATCAAAATATAATTAGTTGATGACTGTGGATCCTTTTTTACTTTAACCTTTATTGAAATAAAGTGACACCTTTGGAAGCACTATATTATAAAAATACATTTTAGACACTTTCAGGGACCAGTAACTTGTCCTAGGCTCGGAATATAAGAAATTTATCTCAGATTATTGTTAGTATAATATAAATATTAACATTAAAAACTAATTACCATGTTTTCTCAAAAATAGGACCTACCCCAAACATAAGCCCTGGTCTGATTTTTAAGTGTGCCTAATTATAAACCCTACCCCAAAAATAAGCCCTAGTGAAGGAGCTTCATAGGCATGACCAGCATAGAGACAGCAAGCGTGTGTGGGCTAATGGTGTCCGCCAGGAACCGCAGCCCACGCAGGCAACTTGATTACCTGTCCAAGCAGCAGGTGAAGCCAGAGGTGGGGGAAGCATGTGATCTGGAAGTACCATGCGGGCTGTGGGAAAGCCAAGAGTTGGTGGATTGGAGCAGTGGATGGCCACAGAAGGCTTATCTGTGCAGTGGCACCAGCAGCAGACGGAGGTGCGGTGGGTAAGGCAAGCGATCCAGAAGTGCCGCGTGGGCTGCGGGAAAGCCTAGAGTCAGTTGGCCGGAGTGGCTGGCCAGCCATGGAAGGCTTGTCTTCGCATCTCTTGGCTTGCCTGTGTCCCACTCAAGTGTGTTGGGATTGCCTGCCTTCCACCCCAGCCTCTGTCTTCTGCTGGTGCCGCTGTGCAAAGACGAGCCTTCTGCTCCAGCCCGGCTCTGTTTTCCCATGGCCTGCACAGAGCATCTGGATCGCCTCCCTCCCTCACGCCTCAGCCTCCTCTCCGTTTTCCCATGGCCTACACAGAGCGTCTGGATTACCTGCCTCACCCCCATGCCTCTGTCTCCATCTGTTGCTTCAACAGGGAATTAATTCACCTGTGATGTGCGGACTGTGCAGCCCCATAGTGCGCCAACCAAAGGACTGGAGGGCTGCAACTGCTGCTGGATACAGTCAGTTCCCATGTGCTCAGCTGGGCACATCATCCTGAAATCATGTTTCCCCAAAATTGGAGCCCCCAAAATATAAGACTGGGTCTTATTTTCAGGAAAATACTATGTATGTATGTATGTATGTATGTATATGTATATGTATATGTATATATGTTTTCGTAGATTTTCATGGGTAAAGGTATGTAGGTCTTGGTGTATTCGGGTCTTGTCCCGTGTAAGATTGAGAATACCTTGGCGATGTTTGACGAGATCCACTCACCATCTTCAGGCTGGTGTCTTCGGCTTTGTGCTTCTGAAGAAGCACAAAGCCAAAGACACCAGCCTGAAGATGGCTAGTGGGATCTCGTCGAAACGTCGCCAAGGTATTCTCAATCTTACACGGGACAAGACCCGAATACACCAAGACCTACATATATACATACATACATACATACATACATATATATATATATATATACACACACACATACATACACCAACCCTGTATATATCTGTATATAAAATGCAATTAAATAATTTAACCATTTTATTATCAAAATATTGTAACAATAATTTGGATAATTGGGTCTCATTTAAACTATTTGGGGTAAAATTAATAATACATACCCTCAGCTATGTGGTATATCTCAATTTTATTTTTACAAAATGTGTTTTCAGAAATTTAATGCACTGTTTCAGAGGTTTTAAATCTTTGAGCAAAACATACTGGTTTTGATGTTTTATTTCCTTTTTTATTATTGAGCTGTTTTAAATATTAATTTAATTCTACAATAACATTAATGTTTTATTCTGGTAATTATTAGTATACATGAGAGTTATAATTTTTTGTGCTTTCTTCCTCTTCCCTGATAAAATGAAACATTATACCTAACCTCTGCTTTAGCTGTTTAAAGGAACTGGCAAAATTTAAAAGCAAAAAAAGCAATAAAAATTCAAAATACAAACGGAAATTAGTCATAAATATTAAAATCTTCTAAAAAAAACTAGCAAGAGAAATGTTTCTTTTCATATTTCTTAAAAAGAGACAGAGTAAAGACCAAACAATTCATGGAGGAATTGTGACCATGATTTAGGAAGAAAGGTGAAGTCCCTCTTTCACATGTCATCCAAATGGGCTTCTGCTAGTGGGGCATTCAAAAGTGCTTCCACTGCAGATTTGTATAGTACTATAAAGGTAGAGTCCCTTAGGTATTCAAGTCCCAAGCTGGTTAGTGTTTTTGATATGAATATCCACATCATAAATTGTGTTTGATAAGCAACTAGCAATTCAGTAAAGGCATAATGCAATCTCTTTAGTTTCACTATGTAGTACTCAGCTGCTGTATTCAAGTTATTAACCCATATAGAACCCACTGCAGCTGTCAAAACAGAACCCAAATACAGCTCGGTCCAAATATGATTAGCTAAGGATAAGATGCAGCTGATAAAGGCAGATACATTACACAAACCCATTCATAGAGAAGAGTACAAACCTGTCCCCCAAATGCTAAACTTCAATCCTTATCACATTTCCTACACAATACACCAATAGCACTTCAGACCTGTCTGGATTTAATTACCCACTATTCTCACACATTATAAGTCAACAAATAAAGTGTTTCAGTGGTTAGTTTCCTAACCATGCTTTCTGGATAGGGCCCAACAGGAAGGGCAGGGCAGATGAAAGCCATGGATAGAAGAACAGTTTTGGAATGGGAGGAATATTGATTTGTGTCTCATCACTAGTTAGACTACTATAGTGTGCTCTATACTGTATATACTTAAATTCATGTCTACATACTCAGTATATCTACTCTAAAATACAGCAGTTTAGTTGCTAGCTGATGCTTGTCCTTACAAGCCTATTATCCCAGTACTCTTGGGGTTACAGTGGATATAGAAAATTTACACACCTCTATTAAAATGCTAGGTTTTTGAGATGTGAAAAAATCAGACAAAGTTAAATTACTTCCGAATTTTTTACACCTTTAATATAGCATATCAGCTGCACTTATGAAAAGTCTAAAATGACACCAGAAGATGAAACCTTTTAAGTTGGAAGGTGTCCAATACACTACTGAGGAACAGCAGTGGACAGTTAGAAATAGCTCCATAAAAAGTGAAGTGGCTGGGCCAAAGCTGAAAAGATGCTTAGTTGTGGATGTGTCTGGTGGTGAAAGGAAAGTCCAATGCTGTATAGAACAATATTGCATAGGAACCTGGAATGTAAGATCAATGAATCAAGATAAGTTTATGTCATCAAAGATGACATCAAAGATGAGATGGCAAGATTGAAGATCAACATCTTGGGAATCGATGAACTAGATGGAATGGAAAAATTTAATTCTAATAACCAGTAGATCTATTACTATAGGCAAGAATCCCATAGAAGAAATGGATAGTCATAGTCAATTCAAGTAGGAAAAGCAGTGCTGGGGTACAATCTCAAAAATGATAGAATGATCTTGGTTTGAATCCAAGGCAAATGATTCAACATCACAATAATCCAGGTCTATGCCCCCATCACTGATGCCAAAAAAGCTGAAGTTGATTGGTTCAATGAAGAATGACAATTCCTTATAGAACAGGGGTGTCAAACTAGCAGCCCACAGGCCAAATGTGTCACGTGCAGGCCACGGCCACCCCAGCTCCACATCCATGTCATGTGACAGCAAGTTTGACACCTGTGTTCTAGAACAAACACCAAAAAAGATGTCCTTTTCACTTAACACAATGTGAGCACAAACTCACATTTACAACCTGTTGCAGGATCCTGCGGTCATGTGATCATGATGTGTCCTTTTTTGCTGATTTACAGCAAAAAAGGACACCCATTCAAAAACCTGGATTCACTTAACAATTGTCGTGGTTCACTTAATGACAATTGTAAACATTGTTTTAAAATCAAGTCTGATTCAACTGATGACTGCAATGACTTATGGTAGAAATTCCGGTCCCAACTGTGGTAGTTAGTTGAGGACAATCTTTCTTTTTGAATATTTTTGAAACCCTTAAATTGAGTTTAAAAAATGGTACTTGTTAACCAAATATAATTCCAGCCTGAAGTTATTAAAACAAAACTTCTGAACATGCATGATTACAAGTTATAAAAGTGAACATTTGCAGATGTTTCAGTTTTAGAAATTTGCAACTGGGTGGCAAGCAAAAGGTAGATTAGATAGTCAGGATCATGTCTACAGGACCCATCAACTGTTTAGATATGTGGTTCTGCCAGGTTTACATTGCTTAAATTGCCTGCTTAGGTTCTATAGGATGTTCAGAATTATTTTATAGTTATTGTTAAAAGGCAAAATTTTATATTTTAAAATTGATGTTTTGGCATACTTTTTTGTGAATAATAATTAGTTCATTAACATCTGAGGAAATGCTGTTTGAATTTCCTATTTCAGTAGTTTGTATTTAAAGTGAACATGATATACAGACATTGATATACACACAAAATATTGCTTGATCACCCAAAAGAATTTTTATCCTATGAGTAATGTTGCAAAACTATGACATCAACAGTGGCATAAGATATCTGGACAGGAAACAAAGAGCTGGAAAATGCTGAAAAGCTTTTAGTTTCCCTAGCTTTTAACCTCACAGGTGTTGGTATAAATTGAATTCTAACTGTGTGCAGTTTGATGGTTACAATTTGAACACAGGAAATAATTATAGCAAGACAGCAGTTTCCTAGCATTAAATGATTTAAATCCTATTATCATTCAACTTTATGAAGAGAAACCTTCATAAAGATCTGTGTATTTTTAAAAAATGTGTAGCCCACCCAGAGTCTGTCTCTGGAGTTGGATGGCATACAAATTTAGTTTTTAAAAAGTTGTGTTGGAGAACACCTGAAGATATGTTCTAAATAACCAAAGTATTTGCGTATCACAAGCTTAATACTTGCTACATAAAACTTTTAGGAACTAGCATAATGTTTTAGCAAACGTCTTCTTGTTTTACCTGTACTTCTAGTTGTTACAGTACAAGAACACATATTAGAATCAGGAGACTTATTAATTTTGATTTAGGTTATCACTTTAATTTTATTCCTCCCAATGTGGGTCTAAAATGGCAGGTAAGGGTAAATTTGTCAAAATTTATAAAGTTCTGAATATAGTCTGCATGATTTCTAAACTAAGTATACCTGAAATGGGTATAATTAAAAACAATAAGCATTTCGAACGCATATTAAGGAATACTTCCAAACAGAATTAAAAAGTATTTTATATAGTTATTTGGATTCTAACATTTTTTCTGGAAGGCATATTATAAAAATATGTGTAAAAAACATGCCTATAAAAGCTTCGTGAGGCTGTATCTTTAGTGCCTGGTGTTAAAGATATAAAAGACTAAATTTTTAAATAATAATCTTGGCAATTGTCCCAAAAGTGCTTTTTAAGAGGCAACTGGACTTTCTTGTTTTTCTTTGAAGACCTTTCGTTTCTCATCCAAAAGGCTTCTTCATCTTTGGGACAACCATGACCAGGATGACAGAGAATCTCCATAATAGACACTCTTTGCAATTCTACAGCCCCATACTTGTCAATTAGAAGCCCTAAGGTCAATACAGGTTGGTCTGAAATGGGTGAGGTTTATTCTATTTCTAATAACTCGTCCATTCTTCATTTAGAAAAGCTATGAAAGTTAGTGTCAAAAAAGCTAAGAACCAGTCCTAAATTGGGCGGCAACTGGTACCCTTAAATGTTCTTTTTGCACTTTTGCAAAGGTAATGAGTGAAGCCTTGTCTCGTTGAAGCAAAATAAGGCCAAGTTCTGATCAGAAAGAGACTGTTAGAAAAGCTTTTGTTTCCTTCATTTAGTTTCGGAAGCCTTTCCAAGGGTTACTAACAAAGCTACACCAGGGCAGCTTATTTGGAAATAATTCTGGCAGTACCTGCCTCATATCATACGGATTTATGGAGTAAAGATCATGTGGGTGTAAAACTTGTGGAACTTTAAAAAAAAATAAAACAAGGGTGTAGTTGTAAGCGCCTCTCTTAAAAACATGTTTTGCTCCTACGTTTTTCAATTCAATTCTTCGCCTGGCACAATACTTTAGAGAGCGGAGGACTTTGCTACTGGGCGTAGGGAAGAGCAGTAGTTACGCGAGTCCAGAGCTCACAACAATGCCTCCGGTGAATCATCAGAGAGTGAAATCCTGATACCTCCAGCTCGCCCCACCTCCCCAGAGGGTAAGATTTCACCAAAAGAAAGAGGCCGACATACTGGTGTTTTTTAAAACGAACTTGGGGAAGAGAACCGCTAAGAGGTTAAAAAAAAAAAACCTCACCAGTAGGCAAAAAAAAAAGGCGCGTTTCTTTTCCCTCCCTCTCACGCCCCTCTTCGGAGCCCTTTCACAACCGAGCCTTCCTGAGAAGCCACAATAATACAGGAGCCACAGAGTCATTTCGCAATGCGATCCATCCAAGCTCCAGTCCCTTTAAGTCAGGGTCTTTGTTTTCCCATCTCCCCGGAGAGTGTTTCGCGAAAGAAACGCTGGGCGATTGGGAGTGGCGGGAGAAGAAGGGGCACAAAGGCGGTTGGGGTGGGCAAACGGAGGGAATTGGGGGGGGGTCTTCTGCTCTTCCTCGCTGACTTCCAGCCTTACCTGCGCAAAGAAACGTTACAGCCCACAAGAGCGGCAGCAGCGATGCCATGGCGGGGAGAGAGAGCCGTCGCCGGCGGCCAGAAGAAAAGGAGCGACTCTCGATCGAATTCCCAACGGACACTCGCCGCCTCGCGCCGCCCTCCTCTGTCCCCTCGCAGCCCAGCAGGTGAAACGGCCGTCACTTCCGCCCGGCCACAGCCCTGCTGCGGTGCTCCGCTGGGGTTGCCCGACGCTAAGGGCAGGCGAAATCTGAGAGAAAGGCGCTGACCTTTCCTCTTCACTTACTCAGTTACTCACTCAGCCTAAGCAGAAACTCCCAGCAACAAAGGCTCCGGGAAATTGCAACAGGCAAAAAAGCGCCCTCGCTTGCCCTGTCCTTCCCATGAGCTGGCTTCTCTCTCGGACATACGCACAATTCCATAAATAATGGTTACAAGTGCAGAAAGCTTAGGAAAGTCTGTGTGGATTTGGCCACTTCTTTCCTGGACCCTCTTAAACCCGCCACACAATCATGGAAAGGGAGAAATTTGCGCATGTGTATGAGAGTCCGTAGTTCCCGTTTTACAGAAATAAAAACAAATACTTCCATACCATAATCATCTTTTCATACAGCCCAGAGCTAATACTAGTGTTCAGACGTTTAAACCCTTTCATCCCTAATAACAAGTGAAATCTGAAAGTAAGTACTCTGAAAGTTAAGTGACTTCTGCGCACAAATTACATGCACTTATCACACACATCGCTGGAAAGACAAGGTTCCTATCACAAAATACAGGCCATTGGGATAAAAGCGCTCTAATGGGAAAGAATGCATAGGGTTACCTAAAAATATATCACCATGAATGAAACAGCAAAATTGCATGAAACTGACACTATATAAAATTTGTAATGAAAACTCCCAGAACTGATGGTGTGCATGAAGCAGATTTTGGAAGAACTATAGTCAAAGGAACTTTTTATCTATTTCCTGTCTGGGTCTTTTGAAAATTCTGTGAGTAGGTCTGCTACATTATTTGGCCAAAAACAGCTATTAAATGTAAGTGATATACATGTTTATCTAGCTTCAAGTTCAGAAATATTTATTTAGAGAGAAAAAACCTTTTAATTGCAAAGCTATAGGCTGATCTAATTTCCTTTTTAACTGGCATATCTTTTCCTGCATTTAGAAACCCCGATATTCAGAAGACACACTGAACTTGACTTTTTAATAATGTTGATACAGTTGGATGCACAGATAACTGGCTAAATATATTAGTGAGAAGGAGCATATGTAAAAAATTCCCCATTTTTACTATTGTGTTCCTTTAACTACCATACTTCTTGGGGGCTGAGAACATTTCTCCTAAGTCCTGTCCCTGTATTACAAAGCCAAGGTGTTTTTTTTCCTGACTTCTATAGGGATCAGTGTCACCTAAGAAGATGATGTGCCTTCTTGCTAAATTTCTATCAGTAATCTCTTGTGTATGATGATGGTTACCAAGATGTCTCTTACTCTGCTGAAATGAATGTTAATATACTGTACAATCTTATGAAATCATTGGTTTCTGTAAATAAACCTACATTTTTCCTTTGTAATCTGAGTAACTGTTTTCAGGATAAAATTACAGGGGAAGCAGTAGGTGCATGTCATTTTTTTTCTTCCTGAAAATACAATTGAAAGTTCTGTTTACCATTTACAAAGGAATTTACTGTGTTTAACAGTTTGTTTAGCTTGATTTCTAAAATAGACAAAACATATGCTTAAGTATTTATTTATATATTTAGATTTTATTTATATATTTAGCACTCATTTCAGAGTGAGTTCTTCAAAACTAAAGCTTCGTAAATTACAGAAAGTATTTAAGGTTTGCCAAATTAGATATATGATTACTCCTAGTTACTAAACAACTCAATTCTTCAGATTTATGTATTTAATTAGCTAAGCAGTTGGCTAATTCAGAACACATTAATAGCTTTCATAACCAGCAAATGCATAGTGGTATAAGTTTTATCTAGGTAGAAATATTCATTTAGAAACCAGGAGACTGTAAGTTCTGCTCTTGCTTTAAGCATGAAAGCCAGTTAGATGACTTTGGGATAGTTATTATCTCTCCAATTCATCTCACAGGGTGGTTGTTGTGGAGAAAATAGGATGAAGAAAGAATAGAGGTAATCCTCAACTTACGACCTTTATTTAATGATGGTTCAAAGTTACGGAGGTGACAGAAAAAGTATCTTACAATTTATCCAAGTTACAACTGTTGCACAATCGAGAGGATTCACTTAATGATTGCAATGATTTGCTTAACAACTATAGTAAAAATAGTTGGAAATCAGGTCCAATCATGTGATGACTTGTTAATAGCCACATCACTTAGCAATTAAAATTCTGCCCCCAATTGTGGTCATAAGTTTTATGTATGTTCACTGCCTTGAATTACTTATAAAGTAATAAAGACCAAGTAAAAATGTAATAAATTATGTCTTACCTCTCCTTCATAGTTCAACTCAGCATGCATAACACAGCTCCAATTTGCTCCACAACGAAGTTAAACTGAACTAAAGTAATTCTGTGAGTTTCCATTATTAACGATGGAGTTAACTTTGTATTTTTGTGATTGCAATATGTTAAACACTATATGATCCTCACTTTCTAACACCTGCTGATCTTTATATTATCACTATTATTATTTTGCTGTGGTGGACTAAAATGGCTGTTCTCCTGGCCATGTTAAAGAGATATATGTCATAGCAGAAGAGGAGGAGTAGGAAGCAGAGGATAGTGACAGGAACTGCATATAGAAGTGATATTTATTACTTTACAGTATACAAATATCTTGCTAAATTAGGCAGATTGGATTTACAGGAATAGATTGGTTTTTAAAAAGTAAGAGAAGGATTAGATGATAAGATTCAGACTTTAAACAAGAAATCATTTATTTTAATTCCCAATGAAATTGAAAAATCAAATAGTACAATAATGTTCAAGAAAACGAATATTTTTATATTTGTATGTACATACTAAATACATGTTTGTATCTATTTGTACATCCTTTCGTCGAGACCTGAAGACTTGGCTGTTTCAGCAGGCCGGTCTGGATTGACCATGGGGGTGGGTAGTTTTAATAGTTTTGTTTATCATTGTAATTTTAATCGTTTTAGCTGTTCTTTGTAATTTAGACTTGTTTTTATTCAATATCTTTTTATTGTATATATTCTTTTTGTATGTTCGCTGCCCTGACTCCTTGGAGAAATACAATCTAATAAAATAATAATAATAATAAATATAATAATAATAATAATAAATAAAATAATAATAATAAATATACCACCAGGTGATTACTTAGCCACACACTGATGTTATTGGAACCTCTGAGCTGATTGGGTCATTCATGTGGCTGTTGACTGACTCATTAGTCCCAATAAACAAGCTAGCAGTTTGAGCACAATCATTCTTCTACCACAGCCTTGGAGCTATCACTGGAACTGCTGTTGTAGAGTTCCCAACTTGGAATTGGTGGATAGGAGAAGTGGTTTAGAATTGCTAGTTGGGCATTTCAAAAATGATGACAGCATCTATAGTTGACATCGTTGAAGGGGATCTGAGGCAGAGGACCTGAACTAGAGTATCACCCTGCAATCAGAACATTTACCATATTGGGACAAGAGGAAGTGGGGCATTATGGTTACTATCACCTGTGAGGCTGAGACCTAGCTGGGACTGTGACACTCAAGAAGACAATACAGATATCGGGATAGATTGATAACTAAGTAAGAGAAAAACAACAGTTACTGCTATGGGACCTGCTAACTGGCATGAAATGATAGCAGTGGTAGAAAGGTGCCATTTATGGTGCTGGTGGGTTAAAGAACTAGTGAACCTGAGACCAGTTCTAATGATCTGGAACTCTCGGAGTTACAATTTAGATTTTGAGAATGAGAAACTCTCACAGATCAGTACTAATAGCCACAGAAAAGAATACCAGGGTCATAATTAAGCTGGTGAAGTGTGAGAGTATTGGGACCTGAAACACTATTCTCTACCTGTGCTAGTCACAGAGTTCCCAGGAAGGTGAGCTAACAGACATGAAATGCTCTGAATGAGCATAGTGATGCAAAATTTCAGAGGATGCATATGAGTAGGTGCTGGCAGAGAAGGATTTCCTGTGAAACCAACATTTCGTGTTTAGGATCTTACATGAAAATATGATTAATATTGTGACTTAGCATATTCCACTGAAATCTTCAGAGAGACTAATGAGATGACACTAAGTCCTTCAATCCATTAAAACAGTGAAGAAATGTGATATAAGAAAGACTTTTAAAGAAAATCTCTTAGTACCTGCTGAGAAAAGCAGAAATAAAGCAACATTCCTGATTTACAAGATCATAAGTAAAACTGATTACAACCTAAATTTGTTTCAGCCTAATTTCACAATCATGTTAATAAAAGTTATTAAATATAACACATGGGTTAAATTTACAAATAACAAGAAAATAAGATGAAGCTAATTATCTTATATGATTTATATATTTTTAAAAACTACAGTCAAATAATAAAATCAGTAAAAAGTACAGCCACAGAAAGTCATTTTTTTAAACATAGGTCTGTTTTCTCCACTGAAGGAATGCTAAATCCATGCACATGACAGTTTCATAATATGACACATGTGCAGAAGCCAGATATCTATTGTATAGTTCAAACTTCAATGGTCATAGCAGTATACAACAAGAGACAGAAAGGCATTCAGATACATAGAGCCTAAAAAGGTTAATAAGGAGCAGAGAAATCTCAATTTCTATTTTTATTATGAATCATCCAGTCAAACATTGTCTACACAGTAAAAAAATATTTAGGGACAAGAAGAAAAACACTACACTAAAACTGCAATGATTACCATATTCATTTGTGATAGGCACAAGATAGGAATAAAACAATATGACACTGAAAAAATCTTTATAGTATATGTTTGTGCCACAGTGAGAGTGCTACAGCTAATTTGCTTACTTTATTTACTTTATATGGCTATGAATAAAAGTGATATACAATATTAGTAAATAAAAATTAGTCAATAAAATCCATATAATAAAGCAGATTAGACTTAGAATAACTTTTAAGATTGTAATTTAGAACACATGCAAATCCATAAAGTGGTGGAAAAATACTTCATACAATATGTGGTGCCATTCTTTCTGCCTGTGGAAAAAATACCAGATCTTTAATGCCTTTCAAAGGGCAGATAGATGAGGTCTTGTTATAAAGAGTGGGAGCAGCAATGGAGAAATGTAACGGGTAATCCTGAATTTACAACCACAATTGAGCACCAAATTTTGGTTGCTAAGCAAGGCAGTTGTTAAGTGACTTTTGCCCCATTTTATGACCTTTTTCACCACAGTTGTTAAGTGAATCACTGCAGTTATTAAATAAATCATGCAGTCATTAAGTGAGCCTGGCTTCCCCATTGACTTTGCTTGCTGAAAGTCAGCTGGGAAGATTACCAATGGTGATTGCATGACCCTGGGACAGAGCAATTATCATAAATATATGCCAGTTGCCAAGCACTCAAATTTTAATCACAGGGATACTGCAATGGTCATAAGTGTGAAAATCGGTCATAAGTCACTTTTTCAGTGCTATTATAACTTTGTCATTAAATGAATGGTTGTAAGTTGAGAACTTCCTGTATCCTGCCATATAATATTGTCTAAGTGGCAGGATCCTGAGTATGTCACTGTCAGATCTTAGTAAATGGGGAGCAATAGTCAGAGAGGTGGTTCTGGCCCTGCACCATGAAAGGTTTGAATTGCAGCACCTTGAATTGCACTTGGAAGCCGGTAATAACTAATATAATCTTATAGAAGTTTATTCACTAGAAATCTTCACTGGGTTGCAATGACTCTCTTTCTAAACCCAAAATACTACTTACTCTAATAACATTAAAGATAGGATATGCAAATGGTTTCCAAAACACAGTAAAACAGGTTGGGTAAGTTTCTCTGAGCTATACCACAAGTGTAAATAGTATTTTATTCTCGGAGAGGGTTAAGATTTCTTATTCCTTCAAAAAAGAATTGGATAATCATTTAGTGTACAGTTGTAATCAGTAAAGATTTGAAAACAATGGGAAATAAATGGCTCAGTTTATTTATTTAAGCAAAACACTGCTTTACTGACTTTTAAAACAGTGAGTTTCTATACCTCTATGCAACATTTCTGTTCTAATGTGTAGATATTTTTTCAGCCTAGATCTGATAGCCTTAGCCTAGAAAGTCATAGGGTGATTTTGGAATAGTCACTCTCTTTCACCCCAACCTACCTCACATACCGTAGCTGTTGTGATGATGGGGAAAAAAAGAACAAATAATTATGTACATCATCATGAACTCCTATGTGAAAGACAAAGTATACATTTGATCAACAAAATGTAATATTTTATAACAAGCATTGAGAGATATTTCATCTGTTTTTCTTCTAACAGTTAATATATATTGTCCCACCACCTGGCCTATATGCATCCATGAAACACATCTAATATTCCAACCAGATGAATCTGGAATGACTTTCTCAAGCATCAACCAAGCTTCAGGCCTTTTTCTTTCAAAATAATAAACTTCTTTCAAGATGGCAAATTATTCTTACCTATGATATGAACTCTTTATTGCATTAACTAATTTAGAATTGTCATCAAGAAGTTTTAGAATCATAGAGTTGGAAAGGATCTTGAAGTCTTTCTAGTCCAACTCCCTGCATAGTGTCCTCAGACCATGCTGAACAAATGTCTGTTTGGTCTTTCTTAAAAATATAGCGAAAAGTACCCATGACTTCAGGGGCTGTTACAATGCTTAAGTATGTTATACTATTTGAAAATTAAAACAAGTGTATTTAGATGCCCTAGATCTGTATTATTTAATTTGGGGAAAATAAGTCTAAAAATCTTATTCGCAGATTTTAAACAGCCAAGGAATATGGCAGAGAGAGATTTAGTTACCTAGTCCAGGGGTCTCCAACCTTGGCAACTTTAAGACTTGTGGATTTCAACTCCCAGAATTCCTCAGCCAGCAAAAGCTGGCTGAGGAATTCTGGGAGTTGAAGTCCACAAGTCTTGAAATTGCCAAGGTTGGAGACCCCGACTAGTCTACCTGCAGATATTAAGATAAGGCTTATAGTAATAGTGATATATTAAAAAGAAAACTATCCACACAAAGTATATTATACAGAATTCCTGTTAATAATTATTTGGATAGAATTACCTTCAATATAGGACATTGCTCCAATGATTAGGTACTTCCAAAATCGTTTGATTCATCCAAGATTAGATCAACTGCATTCTACCATTTGAATTAGAAACATGGAAGATTTGCCTTGACATAGTTTCTCTGAAAATGGAAAAGGAGAAGGTAGTGATATTATACATCTGGGGAATTCTTACAGTGACATACAGATGCGAACTTCTTTTTTGTCAATGAAGTATCTCTCCCACACATTTCCCACAGATATAATCAGTTGTGGTTTTTCAATTATTTGCCAACAAGCCTCAAAATGACATCATATACAGTACGCTTTTACAGTATTTCAAATCAAATATCACACAATGTAATTAATTGATGTTTCCTAAATATTGTAGATATTTTCCAACATGATGTTATCATTGGTGTATTGGGTAGTTCTTAAGTATATCTTCTAGCATTGACACTAAATATATGCAGATTTAATTTGATTATTGCTCTGTACCAATGGTGCAGGCAGTTTCCCCTCAAAGTGTGCAAGTGTATTTGGATAAACATTTTACTCCAGAATGTGTGTGTATGTGGGGCGGGGAAATATGTGCAGGGACAAAGTAAGAAAAAGATACCATATTGCTTTTTGCAATGAGTTTTATCAAAATGTTCTTTTAGTATATTCTACTTCTGTGATTTTTTTCAGTGGTATATACAGTATATTATGAGGAACTGATTGAATAAAAATAGCAGTGTTTTCCATGTTTGTATGTTTATGTTGTAATATATGGCTTTTCATGAAAGGGTCTCCCATGAAAGGGAAAAGAAAATAGTATCAAAAAGATGTATGTAAATCTTTCAATTCTATCAATCTGTAGAATTGACTGTAGTTTATAGAAGATTACAGAATCATTATCCAGTCATCAGGTTGCAATGCAGGGGTGGGATTCTACCTGGTCGGACCGGTTCTATAGAACTGGTTGTTACAATTCTGCGCAGTTCAGAGAACTGGCAAATTGCGCCACTGGCTGGTCCCTCCCCTCCCACTCACTCCTTACCTGACATGCACGCCATCAAACTTGTCTGTTTTTGGTAAGTTGCTATTTTTTCTTTTTCTTTTTTCCCCCTGACCATCAGCTGTTCTGTTGTGCCAGGAGATTTAAATTAGCTAGAAAGCTGGAAATCGTTGGATTTCTTGCTTTCTAGCTAATGTAAAAGCAGAGCTGAACCTTCCTTAGGACTGAAGCTTCTGTTTTTCAGTGCAGTCTCAGGTAGCAGATTGCAGAAAGGTAGATCTCTGAGTGAATCTATTCTATGAGTAACTCAATCTGTCTGCCTAGACCTCTCAGCTAGTCCTTGAGTATTGAAGATTTGTCTTTAAATGAATCCAAACTGCAGCTGCTCTTTAGGACAATGATGGTTTATTCAATATAGCATCAAACAGCAAATACTCTAATCAGGCAAGAATGGCTAAAAGCCAGACAAGATTAGAGTTGGCTTTGAGTTTGATCCCTTTCCTTTTATCACCATTATCATGAGACACACCCCACCACACCCAGGCCTATACGCAGTTCTAATTCTGGCCACGCCTACCCCATTATCCCTAAATGTTATTAACCCTATAACATGTCTACATCCCTACCTTATTCCGACCCTCACTAACTGATCCCCACCTGGTGCCACCTTCACCATGTTTTAACTTAAGTCCTAATTACCACCTATTTGTGCCCCAACCCCCTTTAACAATATGCACCACATCAATAAAGAGCCAGTTCCAGCAGCCCTGCAGTTGTTGCAGAATCCATCCTGCAGCCCTGCAGTTGTTGCAGAATCCATCCTCAGCTCTGCTGAATCATTCCAAAGCCATCGGCCAGCACACAAGCAGAAAGTAAGCCGCCCTGAGTCTCCGGAGAAGGGCAGCAAATAAATATGAATTAAAAAAAAAATACAGATCCGGCAGCAGCAGACATAAGGTGACATGGCCAGCTGACTTGCTGCAAGGCATATTCAGAGCTGACGGGCTCTGGGTGAACTTGGAGCCCGACACTTTGCCTGATTTTGGGTAAAAGTTGCTTTTTTAAAATAAAAAATTCAATATTTACATAAATATTTACAATATTTACCCAGCCAGTCACATGACCACCAAGCCACACCTACAAATTAGGCCACGCCCATAGAACCAGTTAAGAAATGTGAATCCCACCCCTGTTGCAATGGTTTTGGAATTCTTGATCCTTAATATTTAAAACATAAGCTAAACATTTGTTAGATTGTGCATTGCACATCTAATATAAATCCCATTCTCAATACCATAACTATCTCCTGCTAGATATGTGCATCAATGAGTCAAGCTAAGTTCCTTTTGACTTCATAAGACAACTCTGGAGTTTTCTCAGCAACAAAACAGACATAGTTTGCCATTGCGTTCTTGTAATATGTTTTCCATCTTCCTAATCTACCCCACAATTTAACATTACTTGGTGGCTTTCCCACCCTGTAATAAACAAATCCAACTCTCCTCAGCTTCTAAGTCAGGAAAGATAAGTCATGCATGGGGCCTTAGCTCTCTGAGTTAATAAATATTGCATGGGGTTTGGCTTTACATTCACGTTTCAAATATGCTCATATTTAAAGTTTACTTTATAACAACCAAAGAAAACTAAAGACACTTTTTTTCATAATGGAATAGAAATACTTATATCAAAAATTTTCACCCCAGAAAAGTATATATATTATAGAGCCACTGCCCTTTGTCTTTTAATAGGGGAAAATGAGTATACAATAGCAGCATTGGCTTTTGTAGCTTTTGTTAGGTGATTGGCTTACTTCCCATGCAGCTTTGTACTGCAAAGCACTTTTGTATGGGATTGGATTATGTGTCTTAAAAATACATTGATTCATTTGAAATTTAGTACTCAATACGTTAGGGTTAAATTCTGAAGTCTGTTGTATTACCAAAAGTAATGTTGAAAAATTTAAAAATATTTTTAAAAAGGCAACAGGGAGACCAATACTCTTCCTATGTAATCCTATTTCTTTCTCTACTGTGAAATAAAACTCCAATGAAAACACACATTAGAAACAGGTCATTTCATACTATAAACCGAGTATCATCAAAGGATTGGCAGTCTTATTTGAGTCTGGGTGGGTTGTTTGGTTAAATGGCAAACAGAACAAAATGAACTCTGACATACTGTTATCACACACTTGTCACATACCGCATAACTTAAAGTACTGAAAACAAGCTGGTTTAAAGGCATGATATTGGAGAAACAAGCCCCAGAGATAATTCTTTTGAAAGATACTGCAAGAACAGGGCATCATTTGTCTGCTGTCCCTGAATCATTTCTCAATGAACTCTGGAGAGAGGCCTTAGCATACACTGTTAGATAAAATTCTTCAGAGACAATCCATGATATCTATGAATGTGGCATTTTTCACTTAAGCTGGCCAGACCAAGAGCAAAAGAAAACACAAAGGACACATACTATTCCTCTGAAGTTATCTACAAAACTCAACTGAAAGTGAAAACAAAGTGAACACATCAAATAATCCACCACAAGGAACTTGCTTGATAAAACCACTTGCCTTGACCCCATTAGAACTGGATATCTAATATAGTTTGTGTTACTGCTTTCAAACAGCAAATAGCTTTGATAGTCCCTAAACTGTTCTTTTTTAGCTTAATCAAGAAACTTTACTGTGGGAAGGATCAAAGCTCAACTAAATTATGTTTGCTTCTCCATTTGGCATTTGTGCACTGTTTACAAGACTCACATTCATCTTGCATAATCCTTAAAACACAAAGTAAGTGCATAAACTAAAAAAGCAGTTTTATGCTTTACATTTTTTATTCTGATATACTTGACTTAAATGTTCGTGTGTGTATGTGTGTCTATCCCTGAAAAGTAGTAGCTTTGTTTACACATAGTGGCTTTCCACAATGCAGCTGGAATTTAGCCAATGTTGCTGACAGCTGCTGGTTATAAGAAAAACACAGACGTAATTACCTATTGAGATCTATGGCCCTTGCATGGGAAAGTGGAGTTGTTGGCTTTAACCTGAGTCGTAGTGAGTGCTTAAAACCAACTGGCAATCAGTGATTGCACCTCTTCTTCAGTATTTCCCTTTCTTCCCATGTTTTGGAGAACAATTTCTTTAACCTTGTACTGTAAGGCAGCACCCGAGGAAATAAGAACAACTTTTCATCTTTAAAGAAGGCTGCAGCTAATCCTTTCCTGATGTTTGTTTTCATGCCATCGCCTGTTTGCTTTTTCTCTGGGCCATGTTCACGCCCCACCTATGAGGCATACTAGTTTCACTTTAACCTGTCAGCAGAAAAGAAAACAGGCCTGTCAGCAAACCAGGAAGACAGTAGAAGGATGGATAACGCAGTGATTTAAAAAAATAGTAACTGGGAAAGTGAAAATGTTCCCAAAGAACAATGATGTTGCTTTAGTTTTTGTTTTAATTTCATGTTTCATTTCTAACCAACTTGAATATGCTATTTTGGAAAATAAGGAACGAAAAAGGGACACTAATTTTTAAAAATACTATTAAATAACATGATAGAGAGCTTTCTCATAACATCTGTCAGAAATAAGCAGTCAGTTTTGCTCATTTGAAAACTCAAAAGGTAGTGGGTACAATCATCACATCCTGTTTCCAGTATCCTAATCTATATTGTTTTGTACTGACAATTGCTAAACCCTAGCAATTTTCATCAGAATGTAAATCTAATCTTTAATGCATCTAAAGGGGGACTTCGAATATACAGAGGCTATTTCTTATGTTTAAACCATGTGCGTTTCTGTTTAAACCAACTTCAGTGTTACCTGCTCTCTAAGGTAGTGAAGTGATTGTATCCCATTTTTATTGGAAGTGAAATACAAAATTAAACTAAACAAAGATTGGTGTAGCTGCCTATTCCTTCACAAGTTATACAAAGGTAAACTAAAGGACTATAATTCTATTTCCACTGTGTGATAAAAATAATTAAATAGATAAATTAATCTATATAGATTTAATTACTGTTTTATATGGCTATATAGAAGGGAGACAAGGGTCAGTGAATCAAATATAAGTTATGTTTATTTAAAACGAAAAAGAAAGGCTCCTGTATCAGAGTGGAAAAATATAAACTGGGCCCCAGTTTCTCTTTTATCAGCAATTCATAGAAATGAACCGTTTGAATTATCAAGTCATTATTAAGTTACTAGTGGTGGGATTCAAATAATCTAACAACTGGTTTGTCCAGGATCAGATTGGCTGTCATGGGAGGCATGGCCCACCCCCATCCTTCAACCCTGCCACACATGCAGGACAAGCCTCCCAATGGCCAATCTGATCCTGGGCAAACCAGTTGTTAAATTTCCACCCTTTGCCAAAAGGCTGTTTCCGAGGGTGCTTGTCTGCACATTGGTCTTGCACCTGTTTCAGCCTTCTGGATATTGCTCCTTTAAGAGATGAGGTTTCCGAGGAACAAGGAGGGGGGTTACCATAGAGATAAGGAGTTGATGCTCCCAAGACTTGCTGAAGAATTGTAAGGAAGTGGAGGGAGGGATTCCCCCCTCCTCATGAAGCTGCATGCAAGAGGTGTTGGTCAGTCTGCAGACAAAAGTGAGGGGGTGAGGAATTAAGTTGGCAGCACAATTGAAGCTGGGCCCAATGTAGGGGAGACTTCAGGGTTAGTTTGGCCAGGCAAATTATTACCCCCCCACACACACACACACTATCAAAGTGGATCCTGAGCACTGCGCTGTAATGGAGAAACGGGCAACAGAGCAGTCGGCATGAAGGAAAGTGGCCTTCCCTCACACTGGCCGCTTCATTGCCCACTTCTCAATTATAGTGCAGTGCCCAGGGTCCACTTTGATAGCTGGGGGGGGTGTAATTTAATAACCAGTTCGCCCGAACTGGTGAAAACTGACTGAAACTACTGTTAATAGGGCTGCCCAACTCAAACAATGTGATTCTGCGAGGCAGACAAGCAAGTAAACAATGAGTAGGAGTCCTGTCATGGCTTTGTCGTATCCCAGTTCACAGGAGAAGGAGGAGTTGGAACCAGTACTGTCCGATATGGAGGGCACAGTCCTCTCTGAATTGGAGAGTCCAGGGACTAAGAATGAGGCAGTCCCAGGGCTGTCTGGCAATGTGGGGGAGGCAACTGGACAGAGAGCCACTTGCAGGAGCGAAACAGCTGCAGAGGACCAGCAGAGATGACAGGCTTCAGACCGCCTCTGATTAAGAATAGCTGCCTCCCCACTCGATCCACAGGCGAGGAGAACAGAGTAGAGGGAAGTACAGAGGAGGTCAGCAAGGTTGTTTGAGAAGAAGCAGACCTGCCTCTTCTCACAAGAAACAGTTGGGGAAGGGTGATTTAACCAGATGTTGGGAAAAGGTGTGTTTTTCAGGAACACCTGCTTGTTTTGATGTGCAGCTCATGGCTTTCCTGGATCCTGTCTCTTGAACTTTGAGCTGTGTTTTTTGTACTCTGAACCTCAGACTTTGCTTGTGGGCTTTGGACTTGACTCTCAGACTATGCTTTTGTTGTCAGAATTCTGGATTTGTGGGTATTATTTCCCTCTTTGACTCCAGCTGGTACTTTAAAACTTGTTACTTTAATTATTAACTATTATAACTATTATTAGTTAACTATTAACTATTATACTTAAATTATTATATTATAACTTAATTATAATTTAGTTAACTACAGACTTAATCCTTCAAATAGGCTGGATGTTTCCAGGATCGATTCAACCTTCGGTCCTCCAGGATTCTGGGTTTCTCATTACACACATCAGTGTCTCTTTGTTTAATTTCAGGGTCACTGGATGCATCCCTCAGGACTTCAGCCAGTGGGGGGTTCATGCCAGGCATCACTTTGGGCACTGCGATCTCTGTCTCAGGTAAGTCACTCTCCTCATTCCCCTGTGGTACATTGTCCTCCGATTCGTCATCGGTCAGTCGCTCTGGGTGTCTCCACAGCTGGTCAATGTGTCTGCACCACACCTTACTGTTGCCGAGTTCCACATGGTATGACCGTGGCCCTGTGACTTCAAGTATGTGGCCGGGTACCCAAATAGGCAATAATTCTTGGTGTACACCCTTTCACCTTGTTGGAAATGTCTGACTTTTTCTTCCTCTTTTTGTTGGTTGTCCATCCTGTAGTCAGGGTGTATTCTATCCAGCAGTGTTCTTAATCTCCTGCCCATTAACAGCTCCACTGGGCTTCTGCGTGCTGGGTTAATAAATCTCTCTCTAGCTTTTCTTGTATGTTGCCTTGCCCCATTCTACTTAGGGCCTCTTTTGTCATGCGCACCATCCTCTCCTCTTGACCATTTCCTGTGGGGTGAAATGGAGCGATGAGTGCATGGCGGATACCCCTGTTCTCCAGGAATAGTTCGAATGGCCTGTCCGTGAACTGTGGCTCGTTGTCAAAGACCAGCAGGTCTGGCAGGCCATGGGTTGTGAACAGTCTGTGGAGTACATTGGTGGTGGTATCTGTAGTGGTCGTGCTCATGACAGCCACTTCTAACCACTTGGAATAGGCATCGACAATCATTAAAAAGAATTTACCATAAACCAGCCCGGCGAAGTCAATGTGTAGTGTGGACCTGGACTCCTAGGCATCTCCCATTCTTGTGGCGGTGTCACGGGGGGGGTGATGGTTGTGTCTCTTGGCAGGGTTTGCTGCAGGCCACCCACTGTTCAATGTCTTTGTCCATGGATAGCCACCACAGGTAACTGTGAGCTAACAGGTTCATGTAGCATCTGCATCAATGAGTCTTGTAGTTGGTGGGGTATCACTACATGGCTCCCCCACATCAGGCAACCCTTCTGTACAGATAGTTCATGTTTCCTCACTTTTACTGCAGGGAAAATGCCCTATGTAATTAGACCAAAACATTTTCCCTGGGGATTAAGCTTTGACAACATAGTTAAACAATTAAATAAAATGTAGAGGATTCCTCCTGAAGCAATTAAATTTGGTGCCATTAAAAGCTGTCTAAAAGCTGGTTTAACTTGACAGAAGAAGGCTGTCTTTTGAGACACAACCTTAGAATAAAGTTACTACATTTGTGGCATACTGAACATTCTTCCAAATGCTCCTCTGTTTTTTAAGCTTTTCTATCATTTGATGTCTCTCTTATTCATTGACAGGGATGAGAAGACATTCCTTGCAATCAGTCCCCCTTGTCTATCACCTGTTTTCCAAATAATTTGTTAACCTGGGTCTTTTCAATTTCACTGTGTTTCCAATACCATGGGGAATGTCTCATTTTATGGACTTTCTGACAAGTACTGTTTATGGGAAGCTGGTCCACAAGTCTCTAGTCACATAAAGCAACTCCATGGAATCAGAGACGAGAAGATGAAAGATCTTGTCTCTCCATTTCTCTTATCACCCTATATTCAGACAGTCCAGAGATATGGAGTGATATACTGTTTCCATCCTCTCTGTGATTTTGGAGATTTGGCTGGCACAGGGAGAGAAGCTGAACTTTCCCACTGCCCAAAACAATGCCCAAGGATTTGAGGGGAAGGAGCATTTGGCAACAGCCTAAAGTCGCCAATAAGAACTGAAAATTCCCAATTGCTAATTAAATCTTTGTAGACTTGCCATGAAAACATCTAAATTATTCCCATGGCCAAAATTGTGTTTGAAGTAGAGGAAAGGCACTACTGAAACATATGACAGCTAAAGATAACTTTAGGCTGTCCTTGCCAGCTGGGGATAAAGATAAAACAGAAAGGAATTTTTTTATGGTATGCTTAGCAAGAAAAGAGAAAGAGAAAGTAGAGCAGTTGATGAAACCGTAAGATATATACTTGAATCTGATATTGATATTGGCATTGGAGTATCAATCGTGCAATAATTGCATCATGATGTCACAATGCATGTAATTAACACTTCAACATAATTGTTTGTGCAGACATCTCTGAACGCATATTAACCTGGCCACAAGAAGGATACATGTAACCATGTCATATATCATGTTCTGACCATTGTCAGAATGGTATTAAAGTATTTAAAATTTAATCATACACAAAATTAGTAGATAATGACTACTAATAGAATAATAACTCATAAAGCAATGTTGATTTACAAAAATATAATTTTAGCATAGAAACAGAAAACTCTGCACTGAAGATGTCTCCGTGAATGGGGACAAAATGTTTGCAACCAAATCACCAAGCTTTGAGCTCAAACCAACAGCATAACTACCAACCCAAGCTACTAATATTCAAAGACATTTCCATATAGAAAACTGTTGACAGAAAGATTCAGTGGTCCATCGAGTCTGCCTTTAAGTTTTTTGGTTGTTGTTTGTTTTTGTTTTCTTTTTAATTATTTTTAAATTAATTATTGTTTGTTTTATTATTGTCCATTACACAGTTCGCCAGATGCTCAGACTGGCATTTTGGCTTTTTTTTTTTAACCTATCAATTCCTTTCCAAGGAATAAAGGGATAAAGAGATATGGATGTTTGATCAGTGGTGGGATTCAATTTTTTTTACTACTGGTTCTGTGGGCGTGGCTTGGTGGGCATGGCTTGGTGATCATGTGACTGGGTGGGAGTGGCTATGTGGTCATGTGACTAGGGTCAAGAGACAGAAACTCACTTTCTGTAGCAGGGGGTTGGACTAGATGACCTCCAGATACCTTCCAGCCCTGGATTGCTGTGTTGTTTCAAAGCATCTTCTGAAGCTGTGTCCAGTGCCAAGGTTTATGGTCCTGCCTTCCTCTCCTTTTTCCCTTCCTCCCTCCATTCTCTTTTTCTTTTTTCTTTCTCTTTCTCCCTGCCCTCCCTTTCTTTCCCCCATCCCTCTCTCTTTCTTTCTCTTTCTTTCTCTTTCTTTTTTTCTTTCACAGTACACCCCCCCGCGCGCACCCTGATTTTGGCCTAATGGGCCTCAGGTAAGCCTCCTGCATGCTGAAAATCTGATGATTTCTTGCTTTCTAGCCAATCTAAATCGCACGGCACAGCTGATCGTCACCCAGCTGATCGTTGGAATTTTTTTTACCGAACCGGTAGCATTTTTTATTAATATAAACACAAGAAGAGGCAATATATCTCAAACCAAAAGTAGGCCCTTCTAGGTTTTGCCCATGTTAAGCCAAATTATAAGTTGTTCTCGGAAGTAAATTAAAAGTTAGACGCAAGACAATGCAAACCCAGGAACATATAAAGGTACAATTGGCCTTAAAAGACTGTTCCTAAAATCTAGCAAGAAGCTGCTGCTAACCACTTTAATCAAGGACATCTAATATTCAGATGGCGAGTTTAGAATATGAGAAGGTACCTCTACTTTACTGCAGGGAAAATGTTTTGGTCTAATTACATAGGGCAGCTGAAAAATGAACTAAAGGTTTTTGTTTCTAGGACTACTGTAACTCGTTCTGACTCATATAGTTTAGCTTTCCACACCCTTTTTTCTGCCACTGGTAACATTTATAAATAAAGCTTTTGAAGGAATAGGCTCTGCTTCTTTTGCTTTAATCTGCAAATCATACTTTATGCATGGAGAACACTATAGAAGAGAGAGAGAAAGAGAGAGTGACAATCAATCACTTTAAAAATCTTTCTAAGAATGCATATTTGGAGCAAACTTTCAAGATTTCTTATGTTAAATTCATGGATGAAAGGTATGTTATGGCAAACAGCAGCAGATAGGGTGTTCACTGGCTAATGAAAGCATTTTGCTTTATTTTGTTTACTCACTGAAGATGAAGATTTAACAAACTTCTTGCTGACTGTGCAGGAATTCATTCTCTTCTTGGAAAATATTTGCTTGCTCACTTGGAAGTAATCTGTTTTAACACATCTTATAGTTTCATTCTAATTGCCTCTGGAGTCTTTGCTTTCCAAGCTTAATGAACACAAGATTCTTTGTTGCCAAAACCATATGCAAAAGGAAGTTATGCTTAGTTACTGTACATACTATTTATTCACAGTTTTTCCCTTCATATGCACTAACACTAATTTTTAATGCCTGATCTGTGACATGGATATTTTGCTCAGAGTATAAATGTACCATTAATAAATAAACATTTCCTGTTACATAAGATATATACATATTTTTCTGTTTTATTAAAATATACAATATTTTGCAGCTAATAATGTTGAATACATTTTGCATTCAGCTCAATGAATTGTCACAAGGTTAAAATTTGTGTCAAGTTTTTTTAATGACTCAACAAAAAATATCTTAAGTCTTCAAAAATAAATATAGAATCATAAAGTAAGGAAGAACCATCAGAAAACAGCATGGTGGCAGTTAAGATAATGTTGCTTGTTCCAAAGAAGTGTCACAAAAATAAAAATAAAAAATAAACGTGAAATGTTTTCACATTTAGAAGGTTCCGTTCATCCTTTCATTTCATTTCAGATTTTAAGTTGCAGTCTTATAGTTTTTTGAAAACAATATTTACAATTTACAAAAACAATTTCTATTTTCTAATCAGTGAATAAAAATATTTAAGTAAATTTAAATAAATTATGTTTAAAATAAATGCAAGTAAGTAAACAACATATTAATATTATTAAATATAATTATATATGTAGTAATATATAAAAATAATTTAAAATATTAAAACTGAAAAATTGTTAAACTGAGAAAAAAATCTGGATTTAAAATGATACAATTGTTTTTGCTAAGCAAAAATTGTCAATATAAACATTTTTTTAAAAAAATACATAAAATTAGAAATAGATACAAATACAAATATTTTGTATTATATACATTATATGGCAGGATAGTTAATTTTCAGTATTTTTACTTAAAGGCAATGATAGAATGGCCACTGAAATATCCATATAATTCAGTGGTAAGTTAATTCTTATTTTATTGCTTAGAATAGAGTCTAATTAAATAGCACCTAAGCTAAGTAAGCGCACTACGAGCCTTAGAAGGGTTCTAATTGTTCCAATTTTACCAGCATACTAGTCTGAGAGGGCTGATTGGTTGATTCACAAATGTGATATTAAGGATTATTTTCCAGTTGCTAAAAAAGAGGTAAAATCCATCTTTCAGTAAGCATTGATAAACATTTCTAAAATCAATAATGTCAATTAGATTTCCCATCATACCTCTGATGTTTGTTTATTAATTGTTTGGAGACAGCACAATCGATTTATAAATAAATCAGTACTCTTGCTCAAGTTATCCTTGACCAAGTTTGGGTTTAATCAGTATATAATGCTATACATGGAAACGTGGAAAAAACTAGAGCATTTGTAAGAAAATTTATATTGTTCCTAATCTTGAGGTAGACAGCTAATATTAGTTAAGTGCACACACATAGAGACAAACATATAGAATATTATATTATATAATTATATTATAAAAATGTACAAACTGTCAGTATAAGGGCAGGAGTAAAAGTTTTGTCATACATATTAAAAATAGACATTATTTTCAATATAAAGTGTTTTTTTTTCCTCAGGAGCTTTTAGACTCATTGAAAACAGTCCAGCTGCTGAAAAAGTCAAAGAGGGGTCTCTAAAACCTTGTAGCAATATGAGTATAGATGTCCTATGTGGAGAATCTATTCTAAAGAATTGTATGTTGTACATACTGACATTCCTTTTAGATATTCAATATTACAGGGATACTTGGGATATATTATCAACTTTGCAGAAAAGGTCAGTCATCTGTTTATTTTATACAGAGAGATCTAAATGGGCTATGTGTGTTTTCTCACATTTAGTCTTTCCACTAAGGTATAAATGCATTTAAAAGAATGGCATCGGTTGTTTCCACCTTCTCTAACATCTAATCTCTGCTGATAAAAATCATTGTCCTCTTTAAAGCAGTGTGCAAGCATGTTCTGAAAACACTTCTATATGAATCAAAGAGCTTGTTGTTAATAAGATATAGCAGCATTATCTAGAATTCAACTTCAAGAATTGCTTACAGCAATGGTTATATTACACCACGAGGGTAAATAATATATTAAATCATTAATACAATTATTTTCAAAAAGAGAGGGTGAAAATGACAGTGGGTGTTGATACAATTGAAATAATTAGTTGAAAGCCATAAACAGATACAATTTCAATAATTTTTTGTTTGGTTTCCCACCCCTGAAATATCAAGATTTCTGTTTATTTCTTTTGTTTTACTTGTTCACATACAACAATCAAATTATTGTATCAATCCAGTATTCTGTGACAGTTATTGATAGAAGTGCTTACAATATGCTGTAGAATTTCCAACTCTGAAAACCAAAAAGGCTAGGCAGCCCTGAACTAGCTTTTGAGACCTATTAAGAGTTAGACTTGGAACCAATTTTATATAGTGGTTAAGATCAGTGGTGGGATTCAACTTTTTTTACTACGGTTCTGTGGGTGTGGCTTGGGTGTGGCAGGGGGAGGATACTGTAAAATCTCCAATCAGAGGTGGTATTTGCCGGTTCTCTGAACTACTCAAAATTTCCACTACTGATTCTCCAGAACTGGTCAGAACCTGCTGAATATCACCTCTGGTTAAGATAGTAGATCAGAAACCATGAGATCTAGTCCAATCTTAGTTACAAACCAGATGGTACTTTGGGCCAGTCGCTCTACGAAGAAGGCAATGGCAAGCCACTTCTGACAGTCCTGCCAATAAATTTTCTAGGACAAGTCCAGTCAATTATCAGGAATCAACATAATTTTGAAAACACACATGCACTCAATCTTCTTAGCAATTGTTCTCCTGCATTTCTATTTATGGTAATATTCATGCCAGTTAGTTGAATTTTTGGAAACTTCTGCAAGAAAAATATAATTTCTGTTAGTAAACAGCACACTATATATATCAGGTAGCAGATGCTGTTATATCCTCCAAAATTCCATACCATTCCCCATTTCAAATACAGAATCTGAACCAGAAGGGTGATAGCCTTGTTTCTGCCAATGTATTAACAACAGTTTGTGATATGTGTCCACAAAGAATAACTTCAATTCTTCCTTCTACTTCTGCTTCCAAAAATCTTCTAGTTGGGTAATCAAAGACTAATATGAAAAGCAGTAAAAATGGGAGAAAATTGCCAAGAGAAGTTTCTATTGAATACATATCTTCTGTTAGTAAAATGAATTACCTGCATTTATTCTGGTATACCTAGGCCATTGACCAGGCATCAACGCTGACTAAACAAACAAACAAACAATGGAATCTTTAGAACCTGCCACTATGCCTACTTCATTGCTTGATCTTGGCTCTGCATTTTTGATTTGATGTGAAACAAAAAACAACTCTCTGTGTACATGTTATGAAAACACCCCTGTTGACTGCTGCTGGAAATTACCTCCCCTATATTTAGTTTTTACTTTCCTAACACTTACGACAGTGAAGTTTGGGAAAGTACTGCCACCTACTGGCTTTTTACAATACAGCTTTGATATTGGTTGCACTACTGATGGAAATGTTAATAACTATTCCAGAAAAAAATAAAATAAAATGGAACGCTTAGGGTAGTAAAGAAAATCTACTAGTTGGCCAGAGTGACATATTTTATTAATGAAGCAGAAATTAATATATATATATATGCCAATTTCTTAACAAGTAGTTAATGCTGTAGGTTGGATTTAAACTTAACTACACTTGCAGTAGATCCATTAAATCAAACTGGATTTCCTCCAATGGTTTTCTCTATCTTATATATGATCCTACAGCAGAGAATTAAATTGAACTATCTACAAGGCATAGCTCACAAGTGGGAGCTCATCTCCATAATGACTTAATTAGCTACCCTACAACTACTAAAGCTCGAGTCATGAAGAGATGCTTCATTGGCAGTCCTGGGGAAAAATACTTTTATTCAATGAGCAAACCAAAGTAGGAAAGGGATGAATTATGAATTTAGGTATCATGTATAATGTAATAATCTACATCTAGCATCTTTCTATATCATTGCTGCCCAATATAGATGCCTGCTGGGTTTAGCTGGGCCCCTCCCTCCATTTTTTGCCTTTCTGGGCCTCAGCAAGGGGAATCCTGGTACAGCTGATCTATGTACAGCTGATTGTCCGGAGGGAAGAAAAGCGAGCATAGGGTGGGAGGATGACTGGGTTGGGGGCATGACCAGCCAGAACTTACTATCGGTTCAGCGATCCACGCCAAATTCTTGCTACCGGTTCGCCCTATGTGGTACGAACCGGTTGAATACCACCACTGGTCTGACCAAATAACAAGACAAATCCATTAACAAATGTATGGAGAGAAAAAAAATATAATTGTAGAAATCATTAAAAGATCACCCAATTTACAAAATATTGTATAAAAGCTGTTATTTATGTAAGTTGCGTAAGTGTTAAAGTATTAGCTCTGTCATTGAATGCGAATGAGCAAAATGTACCATAAGGAGCTATAATAAAATTAGAAACAACATGGCATTTAAAAAGTATACTAATTGTTAATGATTTATATCTATTTAGTATTGCCTAAAAGATTACATAGTACTTTTATGCACATTATCAAAGTAACTACAGCTTAAACAATCATTTAAAAATATATCTTAAAAAGTAGTGTCCACTACTTTTTAAAAACTTTATCATTTTTTCAGTTGATATTGTCTTCATAATTTTAGTTTCTACTAAAATCTCTATATTTTTCCAACTGTCTGATATCTTTTGGCAACTATCTGCTATTAACTCCTTCTTTCTCAGCTTTTGTAGTAGCAACAAATATTTAAAGGAATTAATATAGTATTAGAATCAATCATTTTTTGGCCAATGTAGAAAAAGCTTCTGATGTTTTTGGGTCAAAAATACTTTGCCTGTTGCCTGTTGCAATATGGCCTATTTGGTAATATTTGGGCATGAACACTGGTTTTTGGAGATGTTTGGAAAACTGCTGGATATTATTGCACAATGATATTTGTTTCCAAAACAGAAGGAATTTTCCAGAAACATTCTTATATCTTGAGTAAAGGTAGCCTGCAGTTGAAAAGAGAGGCTCCATTCTAATTTCCCAAAATACTGACAAGATCTTTGTATTATTAAAACTTTGGCAAGACATTGCCAAGACATAGGTGAGCTTCTGCAAACATCCCCCACCCCAGGGAACTCTGTTAATATTTCTTGTTATTCAACTCACACTTCTAAAATTGCAAATATTGTTGAAAAATAATGCCAAAGAAGTAATTACAAGTAAGCCCCATGTTGATTTGAACTTGTTAGGAACATAAAGAGACAAAATGCTGTTTTTTATGCATTTAGAAAATATTTTGTGGCTTACAGGTCATAACAATGAATGAAAATGTGTTATTTACAATTCCATATTGCTATAAATGAAATGTTGCTAGCTTTCATTAGTGATTACACCCAGATGCCAGCAGATGTGAAGCTGGAAGGCAAATATAGCTCTGATGTTACCAAGGGCTGTTTTGTACCTCCAACTGGTCTTAAAAGAATGACAAGACAATGGCCTTGGTGGTAGAAGTCACCAAGAGTGCAGTGGTATGTCTTCGATCAAGAAGATTTAATCACTGCATTTGATCATGCTGTTCAGATCCCTGTGTTAATAATGGAAAGTGGATTAACTTAAATGAGGGATATGCATATACAGTTTCCTTGCAACCATGGTTTTTCCCAAGGAAGGATTCTCTACCAGGATTAATGGAATTATCCCCTTTGCAAGTAGCAGGTGTGGAGTCTCTATTTCTGCTTTTGCTTCGTAAGAACTGCTTTACTCCTTGTCTAGAGTAAATCTTACTATACAAGTCCTTTATATTTTCACACATGGAAGAAAAGAATACAAGAAAGAAGAAACACAAGGCTAAAATATCTTCCAATTTCAAGAGAACAAAGAAATAAAATATGCAGCCCACCAAGCTGCTTTATACGATTATGGCACTTAGACTCTCAAAGAAAAGGCATTCGGAAGAGATTTCGATCCCCTCTCAGCTTCAGCTTTGTGACACATTTCCCCAAACAAATAAGATAATTTGCTGAAATGAGCTACCTTGCTGTTTTCCTTTCCTTTGAAGAATCCAGTGCTACAACAGACAACCCATCAGAAATAATAAGATTATATGGCAGAATCCACAGAAACAATAGTGAGGAGAAAAAGGACTCCTACTGAATATCTTAGAAAGAACATCTTTTATCACTATCTGTGAGTATTTCAAGGACAGCCTAACTCCAAATTATAAAAAATAGCAAATGGGTAAAATCATATTGTTCCATTGTTGGTCTTATCTAACAAACTATAACAGGCAGGAGGACGGCTCTGTTATCTGGTTGCGTGGTGTCCTAAATTCTGATAAACCTTTATAGAAAACAATTTTTAACATAATATTTTTAATATAATTACTGCCTTTATTATATTAATATGAAAATAGCAATAAAAAACCCAACAAGAAATAGGCCACCATATAAAAGAAAATCAGCCTTTCTGATTTTATCCCCCTTTCATTCATAATTACATCCACAGTTCCCTATTGTATTCATTTAATACACCTCAGAACAGCAAACCACGTCCACTCAAATCTACTACATTCTTTCTCTTAGTTTCACAGGTGACCAATTTTTCTTCCCTGTAATTTAATGTATTAATCCATGCTGTTTACCAATTGCAGTACTTTTCAGGTGTAATGGTGATGCTTTTACTGGAAGATTTGTAAGGACAAATTAAACTGTAGTATGAACTTCTTTCCCTTAAGTGCATGGTATATAGAATTTATTGATTTTATATTGTTATGCACAGGTGGTCCTCATTTAATGACCATAGTTAGACCCATAATTGACTCAGCACATGACCTGACTCAGTTTTATGACCCTTTTATGGTGACTATGAAGCAAGTCACCATGGTCATTAAGTGAACCACATGGTTGTTAAGTGAACCACATGGACAAGTGAAACCATTCTCCCAGTCATTTTGCCAGAAACTGGCAGAAACCTCATAAACCATGGTCAAGTGACTGCAGGATACTTCAGTTTGTCCTAAGCGCAAGCCAGTTGCCAAGCACCTAAAATATGACCACACGAGTATTGTGTGCATGTGTGTCAGTTGTAAATTAGAGCACAGCCATAGGTAACTTTTTTTGAGTCCGTTGTAACTTTAAAGATTATTACACACCCAATTATCAAATTAAGATTATCTGTACTGGTTTAATATTGTGATGCAGCACTAAGCATGGATTTAGGTCATATTTGAGTTATATTTTATTCTGCCTTGTCCATGTAAACCTCATTTTAACAGAGGTTGTGCCATTAGTTATGAATTCTATTAAAAGAGTATGACATTGTGGCAAATTAAGTTGTGCGTGGAGCATGGTGGCATAGGGGTTAAAAAGCTGTGTTTGTTGACTGGAAGATCAGCAGTTGGAAACCCAAGTATGGTGAGGGTGAACTCCTGTCTCAGTTCCTGCCAACCTTACAATGTGAGTCGATAAATAGGTACCATTTTTGTGGGAAAGTAACAGCATTCTGTGTACATTATATGCTGACCACATGACCACAGAAGCAACATTGGACAATGCTGACTCCCTCAGCTAAGAAACTGAGATAAGCACAGCTCCCTAGAGTCAGACATAACTGGACGGGAGAAACCTTTACCTTTTTTTACCTTTAATTTGTAAAATGATGTCAATATGTAAATGATGAACATAACTGTTTTATGCAAATTCAGTTGTACTGAGGTCTGCTAAATCAAGGTTTTGCAATATGTCATTTGAGGTTGTTTCTAGATCTCTCATGAAGGCCTACAGTAGTTCATATTTATTTTTCTTAGCAGTAGTAGTCATTGTACCATGTTATTCAATAAGATAATAGTTAGGATATGTGCAGAGTAACCCTTGTATAACAAGGATATGCACATAGAAACGTATATGAGAACAGTTATGAATAAATATACAGCCACACAGAGTTAAATCAAGTTGTGTTAATGTTGTGTTAATAGCACAGTCCAAGAAACAGTCCATATCATACACGTTTTTAACAGTCCAGAAATATCCAGTTATAAAGTCTTCTCACCAGTTCCATGTCTTTTACAGCAGACAAATATCAAACCACAATACAACAAATAACCTTCGATATCAACAGAATATCAAAGTAAACAGAGTTAGTCAGTATCGGTCCGTAGTCAGTATCAGTATCAAGAGAGATCAACAGAAGGAGAATTAAACCATGATCTATAGCTTCCTCTTATGGCAACTTACAGCATGATCAACCAACCAGAACATAGTATAATACATTACAGTATTTTTCCTTAAAGCTACAAACATATATATTTGTGGTTTATATATTGTCAACCCAGCTATGTTGTTTACATATACATAACAATAATTCTGCCTCTTAACCTAACGGGGTCTTTCTTCCCAGTGTATAAAACTCATTTTTGCAAGTAGCCAAAAGGAAAGCATTCTGCAAGTGATTAGAAGTGAAAATTGTTAGTAAAATTTGAGCTGTTAAATTTTCAGAGTCAGAGTGTACATTGTATAAAATAATGGTAGTGGTGAAAATTTAGTCATACCTTATTCATATTAATGGAGAAATACTACTATGTATTCACAGTATGTATCAATGTATGTATGAAACCTTTTATTTTCTTGTTCAACCATGTCCGATTCTTGGAAACTGCCTGGATAAGCCCCTGCAGTTTTCTTGGCAAGGTTTATCAGAAGAGATTTTCCATTACCTGCTTCCTAGGACTGAGATAAAGTGACAGGCTCAAGGTCATCCAGCTGGCTTTTTGCCTAAAGCAGGTCCAGAAGTAGAACCGATTTCTAGCCTGATGCCTTAACCACTACATCAAACTGGCATTCTATAAAACTGCACTCTACCTTAATCTGGTTAGACTTAAAATGTTTACATGTAAAGTATAGTTTTACATCAATCTTATATGTAGAGAGACAGAGAGATAGACAATTTGTGTGTTTTGGAATGTATATGAGCATGGGCGTGGGTATTCACACATATACAAATATACACTTAGCATTATGCTTCAGAGCACAGAAACAGAAATGGCAGGAAAACCAAACCAGAGCTAAATTTAAGAGAAATTTCAAAACTATAAACTGTATTGGATTGAGGAACAAAGTATGTTAATTGTCTTTGCTGGAAGTTTTTTGTATTGTATCATAAAATACAGATTTTTGCAGTGAATATGACTTTGCTTTGGTGACCTCCATGTTTTCCATTTCAATGAGTGCCAGATTTTAGTTGGTCTTCCATTTTGCTGTCAGATACCTTTTTCAAGTCTGCTTAAATGCTTCAGACACTAGGAACATGCCCAGGAAAAGTGTATTTTGCTTCTAATGATGTTGTCAGTTATATGTAAGCGCTAATTCAGGGGTGTCAAACTCAATTTCATTTACAGCCGCATCAGGGTTGTGTTTGACTTCCAGGGACCAGGGTGAGTGTGGCCAGGGTGGGTGTGGCCAGCTTGACATCGTGTCGAGGGTGCCTGTGGAGGCCTGAGCACTCTGCCAGTAAAAACAGGCTCTCAAACTCCATTTCAGCTATGATGGCCTCCTGCAGTGCTATGCCAGTGAAAACAGAGCTTGGGAGGCCACCTGCAACCCTCCATTTTTGCTGGCAGTTTGACATCCCTGCCCAGGGGTGGGATTCTACTAGTTCACACCTATTCACTAGAACTGGTTGTTAACATTCTAAGCAGTTCGGAGAACCAGTTGTTAGAAGAAATTACTGGGCTAATCCTGCAAGGAAGGCAGGAAGGAAACATTCTGGTATTGCTTACAGAAACTGCCTTTCCGTTAACCCTTATTACATTCTTGGCAGGACTAGACTTCCTGTCTCAGGACCATCTCTGGAGTTTCCCCCCCCCTCCTTTGCTGGTACTTTGCTTGTGTGGAGTGACCATTGAAAAAGTGACTTATGACCATTTTTCACACTTACAACTGTTGCAGCTTCCCCACAGTCACGAGAGATCAGACGAGGAGATGTGTGCCTCGATGTGAGTGATGTTGAGTTAGCCACGCCCAGCCAGTAACATGACCATGTCAAGCCATGTCCACCAGTCACATGACCATCAAGCCACACCCACCAACTAAGCCACACCCACAGAACCGGTTGTTAAAAAATTTGAATCCTACCCCTGCCCCTGCCCCAAGTGCTTATTTCAACTCAGACTGGGGTTTTTTGGGTTTTTTACATTTTTAGAGAAAACAGTTTTGATTGTTTCTAACACTCATATTCATATATATTAGATACCTTTATGTAGCAGCTATGGTGCATGTAACTATCTTGTGAAGAAAGTGAAAATAAAAGTGAGCTGGTTTGCTTATAAAAATATGACACACTTTCTCATACTTTTCGTATAGTGTGATAGGAAGTCATGAGGCCAGATGCCATTTATTTAATCATGCAGATAATTATTCTGAATGCAACTTATCGCATTCTTCTCTTTATTATGCTTGTTCTAGATGGACTTCTTTTACACTAGACCAAGAGATGAATTATATATGTAGGGAATTATATGGATAAAATTTATGTTTGACCAGTGTTAGAAATAGATTCTAACATTCAGTGGGTATAAACGCTCAGATACTCATAACATCACTTACAAGAAGCAATGCTAAAGCTAACTAAAGATCACAAAGATATTTAGAAATTTTAAGATGATGGTGGTTCTTCAGTTTTATTGCTGTAAACACATATGCCCAAGCACAAAAGTTACACATTTAGAGAGCAATACTAGCTGTGACCACTAAGGTGTGCTATACCTTTATATATAATCTAACAAACAGACAAGAGGAAAGCCAGAACAATAGGTTTTTTGTTGCAATATCAAGTGGAGCTATTAATTGTCCATGTACTCTGTCCATCTAGGTAAACATTTTATATAATTATTTTGCAAACAAAACTTTTACTGTGCAAGAGTAATACCATACTGCATCTAGAATTTCTCATATGTATTTTTCAATGACATGAGGAGGGCATTTTTGCCTGAGTCTGTATTGACTGTCTATATTGAGATAATTGGAATTTTGATTGGATAGAAAAGAATTAGGCTACAATCCTATCAACATGTATTTGATATTGCACTTAATAGTACTTGTTTTTTATAAATACTGTATATATGGATTGCTCTGTGAAAAATGTAGTATGAGCAAACTACTGTACAGGTACCTCTGAGGAGTTGCACAGGATCAGCCATATTCATTTCTTTTAACATTAGTGCAAAAAACCCTCTGGTTTCCATATTTGTTGTAGATATGTATCAAATTGTGTTGGTTCAATTAATGTGTTAGCAACGAAGAAGTTGCTGTAAAAATGTTTACACATTCTAGATGGGACAAAGGAATACATGCTGTTATATCAAACTTAATCCTTTTTTAGGTCTATTTATATGATCTTTTGCCATCGTTTACAATGAACAATGATTGGAATTCCTTTGTATTTAACATCTCCTACAGGTTTTACTTTAATGAGCTGTATTCCATAAAACTTGCCTGTGGGGTTTTAAACAAGTATTAGAGCAAGTATTGGCTGAATTTGAGAATACAGATAGTCCTCGACTTACAACAGTTCGTTTAGTGACTATTCACTATGCACTGAGAAAGTGACTACGACCAGTTTTCACTCATGAGACCTTGCAGCATCCCCACGGTCATGTGATCAACATTCAGACACTTGGCAACTGAATCATATTTATGAAGGTTACATTGTTCCCAAGGTCATGTGATTACCTTTGTTATCTTCTGACAAGCAATGCGCAATGGGGAAGCCAGATTCACTTAACACCCATGTTACTAACTTAACAACTGTAGTAAATTCACTTAACAAATGTGGCAAGAAAGGTTGTAAAATTCACTGAACAAATGACTTGCTTAGCAACAGGAATTTTGGGCTCAATTTTGGTCATAAGTCACCTCCACAGTATGGAGAGGGATGGGTAAGAAGAGTTTTTTATTCGAGTAACTTCTTAAGAAAAATAGCAATATCTTATATTATTTCAGGCCTTACTTTCTTCTCAGCTTGGGCATACATTTAGTTCCTACACGGTTAGTTATTTCTAACCAGATACAATATAGCAAAAAGCAATTTGAGAAATATGCATCTAATTTTAATACAGAAGTACTACTATTTTTCCCCACCCTCTTGAAATTTTTAATTTAAAATTAATGTAGAAAATCAGAAATCAGTTAAGAACAATATAAACAAAATCATTTAAGAAATTCTAAAAAGCTTCAATTATATTTAAAGGATATTGATGAAACTGGAAGGAATAAAGTAGTTCTGTCTAGGGTATTCCAGAAATATTTTGAGTATTCATAACTTTCTTATGCCCAGCACTTCAAAGAAATAAAATTTAAAAATTATTTATGGTCAAAGACAGAATACCTCTTACACACTTTGGAATTCAGGATAAATTTTCCAGGGTTGGCCAACTTCTTTTCTTTTTTCTTTGTTTTTTTTCCCTTTCTTTCCCTTTCTTTTCCCTTTCTTTTCTTCTTTTCTTTTTCTTTCCTTTCCTTTCACAAATGTTATGGCATCTACCAAAAGGATAGAGTATGCCCACCTTGCTAGATTTAATGGGATGGGCAAAAACAATCTCACAAATAACCTAGCCCCATGCTATGCAAGACTTAAAGGTGACAACCAGCACCCTAAATAGCACCAAGAATCCAACCGGAAATCAATGGAACTCACTGATTTATATGGATGTACCCACACTGCACCCATTACTGCATTCAGAATCAGATGAAACTGTCATAATTATTTATGCAATATATAATATATACATAATATCACATGATTCTGAATCTTGGATAAAAAAAATTACATTAAATGCTCTACACATGTCTTTCAGAGATTACCAGTGCCTTTGGATCATATGCAAAACCAGAAGAGTGATAGTCATTAAATACATATATGACCACCAATGATTAATAAAGATTTTTATAATAACATCAATGATTCTAGAATTAGGAAATATGGTACTTCTAAATTATAGCATATAAATGAAGTTGTACTTTTATTTAAGCAATTGTTTAGAGTCTTTCTGCTTCATGTTGCAAGATTCAAGCCATATAGAAATAAACATATCCAGCAGTTCTAAACATCTTTAATGGACAATAAGATTTAACTATTGTTCGGTGTAATGAAGGAAATTGTACATGAAACACCATATAAATCAGTTTAATATTTCATCACTGAGGAAATTAAAAATTCAGTACACTGCAATGCTATTCAAGATCTGAAAAATATTGAGAGTGGAAACTGCTTTCAAGTTGCATAGAATAATAACATAAAAATGAGTTAACAGGAGTTGGATGGGAAAAAAGTATGAATTCCCAATCCCTCTTTTGTCGAAGGATTACTTCCAAACTTCTAATCAAACATCAAACCAAAACCCAGATAAATTATAAGAGCATAACTACCCAAAGGAAAACAAAGCAGACTTGGAAGATCTTATGAAGAAAATTGATTATTCCTGGCTAGATCAGCATAATTTTCATAAACCATGTAACCACAGTATGTTTTGAGCATAATATAGTTTGTGATTTCCCTCTCCATTGAGAGGGAAATAATGGCTATAAAAAAAGGTAAAGAAGTCCCTACGGATTTTATTCCTCTAGTAGTTACTGGGATGGTGTGGTGCTCATCTCCATTCAAGGCCATTGAGCCAGTCCTGTCCAAAGACATTTCTGTGGGTCATTTGGCCAGCATGACATCACACAGTCTTGTTACCTTCCCACTAAAGTGGTACCTATTTATCTACTTGCATGCTTTCAAACTTCTATGTTGGCAGGAGCCAGGGTGAGAATGGGAGCCAACCCCATTCTGTGGAGCTCAGGTTTTGAACCTGGACTGCTGGCTTTCCAGCTGACAAATCCAGCACTTGTCCACTGAGCCACCACACTACCCCAATAAGGGCTTTATCAATAATATTTTTATATTAATATTTGCAATTTTAATAGGGAATTGCCAACCAGATGCCTCAAAATATATTCATACATATGGGAACCAACATAATCACATATATGTAATTTACATTGCAAGATTTAAAAATGGTGCTGAGATTGTAGTTTAAATAGTAGGAAATTGAGTAGACTGTATCATCAGCTACAAGAGTTGTGCTACTTTTCTGCAAGGATTTATAAGTAAGCGTATACATAAGTATACATTCTTAATGAAAACATGCAGAGGATTTCTCTGAAAAAGCTAATGAAATTGTTTAGACTATTTCAGAATATCAAATGAATCTGAGGTATATTGGTACATACTTTTAAAAAGCCGACAAAAACTTTTCTATGAGTGGGATATATGGCTGTGAAGATTCCGCAATACACTCTTTGGTGCATTACAGTTCCATTCTCGGTTCCTGTCAAATATTCAATTACTTCCAATATCAAATGTAACATGAACACAAATGGAACTCTTTGGGTTGATTTCCTTTCTAGGAGATAGAAAAAGAAAGCCATAAGATATTTTCATTTAAGATACTCCTTGAGTACACCATGTTTGCCTGAAAATAAGACTGGGTCTTATTTTAAATAGTTCTAACAGCAAATGGGAAGAATATTCAATAGTCAATATCAGACAAGGAATCTTCCAAGGGGACTCACAGGGAACACAGTAGTGTTCAACATCACATTAATTCCACTGAGAATAATCCTATGAAACACAAAACTGGGCTTCCAAACCTCAAGTCAACATGTCAAGATAAACCATCTACTATACATGGATGACTCAAAACTGTATGCGAAAAGCCCCACTGAACTTGGATCAATACTTAACACGGTTCAACTTTTCAGCAATAACATCAGAATGAACTTTGGACTTGAAAAATGTGCTATACTATCCATGCAGCAAGGAAAAATGGGAAAAATAGAACTGGGAAATGGAAGCATTGTGAAAGCATTTTCAAAGGATGATGGTTACAATTACCTAGGTATATTGGAAGCAGATAATATCTTGAATGGAAAAGTCAAAGAGTAAAAAGGAATACATCAGGGTCTGTAAAATATTAAAATCAGAACTGAATTCTGGAAACATAATTAAAGCCATTAATACATGGGCAGTTTCAATGATACATTACTCAGCTGGAATCATCAACTGGACTGTGGCTGAACTGGAAAACCTGGACCAGAAAACATGTAAACTTTTGAATACGTACTATGTTTTATATCCACGAAGTGACATTGACAGGTTATACCTGCCAAGAAGAAGTGGGCTATTGCAAATCCATCAAACTGTAGAAGAAGAAAAATGAAGTTTGAATGATTATGTGAACCAAAGTACAGAAAAATTGCTGTAGGCTGTGAAAGTGAAGAACATTATCAAAACAACAGAAACAAAGGCAGAATATAAGGAAAAAGATCTGGATGATAGATTAAATAAATGGAAAACCAAAGCTTTGAATGGACAGCACTTGAAAACCATTGAAGAAGAATGTGATAACAACTTGACATGGGCATGGCTTAAGAGAAGAACCATCAAGAAAAAAACAGAAGATTAATACTTGCTGCTCAAGAACAAGCCCTACAAACTAATTACATGAAAGCGAAGATACAAAAATTCACTGACAATCCAAACTGCCAACTTTGCAATGACAAAGTTGAAACTGTTTCACACTTAATATATGAGTGCAGCAAAATCATGCAACTTGGCTACAAAGCTAGATGTGATCGAGTTGATAAATTAATCCATTGGTCATTATGTAAAAAATATGCCCTACCTGTGTCATGTCCCTGGTGGAGACTGACTCTGAGGGAGAGCAGGAACAGCCGACAGGGAGTGGAAGTGTAGCTCCGGACGTTGTGGAGAAGGCTGGAGAAGGGCAGAGGCTGGCTGAGCAGTCAGAGGAGTACCCAGGCCCATCCCCTATCCATCCTAAGGCATGCAGGGAGGAGAAGATAAGGGAGAGATGTGGTCTACTCAGGAGAAGAGGGCCTTGATCCTCTTCATGGGCTGCAGGTGTGAGAACTGCATAAGAGTTTGGACCTGCGTTCTGGCAAACACTGGAGACAAAGTGTGTTTTATTTTGGTTTGAGGTTATCTTGGTTGGTGTCCTTCCAACAGACTGTGCCTTGTTTTTTTTTTAATTCATATTTATATCCCGCCCTTCTCTGGAGACTCAGGGCAGCTTACAATTTTTGGAGCGCAACCCAATGCGCTCAGCAATAGCCTTCATTCCATTGTATATGCCTGCTTATTACTAAGTGGCATTTTTACAAAGTCAGCTTATTGCCCCCAACAATCTTGGGTCCTCAATTTACCTACCCCGAGAGGATGGAAGGCTGAGTCAACCTTGAGCCTGGTGGGATTCGAGCCTGCACTAATTGCAGGCAGCTGGAATTTAAGTGCTAGGCATTTAACAGCCTGCACCATCAAGGCTTTTGGTGTCACCTGGGCTTGGTGACATGGATATGTGGAATAACTTATTGAATTTTGTAAATACTTGTCCTGTTCCATTGTGGAAATTTCATCATTGTAGTTTGTTTGGTTTTTATTTTCACCTTTATCTGCTCATTAAATTTGGACTGTATTGCTTTCTTTTGAAGACTATTTTTAAGCACGTTTTATCTCCAACTGAGAATTATTGAACAGTGGGGCCAAGTTGGAGGCATTAAGGGACATTTATTTACATTTTGGATTTTGTTATGTTTGTGTTGCACTCTGGGTCATCACAACCTGTATCAAAAAAGTCATGGGAACATAAAATAGAAAAAGTTGTCAAAAATGAGATGCTGAAGATCTTGTGACACTTTCGAATACAGATGAATCTCCATTTGGAACACAACACACCAGATATTATGGTTGTTGATGATTTAATGATATTGCTGTACTAGGAGATGCCAGAGTTGAAGAAAAAGAACTGGGAAAAATCACGAAATATAGCGACCTGGCCATCAAAACTACATGGTTATGGATGAAGCATGTAACAGTGATACCCATTGTCATTGGGGCACTTGGTACCGTATCCAAGAATTTTACAAAACACATCAAGAAATTTCAGCTTCCTGCTATAACACCAGTGGAACTGAAAAAAACTGTGCTACTCATATAACATCATATATTTTAAGAAGATACTTGGTTGATACCTAGGATGCTGGCAGCAACCCATATCAACCATTAGCACCAGTCACTGGTATTTGTGATACATTTTTAAATGTTCAGTTGATTGAGTTTCATGTGTAATGATTAAAAGAGATGATGATGATGATGATGATGATGATAATAATAATAATAATAATAATAATAATAATAATAAGAAGAAGAAGAAGAAGAAGAAGAAGAAGAAGAAGAAGAAGAAGAAGAAGTCTGAAAAAGTGGTTGAAAATGAGCATGCAAAACTACTGTGGGACTTCTGAATACAGACTGACAAAGTTTTGGAACACAATACCCCAGATATCACAATTGTGGAGAAGAAAAAAGTGTAGATCGTCGACATTGCCATACCTGGTGACAGCAGAATCTATGAGAAACAACTTGAAAAAAATCACCAGATATCAGGACTTGAAAATCAAACTGCAGAGACTCTGGCATAAACCAGTGCAGATGGTTCCAGTGGTACTCGGCACACTGGGTGCTGTGCCTAAAGACCTAGACAAGCACTTAAAAACCATTGGTCAGCTGCAGAAGGCCACTTTACTGGGATCTGCTGGCATAATCCGCCGATACATCATGCAGTCCTAAACACTTGGGAAATTTTCGACTAGTGATTTGTGATATGAAACCCAGCATAGTTATCTTGTTTGCTGTGTACACTCATGTTTTTGTATAATAATAATAATAACAATAATAATAATAATAATAATAATATTACTTAATGTGAGCAAAGCACCATTATATCTGGAGATGAGTTACCATCTTCTTATCAGTAGACGTCAATATGTGTCCTTCAAAATCTCATTGTTTTAGGGAACCATATGCCCACATAAGATGATGTACAATACCCACACAGAAGTGTAAGAACATTTGTTAATTCTAATGAATTCTCATTGAAAATAATGGAATGTATTTTAATTGTTTATCTGATTTATACAATGAACTTGAATATATCTCCTCATACAATTGATATTAATGTTGTTATTAATAGTGTTCTATTTAATTAATTTTAAAAAAATCTTACGCAATGGGTTCAGAAGGCAACTGCATGCTGAAGATTGCCCATTTCTTATTTATAAGATACAAACTTGACCATTAATAAGTTAGTCGTGTGTTATGGATGTTTAGCGGTTTCATTTGTTCTTTTGCTTAGGAACTAAAGGTGCTCTAGGGATGTAAGAACACAAGGTCATTTTTCAATGTCAGGTAACATTCTGTAATTATAGTGCATCAATATGTCCATGGGTTTTCTATTTTCCCAGTGCAAGTCTCCTTTTCATGTGTGTGTTTGTGTGTGTTTGTGCGTGTGCACGCGCATGCATACATAGGCTTATACTAGTCAAAATAATTAATGGGAAATAATTTCAAATTTATCAAATGGGGAGAAAATGACATTTTTTGTTTTGTTTTTTTGTCAACATGAAAAAGAATTTTTAACACTAACTATATTTTAAAGATTACATTACAATTTTATAAGTTCTCCAGTGAGTTGCAGTTTAAATGAAAACATTTCAAATGTATGTGTTTAATGTTCCTGTTTCCCCAGCATAAAATCCCATGTGCCAAATACATCAAGTCCCTGCCCCATACCTAAAAGACAGCAAAGAAAGAAAATATTTAAAAAGCAATTCCAGTTCATGATCTTTATAGAAAGAAAGAAGGTGAAAGATTATCATTGCTTGTTCTGATCTACCTCTTCATTAATCTTTAGAGCTATGTTGCTAAAAAGATAAAGGGTGACTCAAACAGAAAGGGAAGAGAAACACCCATTCAAGTTCACACTTCCTTTATGTAATTCTCCTAGTGCCCCATCATTATCAACTTAAGTAGATAATTGGACAGCAAGATTATAAAATCAATTAATTTCAAGTCTTCCAAGGCTGGACTTTATCCACAGCTGGCTTGCTTCAAACTCTGACAAGATCATTTATTATCTTTTTAGAAATTCCTTCAGTTTCTGATCTGTAGACATTATTAGTGTGTTCCTCTAGCCCTCACTACCATCTTAATCACATGTGTATTTTAAATCTAAAATTTTATCTGATCTCTCCCAACTAAACTGACAGCAATAAACTCAATTGCCTCAAAGTAAACTTTGATATGTAGATTTATGAATTAACAGAGATTCTTGATGGATGGACAAAGATAATACTGTTATGTATTCACTCAATGAGCTGTATTGTAGAAGGTTATAGAAAATTCTGTATCTTCACTGTACTTTGCTGCCCTTATTTTGAATAAGAAAAATACACTTGCCTAATTATGACAAAGAATGAAAAAGAGAAATAATAATAATTTTCCTTCTGTGCGGTGGTATATATATTAAATTGTCACTTTCCTGGGATGAGAAATTTTAATAAAACACCTAGGTTACTTTATGTTTAAGGGTCACAGGTCCAGACTAAATTGCTGAACTTTCTTTCAAGTATAAAGGTAATATATTATTGAGCTCCAGCATAAGACTTGATCTATTGCTCGAGTAACATTCACACAGTCATCATTTTGCTTAGAGATTTTTTTTCCTTTTCAATTACACGTTAATATGGATGAAGTAAAATAATCACCCAAAAGCACTATTCCAAATCAAATAACTAATTTATCATGTCCCAAGGAATTTTCAGAAGTTAATTACCATATTTTTTTAAAAAAGGCTGGAGTGAAGAGACAAAATGATCAGGATCAACCACGATTTTCCATTTGTTAATAACAACAACAACAATAATAAAGATTTTAATGATTTCACCACAGGTTTTGTATTTTTCTTGTATGAATTTATATATTTACTTGTACATCACGCAGAGTCACTGTGTGTGGGAGATATATGGTCTCTAATTTTTACACACACACACACACAGAGAGAAAGAGAGAGAGAAAGAATGTCTGATTTGCATCAATTTCATCAATCAAGTTTACAGGACTAGGGACTACTTGTTGCCAGTGTTTGGTTTATATCATTATATTACAATAATGTTTTGAAGCAGATGACTACCAAGAATGTTGAAAAAATTATAAATGTGAAATTTGCAAATACCTAAAGACAGTTATAAATTGCCACCATTACCCTATTGAAGTTTTTGGCAGGCCGAATCATTACTTTCTCACAGCCAAAAAAGTTTTTGTGCAAAAAAGTTTATTACAAAAAAAGTTAGTGCCAAATCCTTCACAATTTTATGGAGTACTTTTTTCCATGTGAATTTCAAAAAGATTCCATGAAATGGTACAGCATCAGAAAGAAAGAGCAAAAGAGGCTTATCACTAATTATCTTTTCCTTAGATTTCGAGTAGATTGACAATATATGTAGCATAATAGTTTAATTGAATCATTGGTTAATTGGAAAAGATAATTTCCAATGTTGGAAAGCCAAATGGGGGTGAAGGAATCATCTTCAATACTCTTAACATTTAAAAATCTATGTACCAGATGGAAACAGTTTAAAGTAAAAGAACAAAATGTGGTGAGATAGTCAAGATCACTATTGATTAAGCCAACTTTCCAGAAGACTGATGTAAATTACAGAAAAAAAGAATACAAGGGGAGAGAATAAGATCATGCACTAACTTAATCCACATGATGCACAGAAACAGTAATGAAATCAGCATTATACAATTTAGAATATACTCTTCTCACTTTATACATAAAACTCAATTATTCTATATATTCAGAAGTTCAACAAAGACTGATGGAAAAAGATGGAAAAACAAAAAGTACTGTGATATTTCTTATATTCTTAAAACTTTAACCAAATAGGGCTAAGTATCTTGAGGTTGGCAGCTTGTTATAAATGCTTTCAATCTTAAATCATTACATGTCACAAATGTATTTTACTTCAAAGACAATTGTATGCTGCTTTTGTGGAAGAGACTCAGATTTGTAGATAAAAGCCTATTTAAAATTGTAGCCAATATGGTAAATAAAAAACAGATTTATTTGAGATATGCCAGCAAAGTTGTAATAAATTCTGATACAACTGTACAAGCTAACTTTTCTCTTTTTATGCATTTTTTAAAAAGTGTTTCAACCCTTATTATATATTTCTAATACCAGAAATATATGTAATTTTCTCTTTCCTTTCTCTGTCTAATCATACATGTGTACATCCAGTGAGAATCCGAATCATTCATGTTACTGACAGAAGCATAATCTGACTGGGCAGACTAAATAGGTTTGTGTAAAACCATGTCCATTATGTAGAAAGAGATTTTTAAAAATGATATGTTTATTCAAACAATTAGAAGTTTAAGATAAAAAACCTGCATTCTAAACTCATTTTTGTGACCATGGAAAAAAGGGAAAAGAATAAAACACTCTTCCTGCAGGAATCAGAGTGAGGAAGAAACCCCAAAATTTTGGAATTGTAGTCTGAATAATAAGAAAAGGTATTTTGCTTACCATATTCTAAAGCTTCTACTGGTCAATAGGATCAAAAATATAGTAAATGCATGCTTCTTGACCTGCACTTACAACAAGGAAAATGATCTTTGTACAATAGATATCAAGGACAAAGGTAGGGCAGATTTCTTCTTTCTAATAAACTCATTTTCTTTGATTGTATATGTTTGTATGTGCCAGTCATGAAACACCTGTTACCAATCCGTGGAAGAATGTGAAAAGAAAGTAGTAATGATAGGGTTCCACAGAAAGCTGCAGAGAAGAAAGCCATTATTTTGTCATAAATTTTGTTCACTCAGCACTCCTGCGGCATAATTTATAAATCTGACAGTAGAAAATATTATATCATGTCTGAACAGAAACAAATGAAATATAAAGAAGAGAATGCAGCCAAAAATAGAGGAGGTCTGGAAAAGAGTGGGAAAGATAATGTCATAAAACCAGCAGAGACAGAGGCTAGGTTTTCAACTGAACCACTGAAAAAGATGCACAACAGACTTAGCAGAGAATGGAAACCTAGAAAATCAACTGCTCTGAATTCTATCTTAGCAGAAGGAAAGTTTGTACCATATATCAGATTTCCTGGCATCATATTTTTTGTATCTTGAGTGCTGATCACCTTCTTGCCTTTACTTTAAGAACATTATAACATAGTAACATTACAAGAAACCAAGGTTGTCAGCAATGCTTCCATCTCCATGTTAAATGTGATTTTCTCAAGGAAGTCACAGATTAAACTAAACAAACACTCAAAGTGAGCATATACAGGTAGAAAAAGCATTGAAAAAAGGGACTTATGACCATTTGTCACACTTAGGACTGCAAGAAAGGTTATAAAATGAGGCACTTGACACTGTCTTGCTTAGCAACATAACTTTTGGGATCAATTAAGGTCATAAGACAAGGTCTACCTGTATTTAGGGGTGGGTTGTCAAATGAAATAATGTCAGTGTTTTGAAGGAGGTTAGGCAAACAGACTCTGTGTTATAGTGCTCCCTTTTAAGCTTCTAAAGTTCAAATTGGAATGAAAAAGAGAAGGATGCAGAATAACCTACATTCATGCACACTTTAGACCTCTGTCCTCAGCACCTCTTTTTGTACTGATGAACAGTAAGATATGCAGAAGTTCAATGCCTTTTTCATTGAAATACATTTTTTCCTCTGGATTGCAGAATGTCCTTTTTCAGAAAAACAATCACAAAGAGACTGCCCACAGAGTCCAAACTCTAATAAAAATTCCTTCAGACTTTTCTGTTTTAATACAATAAGATTAGTGAGGGGCTAACAGTACAACAAACTCTTAGACATTGGGCATATTTACACCTTCTGCTTGGCCCATTATAGTATGGCTACCCAACAGTTGCTAAGTACAAGACATGATGTGATAGTCCTCTTAGCACCAACCCATTACATATGCCCCTTGCAGCTGTTTTTCCAGATTTAATTCAAAACCATCATTTTCTAATCCAAGCAGTCTTAAACCCTTCAGTCTCCACAATGGTGTTCCAGTCTAGTAGCAGCTTCAGGTCCCATTGGCTACAGTTCCTGGCACACAGCTTCCCACCTCCAGCAATTGTCTTCTGGTTGGCAGTCTTTAATATTCGTTTTTAAAATATTCATGTGATTGATGTAATCATGCCCCAGTAAGCCAATCTTCTACCTTAGAAACTCTTGTTTCTTATGATATGTCAAAGCATCACTGCAACTGTGCCTTTGTATAGCCATTATGACAATTTGCAATAGTTTCCAAACAAAATAAATGAGAAAATATCTAATGGAAAGTTAGCTACTCAGCTGGGACTGAGATCATCTTTTATAATGGTCACAGAAAGCTCAGCAAATCTGTTAATTACATATATCAGAAGAAACTTTTACAAATGTTTTGAAAGTGCTTAGATCCAAAATTAATATTTATGTTTTTAATGGAAAATCAGAGTATTCACGAAATGCCACTTGCATAAAAATGTTATCCCTAATATTTTGAATTAATTGTAAAGTAAAATTGCATTAATTTGGAAATATGGTAGTGGAGGAATAATGTTTGGGGTTTTCTTTTTCTGTCATTGGATAAAATTCAAAATACTGGTGACCAAGAGCAGCAAGGACTATCAGATCTATTGTATTTTGCAAAAAATTGGATTTAATCTTGTCTATCAATTTTCTCCATTTAGTGACTGTTGAGAATTGCAATCCCTTGGAGTATATATAGGGATTTTGGCATTTTGATATGTATAAAGTTTTGCTGTTCAGAGAACAAATTAAATTTACCTCTAAAAAGATGATATCTTACAAAGAACGATCTGTGAATCTGAGATATTTCCATCCAATTACTTGACTCTAAATTACTTAGGTTAACAGTGTAAGAATGGTACAACTGTACAATATGAACTCAGCAGTATCTTGTTTAGTCTGTTGAGCAGCCCTCTGATTAGACAGGATTACAAAAAATACTTCTCTTACTATGTTTGCAATAGCACAACAGTTTTATTTACTTTGATCTTTTTTTTTAAACAAAGCAATCACACTCCAATTAACAAAAGCAATATGATTGAAAATGAAAGCAGGGGAAAGTTAAACAAAGCATATGTTGATTGACACATGCAATATCTTTTAGGAAAAAAAGCAATGGTAAAGTTGTAGCTCTGCTGTAAAATAATCATACCATATCAGATTCTGACACCATCTCACTTTCTTTAGCTTGGTAATTTCTCAAAACAAAAGATATGATTTAATTTAGTCTGTAGAATTTTTAATATAGAAGAATTCAACATTCCCTGGACATTTTATAAAAACAAATATCAAGAAATAAGCATTCAATCTGTAATACTTAGGTTTCTTTGCTCTGTTTAAGCTTCGAATGCCAGTGCATATTTCTGAAAAGATTTATAAAAAGTGGTGGGAATAGATGCAGGCAATTGTTTTTTTTACAGCAACAGCATGAGAAGGACAGATTTTGGAGTCAGGTGATGGCAAAATGAAATGAAGGAAAAGGAAAGGAAGGGAACACAAAGCAAAGAAAAAAAACAGGAAGAAAGAAAAGAAAGAAAGAGATAAGGTGATGAACATAGCATTGCAATATAAATTCCACCCATTTTATTCAAACATAAAAGTTGATACATTTGCAAAAGATACATTTGCAAAAGGCTTATTTTGTGGCACTAGGTTAATTATTTCTCTTTTTTCAACCTGCAAATTCTGCTGGATCTTTACTTTTTCACTCTTCATTCTATTCTATTCTATTGTTTTTCCTCAAGGATTCATGCATGATTTTCAGCTTTTATAGAATCCTATATAGAATGTATTGAAAATTATTTATATTGATAGTTGAAACTGAATGTAATACTCATTCATGCAAGTCTGTAGAAGTTCCAAAATAGTGTCATAGACCAAATTGTGCCATAGACTATACTCCTTTACCTGAAATTCAATTCAGACAAGTTAGGAACATAGTTGGATAAATACTTTATCAAAGCTTTTTTTTTCTGAATTTTTTAAAAACGTTTGGCTATGGCATTAATTCAAATTTAGCTTTGAAAGGTAAACTGGTGACAGTTATTGTGTTTTATAGCAACCTGTTTGGATTGCTGTATTTCATGTGATTCTGTTAAAAGAAAATCAGTACATACAAAGCAAAAATGTTAGGTCAGAGATATTCAGGGACTGGTAAAACAGCAAAATAATGGACACAATTCATCAATCAAAGCCCTTCTTTTCTGCATATAGGTTACATTTGCAACTTGAGAGGAATGGTGAGGTGGGCTTTGCTCATAAAACTAGCTTTTTTTTAACTCCCCACCCACCTTTAAAGAATCCCCTGACTGGGTTACAGACAGAAATGGATGAGCATAACATACTGGTACTAACTGTGTTTCTGTGGGGAAAAATTAAATAGTCTAAGGAGTTCTAGGTTAAATAGAGGAAGGAAGAGGGGAAGGAAAAAAACAATTTTCTGCAATTGAGCAGAAATATAGCTCTTTTTATATTCATAGTAACGTTGCTGTGTTTACCTCAAATCTAGCAGATTATTCAACTTCTAGATAATCAATAGTTTCTAATTCTTAATTCATATTATTATGAATTTGAGGACTAGTCTAAGATAATTTTGCAGGATTTCACACATTTTTAAAATAACTGTAATACCATAAAAATACAATTAACAATTGTATACATGGTTTCTAAAGCATGTTAAAGCATTTTTTTAAATGTCATTTTTTTTCAACATAGACCACCCTGTCCTTGAATGGTTGAGTGGACTGGACATGAACATTTGAACCACTATAAGTCCGTGTATTTTACATAAGCTAAATAATAAATAATTTTTTTAAAAGTATTTGATAGCGGGAGACAAGATGCAGGTGTATCTATTCAACCCATAGGTGTTGGAATAAAATGTCTAATGTCTTTTCCTTCAGTAGTTAGAAAGAACAATAAATGAAATCTGTTTTGTAATTGGAACTAGAGAACTCTAGTCCCATTGGCTCATTGTTTCAGAGACATTTCTTTATCTAAACAGAGACTATAATTACCATAAGTTGATAAAAAAAACAATGGTAGTGCAAGTGCTTCCAACTCCCTGCTGATTTCCCCATTGAGCTTCTTGTGGGAAGCTGGCAAGGAACCTCCCTCCCTCCTTTCCTTCCTTCCTTCCTTCCTTCCTTCCTTCCTTCCTGCCTGCCTGCCTGCCTGCCTGCCTGCCTGCCTTCCTGTCTGTCTGCCTGCCTGCCTGCCTGCCTGCCTGTCACCCTTCCTCCACATCCACCTCTCTTTCCCACCCCACCCCTTTTCTTTCCCTTCCCCTTTCTTCTTCTGTTGGTAGATAAGTGGATGCTGCTGAATGGGGAGGGAATGAGGGATTGAGATACTGGCTGGGATACTGTCACAAAATGTTTAAATCAAGGATCACATGATCTTAGCAGTAGCCTAGTAGCTGAAGCAGTCACAATTTCCCCAAATTTCATTCTTTCTGGAGTCCTGGATTTTGAATGCATTCTGAAATACCATGGTTCAAAAATTGTTACACTATGGTGCACTGTTTTCTTTAGCTACTGTAAGGATTACAGAAACAAGAGTTTTAGTAGCATATAAATCAACTATGCTAGAATCAGATGTAAAATGGACACAAAAAATTGACTTTGGCTTTGTAGGAATTATGCAGTGCCAATTCTAGTAACAGATTTTTTAAAATCCTTTTTAATTTTTTAAAAAAATCTGATCAAAGATAGCAGTCAGTTGAAATAGTGTAATTGTTAAATAATATTAAATGAGTTTGGCCTGGATCTTTAAACCTATATCTATTTCACAGAGTCATTCAATAAATTGCAATGCCAGGTTGTGTCAGATCAAAACAGATTTATTTATAACAGAACAATCAATAAATATATTATTTAAATATATACAGAGTCTTTTCTTCGTTTGTTCCTCTTAAACAGTCCTTCAAGGAACTAGAAGTTACTATGAGAGATTCACAGTTCTTCCTCTCATAACCTCTTCTTAGATATAGCTAACCTCTTTAGAAAGTCCCTTTCTCTTTGGGTTATAGATCTTCTCTCAGATCTCTTTGCTGTATCTTCTCATACACAGACCTCAGTCTGTCAGATCCTAATATCTCCTCAGAGTCTGTCAGATCCTATTATCTCCTCAGAGTCTTGGATCTTCTCAGTATCTCCAATCTCCTTAGAATCTCCTCGTTTTCTTTCTCATATATTTCTCACATTGAAAATGACAGTTGACAGCCCTTTTATACTTAGGGGCATGTCCTACAATATCACAGTGAGGTGCTCAATGCCACCCTGTCATTGGTAGGTTTGATCACCCTATCAAACTCTACTAATTTGTAAACTGCATAGTAACTCCAGAAAGTTCTACTTTCTGACAGTAATGATGACCAAACACTATATTGGCCACACCCAATATGATGTATAAATATACCTGAAATTACAAAATGTCAAGAATTTAGGGTTCTCCTTAAGGGAAACAGGTTTGGAGAAGTGATAGAAATATTTTTCCATTTAGGACAAAAATAGTTCACTTTATTATAACCAAAATATTTCAGTTGCTTTGTTTTATGCTAATGTCTCTTCCAGTGTTGAGATATCACCTACATTTCTGCTCCCTAACATTTGTGTATTGCTATCAAATCTACTGATCCTGGGATTCAATATTTTATTTTTTTCTTGCTTTAAAAGATGTGAAGTTTAATTTTATAAAACATTTTTATGTTGTAACACTTTTTAAACTCAAGGAGGACAGAAGCCTAACATACTTAATTTGTTATTTTAGAAGTCTATTCTATGGGTTCAGTTTTCAAGAAGAAGGGTGCTATGGTAAAATTATTTCTGTCATTAAAAATAAGACACGCCAGATTTACAGTGGCATTTTGTTTTATTAAAAAAAGTGAGAACAACAGTTTCACAACATGGTTTACTTATGAGTTACCACGTTCTTTAGACATATTACAACTAATAGAGCACACATTGATATCCATAGCAGAGTATTTTGTTTTTTTAAATCTTTAAATTGCCTTGTTTAACAAGGGGATATTTTTGAAGTTGTTATCTTTTTTTCTTTTATTGTAGGTATTTGCCTCCAAAAACTCAGCTCTTACCAAAATAGTAAGATTAAGAATAAAAGACCTACACTATTTCAACAGCTGGTTTGCTATAAATGCCAAATGCAGAGTCATCTGCATTTGAATGGTGTTTTAACAATCTGTTTTTGTTTTAAGATTGGAGGCAGCATTTAACAGTCCTGGCCTTATATTCTGTGGATGTTCTTCTTTTTAACCAGAGGATCTTGTGGGCAAAGCCTTCATCACACTGTGGAGGTAATCATCTTGACTTCTTTTAATATATGCTATGGGCACCTCTACTCTTGCTTTTATATATGCTAATTTTGCAGGAGACTTTACTTAAACTCTAGTCTTTTTTATTTGGGAGGTTTGAGAAAGAAGGAATTGTGTACTGGTAAGCCAAGAGTTGAGTCAGGCAGAAAAGACATATTCAGATAAGGCTTCCAATTTAACAAACAGCCATTTGTATTTTTCTTGTCCAACAGAGTACAATGAGAAAAGAGGTTCTAGAGCAGTGGTCTAGCATGCTGACTGAGGAATTCTGGGAACCAAAGTCCACGCATCTTAATTACCAAGATTGAAAAATAGTGATAAACATTTAAGTTATCTAACTGGAATTTTTATGCTTAGTTTTTTTTTTCCTGGTTTAGAACCATGGCTGTTTTCAAACTATTCTTAAAACAGTATCTAGTATGGTCATTACATTTAATTGAAGTCTCTTTCTGGGAATTGATATACACATCTTAAATTTGCCAAGTTTGAAAAATACTGGTCTATGGCAAAACAAAGCAAATACAATTAAGCAAAAACAGTGATTTTTGAAAATTCCTCATATCCTTACTACTTATCTGATTAGTCCCTTAGGAAATAAAATGTGTAGAAAAATACAGCCTTAATAAATGCCCGTAATCACTGCTGATTTCCATAACCTAGGCAGGATGTCCATTGTCTATATCTTTTTAATGCATAGACTACCAACAATTGTTTAGAGTAAGATTCTTGTATCTGGGCTACAAAAATCACAGTGAACATGAGATGGCATTTTTGTATCTTTCTGCTGCCCTCTAATGGCCTCAAAGATTTATGCAATCCAATCCTGATTCTAGAAAAAGATGCTGACCTTAAATTTCTGATTGAATACAGCCAAAGGAGCATGGCTTATTCACTTTTATACAGGGGTGGGATTCTACCAGTTCACACCTATTCGCTAGAACTGGTTGTTAACATTCTAAGCAGTTCAGAGAACCGTTTGTTAGAAGAAATTACTGGCCTAATCCTGTAAGGAAGGCAGGAAGGAAACATTCTGGTGTTGCTTACAGAAACTGCCTCCGTTAACCCTTATTACATTCTTGGCAGGACTAGACTTCCTGTCTCAGGAGTTTTTTTCCCTTCCTTTGCTGGTACTTTGCTTATATGGAGTGACCATTCAAAGTTACAATGGCACTGAAAAAAGTGACTTATGACCACACTTATGACTGGTGCAGCATCCCCACGATCTTGAGAGGCCAGGCGAGGAAATGCGTGCCTCGATATGAGTGATATTGAGTTGGCCACATCCAACCAATAACATGACCACCAAGCCATGTCCACCCAGTCACATGACCACCAAGCCATGGCCACCACCTAAGCCACACCCACAGAATCAGTTGTTAAAAAATTTGAATCCCACCCCTGCTTTTATATGATAAATTCAAGATTCTGCTATTGTCTGGAATACAAAAAGTAGGGGTGCAGTGAAGAATGCAGAATGGTACATTGATTTTCAGTGTTTAAAACTACCAACATTACCAGTGGAAGTCCAGGCACTGATGGAATTAGAATCATCAGCGCCCTTGATTGATTTATAGAAAATTGATCTCTGTTTGTAATTTTTATCTCCATACTGTGAAAATCTCCACTAATTTATATTACAGAGCAGGCCCTGGTGATTTTTCAACAGGATATCAGAATAGTGTTTAGAACAGTTCCTTTTTCCCCCTTATTAGTTACCTGTTTGATTTACACTAATGACTTTCTAGCCACACCAATAGTAAAAGCCTAATCTATAGCATCTGTATCTTATATTTCAGTGTCCTGGAAAAGCTATTATATCACTCTTCATGGTTTGAGGGCATCCTTGAAGCATCTAGCTGACTATCACATCTGATCCAGCAGGAATGTTCCCACGCTCTCATATTCTGACCTTGCTGCATTTTTCAGTTTCTGACAATGGCACATCTCACACAAATAAACAAGCTTCAATGGATCTTAAATACATATATTTAAATATTTAAATACATATAACTAACATTTGTATCTACTTGTATATGTTTCTATGAGTCTCCCTTCTCCAATCATTGACAAAACCTGGACACAACAAAAAACATTTTCTTGCACAAATAAATCTTTCTACTGTTTCCAAAGGTTCTCTTTTTAGAGGATTTATAAAGCTAAGTTAAGCTTTCTTGTATTTATTAAAAGCACCTTATAAATCATTACAATTTATGTCTGTTACTAAAATTCTACAACAAATGATATTTCCTTTCAAGATCCATAAAAATACAGTAATTTCCTTTGGGTTGCCACCTTTTTTGGAGGAGGGGAGAGTTAATCTATCTTCCCTCTAATGATTTAGCACTTTAGAATAATAAATAAACTTTATAATATGTCACTTTTTCTCTTAATTTTCCTGAAATGAAAGTGAGAGCGCTCATCAAGCTGTGATTTGGTAAACATATTTATATTATCGAAAAGCTTCTTTTATCCAGTTGCAGGTTTGTCAGTATTAATAACAAAAGTTAAAATGTTCCTTGAGCATATAGAAAAGCCAGAACTTTTCCTTAACATTTTCAGTGTTAAGGAACAGAACCTTTAGATCAGCAATTTCACTTTTTCATATATAGTAACATTGAACAATATTGTTCTTCTTTGAGCACTACCAGTTCAGCCATGTCTGTTAGGATAGCTGTAAAAGATTTTCTAGATGGTTGCATTAGATACTTTTGAAGTATTTTCTAGTGTAGCAAATGTTATCTGCTATTAGAATTGTCATAATATCAAGTTTTCATCAGAAACATCTGTGCAAATCAAACTAAATATATCGTAATGCTACTTTTTGCACAGCTACAAAATGTCTATTCAGTTGCTTGTATCCCCACTTTACACACAATGGCTTGTTATTCTTACAGTATAAGTCATTTATGGTTTGGTGAAGTTCATCCAAGGGTGACTATATCCAAGTAATGTGAGGAAATGCTTTATTTTTTTTAAATAATCACATACTGGTAGAGATAGATTACCTCCAACCTTCTACTTAAGGTAAACAAAGACATCATTGAAATCTTAACTGTGTTTATTACAGGTGCTGCAAATGTAAAACAAAGCCGAGTGCTACCTTATATAGTGGCATAAATCTGTCTGAATTCTTCAAGTTGCTGAGGTCTTAGCTGCTTCATTATAAATCTTTTATATAGCCTAGCTAATTAGCCAGCATATATGATTCCATTTTGTAATAGTTCTGCAGGAAGAAAAGAGAGAGGAAAAAGTTACATTTTAAGCCAAATAAACCCCAGAAGTGAAAATAGTTGCTCCTAAGCCTAAGAAATTAATTTTTGAAGTACTGAAATATTTATGTTTTAGCAGAAAATTTGAGGTCAGTCAAAAGGAATGGATATGTACACATAGCGTTATATAAATAATAATTAAAATAAGAGGAAAAGGCAACAAAATAAGAAAAATTAGTGATATTAATTTTATATTTTAAGGGAGATAGGTATCATATCTTAGTTAAGGACAGATGGTCATGGAAAACTGATCTCTGTGATCACCAAGAATTGTCACCAAGTGATAGTACATAATTAGTCAAGCAAGCAAGCAAGCAAGCAAGCAAGCAAGCATCCTGGGTCAGATGATCCTATCAAGCTTTTAGATGAACTTTACCCTAATATAAGTTATAGACTAGAATCAGTCAAAGATGTTTACCCAGGACCCTGACAGATTCTTCAGTATAGCCACACAGATCATATGAACAGAAATAATGGTAGTTTAAATATCAGAAAGTGGACAGATAGTGAATGGATTGCTTGCTAGTTAGAGCACTTGTTGCTGTTACCAGCCACTCTATTCCAGATAATTTTTTTGTTTATCTGAATGTGTGATGGAATGTCCAGCTGAAGGACAGGGGGCATCTCTAGGGTAAAGACATTCCTGCTTGGAATTGATTCAGTTAAGTAAACATCTGAGGTCAACCCTATACCTGTCATATCCCAATACAGTCTGGCGAGATTCTTGTAATATAGGTGTTCAACAATAAATATCTACTTGAGCTTATTCATAAGTGGTTCCAGTTGTTTCCACTTGGCAGGTGGACCTCCACTCTTTTGGCCTTTCAGAAATGTCTAAAGATCTGTTTCTGCTAAGTTGCTTGGGGGCTCACAGAGGACCACACCATCATAGGGCTGGTTAATGCCCACGGGGCCCTCTCCTACCTTTTCATTTTGAATTTTGACTAGCGTCCTAAATCATTTTTATATAGTTTTATGTATTTATATGTTACTTCTACACTGCCAAAAGCATGGGGGAAATATGCAATTTCTAAATTTGATATATAAATAAAAAATAACCAGAAATTAATAAGCTCAATTCTGCGATCTTAATGAGTTGATTAGAATCCTGTGGCTGGTTGGTGCTGCTGTCTGAACTGTCCAAATCTTAATCAGTGTCATACTGAAGGCTTCTGTTGTCTGTTGCATTAAATTTGGCTCTAAATATGTTTATTGATGGGAAAAGAATTTATTTATGTTGTAAAGTTAGCCGGATGTTTGATTTGGCATTTTTATTCACCTATCAAGTTCTTCTCAAGGATGTGAGATGGCAGATGTTGTTTAATGTGTAAAATGTATCATTGCAGAATGTAAGCTGTCCCAAGCCTTTTGCAATTAACTGATGGTGATTGTGTCAATGCCAGTGGTGTTCAAGTAATGCTCCAGTTGTTTTGGAATTTCACCCAAGGCACCAATTACTATTGGTACTTTGTTTCCTTTTTCCTCAGACATTCTACTTATTGCTATATATAGAAAAATGTGAAATCATAACTGCCAACTTTTTAGCTGGTGTTGACCTTCATATGCATCAATTTCTTGCCAAGGATCTAAGATGTCATTATGTATTGGCATAGTATATACTACATATACTATAGTATAGTACATATTATACTATTCAAGTGTGGCCTTTTGCAAGTGACAGATGGACATTTTGTTACTGCACAGATTTTCTACTACTGTCCAAGAGTTTTTGGTGTGGCACCGAGTGTGCCAATTATCACTGTGACCATGTCTGGTTTATGCCATAATCATTCAATTTCAGATTTTGATACTTTATGCTTGTGTTCAGTTCTTTGTCTTTTTTTTGTAATATTTCCATCAATCATCCACAACTTTCAACCACAATTAAATCTGCATGTTCTGAACTAAGATTTTGTCATTTGTATTTGGGATCCCTGTTTTATCATATTCATTTTTTACCATTAAGGACCTGGCCTAGGCAGATGTGATTGTTTGATGGTGTTAAATATATCATTGCAAAATATAATACTTCCAATTGACTTATGATGATCAATGTCATATCTCTTTTCTACTCTTGCCATGCCTCTTTTTCATTTGGTCTTTCTTATTTGGTCTCCAGTCCTCAGTGAGCCTTCTGATAAACTAGTTTCAGTGTATCTTCTTCCCTTCCCTTCAGATATTCTTCTAATGCCACTTTTTTCTTCAACTGTCTGGTGTAGTTGCAACATTCCATGTCCACCCATTTTCCTTGTTATATAGAGCCTGTGAACATTGCTGCACAAATAGTCAAGGTTGACTCAGCCTTTCATCCTTCCAAGGTGGGTAAAATGAGGACCCAAAATTATTGGGGGAAAATATGTTGATTCTATAAACCACTTAGGGCTGTAAAGCACTGTAAAGCGGAATATAAGTCTAAGTGCTATTGCTGCACAAATATAATTATTTTTCTGGTCTTCCTCTTCAGGAAATTTAGTTCTGCTTGCCTCCAATCTGCTATCACAGCTATGTATTTAATGACTGGAATTACCGAGGTGTTAATTTCCTTGATAGTATTTCATCCATTGAGTTTGGACTTTAAGATACTATGGTACTGTATTCAATCTCTGATCTTCTTTTTGATTTTAGTATGCTTGATGTCAGCTTGAAGAATGTCCAAGTACCAGATCATCTAATGCTACAGTCATTAAATGAAAAATGGCTATATTCAAAGTTAAAACAGAAAGGGTTATTGTCAGGTAGTGCTCCATTCAAAATCCAAGAAAGAAATACTTAGACTCCATGAATTAGAGAAAAGATATCTTTTACTGGAAATCAAGTGGTAGCAACAAGAGAATTCTGAATCTGAGAAAATGAGCGCGAAAATCACATATACAAAGTGATGGTAACGTTCCCACCCACAATAGTTCAAGCAGGCTACCCAATTAAAAGTTGTGGATAACATCATGTGGGCATCTCCAGGTGGTGATGAGGCCTCTGTCCGTTGACCTTGGCATATTTTGATAAAGAGCTGCTGCGCATAGCATAAGACAGAAATCACAGCAAGAAATCCCCCAACTGATATACTTCTTAACAAAACCTCCAGCTCACTTCCCATAATCAAGTCCCCCCTCCTCCCCCGTTACTTATGACAGCCAAAGATGCAAAGCAAAAGAGGGAAATCTTGAAGGCTGACATTCGGCCCTCCTGCAAAAGAGACGTTAGTCCTATAAAAGAGAAAGACAAAAGGTAAAAGAGAAAGATACATATAATACCACAATAATATAGTCTAGGGTTTATCAGGATATTTAGTACGAAATGCCTTGATTGCTCTAGGGGCTCTAACATCTTTTTCATTCACCCATTCAGACTGGGAAGGAGGGAAGTGTTTCCAAGCAACTAAATATTGGAGTCGACCTCTATGTTTTCTAGAGTCCAGAATTTCCTTAACTTCGAAATGCTGTTCACCTTCAACTAGTAATGGCACAGGGGGATTGGGCTGAGCCAGTCTCAAGTGGGACGTGTGTTCTGGTTTTAAGAGACTGACATGGAAAACAGGGTGGATCCGTCGAAGGGTTTTGGGTAATTGCAGTTGGACCGCCACGGATTCACAATCCTTTCAATCGGGAAAGGTCCAACATATTTAGGACCAAGTTTCTTTGATTTTTGTGTAGTTTTCAGATATCTAGTGGACAGAAACACTTTATCCCCTACCTGATATGATTTTTCAGGTGATCTCTTTTATCTGCAAATTTCTTATGAGCTTGATGAGCATCATCCAATGCCTTGCGGACAACTGGCCAGTTAAGCTGCAGCTGGGTTATCCACTCATCCAGGGACTGAATGTTAGGTTTCTCCTGTGGAAGTTCGGGTATGGGTACAAAATCTTGCCCGAAGCCACTTTAAATGGAGTAAACCCAGTACTACTATGTATCGAATTGTTATATGCCACCTCAGCAAATGGTAGTAGGTCAGTCCAATCATCTTGTTGATAATTTATATAGCATCTAAGATACTGCTCCAATACCGAATTAGTCCTCTCACATGCCCCATTGGTCTGTGGATGGTGGGCGGAGCTTAAGCTCTGGGCGAGCCCAATAACTTCAGGAATTCCATCCAAAATTTTGAAGTGAATTGGACACCCTGTCTGAGATTATGCGTTCGGGAACCCCATGTAACCTGTAAATGTGTAAAATAAACAATTTAGCCAATGTTTTAGCAGATGGGATCTTCGCACACGGTATGAAATGCACCTGCTTGGAAAACAAATCAGTTACTACCCAAATAACTGTATTTCCCCCACTTTCAGGTAATTCCACTATAAAATCCATAAAAAATTTCTCTCCACGGAGCAGTTGGTCTAGCCACATTTTGTAGTAAGCCTGCCGGTTTTCCAGGAGGCCGTTTAGCCGAGGCACAAATAGGACAACTGGCCACATAAGTCTCAATGTCCTTCTTCAGGGTAGGCCACCAAAATTGCCTCTTAACCAAATGTAAGGTTTTCACGAACCCGAAGTGCCCTGCAGCTTTAGAGTCATGAGCTTGTTGTAAGACTTGGTTTCTCAACTTCTCTGGCACATATAATTTGGCCCCTACCCATGCCAATCCATCTCTCACCGTACAGTTATTTGAGTGGGCTAGGAACCAATCATCAAGTTTCAAAGCTTCTTTCAATTGGGTAGATAAATCGTTTGATAAATCGGTTCCTTTCTTTTTCTGGGCTCGGGTAACTACTGGAGCCGCCAACTGTTTGGTGGGGATGGCGGGCGGACCACTTCTTGGTGGGCACTATCATATTGAGGTAATCTGGACAAAGCATTGGCCATGAAGTTTTCCCCCCCTGGAATGTACTTCAATGAGAAATTAAAGCGTTTAAAATCCTGCGCCCAGCGAATTTGCTTGGGAGACAATCTTCGAGCGTTTTCAGAACCTCCAAATTTTTATGATCTGTCCACACCTCAAAGGGGTGTTTTGCCCCTTCTAGGAAATGCCTCCAGGTTAACAGAGCCCAGCAAACTGCAAAAGCTTCTTTTCCCAGATGGCCCATCGTCTTTCAGTCTCAGTTAATTTACGGAAGTATATGCGCATGGTTGCAAAGTCCCCATCATTTACTTGTAGTAAGACCGCCCCAACTGCTACATCACTCGCATCTGCTTGAATTACAAAGGGGCATCCATATTCGGATGTTTGAGCACAGGCTCCGCAGCAAATAGTCGCTTTAGCTTCTCAAAAGCAGCTTGGCATTCCATGGACCACTCTAAGGGTTTACTAGGCTTTGGTTTCCCCTCCCCTTTGTCTTTAGGAGATTTGTTATAGGCATGGCAATCTTCGCAAACGCGGATGAACTGACGGTAAAATTAGCAAATCCCAAAAACTCTGCAATTGTTTCCTAGTGCGGGGAGGGGCCCATTCCAACACGCTCAGACTTTCCCTGGATCCATTTCTATGCCCTCATGCGATATTTGATAGCCCAAATAGTCAATTTTCTCTTGGTGGAATTCACACTTGGACAGCTTCGCGTACAGTTCAGCAGCTCGGAGTTTTTCCAGAACTGAGCGCACTAGTTTCACATGCTCATCACGAGTCTCCGTATAGATAAGAATGTCATCAAGGTAAACCAACACCCCCTTGTATAGATGTTCATGCAACACCTGATTTATCATTTGCATGAAGACTGCAGGAGCCCCCTGTAGGCCAAAGGGAAGAACGTTGAATTGGAAACACCCCATTGGACAGTTAAAAGCAGTTTTCCATTCATCTCCTTCCTTAATTCGAACTCGGTAGTAAGCTTCTTTCAAATCAAGTTTCGTGAAAATTTTCCCTTTGGCCAAGTGGGCCAACATGTCCTTCATAAGGGGAAGGGGGTACACGTTTTCTACCCGAAATGGCGTTCAGGTTCCTGTAATCACGCAGAGACGCAAGGAGCCATCTTTCTTCTCATGGAACAATACTGGGGCCGCTACTCGGGGCCTAGCAGGTTGTATAAAACCACGTTCCAAATTTTTATCAATAAATGACCTCAGCTCTTCTAGTTCCGTGGGGTCATTGAGTACAGTTTCGGTTTTGGGAGTTTCACTCCTGGCAAGATTTCAATACTGCAATCCGTTGAACGATGTGGGGGAAGCTTGTCTGAGGCCCTTTCGCTGAAAACCTCCTTCAAGTCCCAATATCCTCTGGAATTTTCTCCTCCCCTCCAGCTTCTCCATGCCCGTAGAGGCCAACTCTGTGGGATTCTTAGCTTCTGGTGGCAAGCAGCCCTCCCCTTCTGGAGGCTGGTCAGATCGTATGCTCACGATCCCTCCTCCAGTTAATGTGAGGTTCCATTTCGAGCCAAGGCAGCCCCAATATAAGGGGGCGCTCCATCCCAGGAGCCACAATAAAGCACAAAGTCTCTCTATGCTTCCCCATCGTCAATTCCACTGGTTCCGTTAAATGTGCAGGGCCACCCCCAGCTACCGATCCATCCAATTGGCAAAAGGCTATGGGCTTTTTAAAGTCTTTTAGCCTTAGGCCCAGTTTCTCTACTACTTCTGAACTGATTACACACCTGGTGCACCCAGAGTCTAGCAAGGCCAACATTTCCCCTTCGGCCCCGATGTGGGTACCCTTAATCCCACTGGAATGGTCATAGGGCCCTTGTTTGGACTTACCGATGAGTCGTCTTCCGATTCGATTCACTCTCTTCCGAAGGGGTTGGAGTTCCCAGCTCCTCTCCTTTCCGAGGGGCGATCTCTACAACCTCCTCCGCTTTCAGCGCAGTTTCGCGAGGCTTTGCCGGAGTTTTTTCAGTTTTCCTCCCTCCTCCTGGCGCCCCCTTTTGCTCCAGCTTGACACGACAGTCAGCAGCCCGGTGACCCTCTTTCCCACATCGGAAACAGGCAGTGGTCTTGGGTTTTACCATCAATCCCCCCCTTTTCAGGTTTGAGGCTTCTCGAGGGTTGGGGGGGGGAAGGCTTGCTCCAACCAGAGCCACCCCGGCGTCGGTTTCGGGTCAGATCAATTTCCACCTCTGCTGCCAGCACGTACCATAGCTGCAGCTCATTGGGGTCTCTTCTGGCCACACAGCTTTGATAAATATCTTCATTCAATCCATCCTTGTAAGCCTCTATCAGAGCTCCCTGAGACCAGCCTCGAATGTGGTAAGCCAACTCCCTGAACTCCTGGGTGTACTCTGCCACTGATCTCCTCCCTTGGTTTATGGTTTTCATCCTGATTCTGGCCTTATGTTCAGCTAGTGGGTCTTCAAACCTGGCCCGCAGCGCAGTCATGAACAGGTCATAATTCATCAGCAAGGGATCATTATCATTATGCAAAGTCACCATCCACTTAGCAGCTGTGCCCTCAAGAGCCCTGGTAACACATCTGACTTTGGCTGCTTCAGAGGAAAAATCCTCCCCATATTCCTCCATATGGTTCCAAACTTGGGCCAGGAAGAATCCTAATTCCTTGGGATCCCCCATATTTTACTTCTAACGGAGGCACCTTTGGAGTTCTACGCCTTCTGGCAATTGCTCCCACCGGGGGCCCCTGGCCGCTGCTGCCTGTTGCACTGGCTCAGGTTGATTTATGGGGGTAGCTGCTGTGATCCTTCTGCTTGGAGCCACCCCCTCTTCCCCCACATACCTTTGATCAGCCTGAGCTTCTCCGGCTACTTCATGAAGGAGATGCAGGGCTTGATTTAGTAGAAAATCCTTCCTTTCCTTCTCTTGCCATGGCTCTCCTCTTCCACGTCGCGGGTAGTGGTCACTCCTGGAGGAGGCTTTCCTGCAGGATCCTTCCAGCCCGACTCCCAGAGACCATTTAGGTTTTACAACTGGATGTTCATCAATACTTAGATCTGCTAACAAATCAGTTTCCTCTGCTGCCTCTAATAGCAGGGACTCTTGCCCTCCAGTCGCTCCCAGGTCCTCGTGGTCGCTGGCTGGTTCAGACATTGCGTTCAGACCCCCTCGGAAGAAGTTGTAATTTCTCCGGTGGGCTGGTAAGCTGAGATTCAGAATAATGTCAGGTAGTGCTCCATTCAAAATCCAAGAAAGAAATACTTAGACTCCATGAATTAGAGAAAAGATATCTTTTACTGGAAATCAAGTGGTAGCAACAAGAGAATTCTGAATCTGAGAAAATGAGCACGAAAATCACATATACAAAGTGATGGTAACGTTCCCACCCACAATAGTTCAAGCAGGCTACCCAATTAAAAGTTGTGGATAACATCATGTGGGCATCTCCAGGTGGTGATGAGGCCTCTGTCCGTTGACCTTGGCATATTTTGATAAAGAGCTGCGGCTGCGCATAGCATAAAACAGAAATCACAGCAAGAAATCCCCCCCCAACTGATATACTTCTTAACAAAACCTCCAGCTCACTTCCCATAATCAAGTCCCCCTCCTCCCCGTTACTTATGACAGCCAAAAGATGCAAAGCGAAAGAGGGAAATCTTGAAGGCTGACAGTTATATTGGAATCAGGCATGTTATACACTATTTACCTAGTATCAGATCAAGGCAGGTCAGTCCACTCATTCAGTCACATACATACTTATATACTATACCAAAAAATTGAGATTACAGTTCTCTGGAGAATAAAAAAACAAAAATAGGTTAGTTTAGTTGATTGCTGTTTGAGACAGTTATTGCAAATGTTCACAGCTGAATATGCCTTTGCAAAGTCTCAAGTGTATACTATATAGCAAAAAATAAATTACAGCTGGTGGGATTATTTTTAAAAAAAGATACATCTTATTTAGCAATTTGACATTAGTAATCTATCAAATTGTCAGTATCAAAGGGAACATACTTTTAACCATAAAAAAATTAAATATACAAATGGCAGTAAATGGCAATGCATATTTTTTAAAAAAGCAGGTTATTCCCTAATTTTACATGATTTTAATTTTATTCTGTCTGGCAAGATTTAGTGTATATTACATTATATAATGAAACAAACTCAACATAAGCAAAATAAAGAATGGTAATTCTTTTACTGCAGGTGTAAACAATATAAATATAGTTACAATCACATATAAATATGAAGATGTTCAGATATTGAATATTTAATGTTGTTTGATGTAAGGATTTTATTTTCTTGGTATAGAGCTGATTCAAAACTGAGACATTATAGTCAGTATTTTATTTTGACTGATCATGTAAAATTATTTATTTGTACAGTAAAAATGCCTACAGTTGCAGATTTCTTTTTAAAAATGTGGTGGTTTATATTTCTGTCATTTTATTTCTTTACCTTATTTTTATTCTATCTTAAATCCAGGTGCCTTTACACAATAGAGCCACAGTCAGGAGTCAGAAAGTATTAGTCTTTGATCTACCATTTGTGAAGAAATGCACCATCCTGAGAAGAATTAAGTAGCTTGAATTTCTGTAAGAAAGAAAATCTTTCTCCTTCTTAAATTAAATAACAAAGACTTTCCATGCCAAATACTAGTTTGGACATGAAAGAGGCTATATAAGCACCACTCTGTCCTATTCCTTTTAGTGTGAATAGAATAATGAATTATTTCCCATTTTACTTGCTTTGTTTCTTGGAAACCAGACAAATTATTCTACTGTGATAATTTGTGCTTTAAAAGGGTAGTTATTGCACTGCTAAAATGAGAATCATTCAACTTTATTATAGATAAAACAGGTGGGTATATAGAAGATATGTGTTTTCTGAAAAATACAATTTGAAAGTTAAAACTTTGAACTGTGAGCAGATCCTAATCAGATAAGATCCAGGATTTATATACCTTGTTTTACTTCTCACAGATTAAAAAATATGAGGTAGACCCAAAGGTTTTACAGAATCAGAATAATTAGATGGAGAAAATGAAACAAAATGTTAATTTTCCTGAAATTTTTCCAGTTTCCTAAAAACAAATTTTAGAATCTCAGAATTTAGAAAAAAACCATCTCAATATCATTGTGTAATGTAGACCATATAAATTTCCTCATATTACTGCTTTCCAAATACTGAATTTTGTCCTGGTTTCAGGAATTCAGGATATTGGTATCCTAGTTAGCTAGATAACATCCAAATCATACTAGTCATGGGATTTTCCTATGATGCTGTATGGAAGCAAAAGTTGGACTTTGAAGTAGTGCCAATAGCATAGAAAGAGTATTGAGGTTTTTGAACTCTGGTATTGGAGAACATTCATTACCATTTAATTAAGATTTGTTTCTAAAAGCCTTGATACTCTCAAGATTATTACTAAACTTCTATGAATAACAGAATAACAGAAAATATGGAAGCAAGAAAAGTGTGCAAGTAAATGCTATGGTGAGATGTAATTCTCTTATGAGTACTAGCAATTAGGGTTTCCAATGCTAGAAGAAATACACACATGCACATGCACAACACAGCCTAGTCTCTCACAATTTTTAGATGATAACAACTAGAATGCCACCAAAAAAAGAAGAATTGAACAATAGCTGTTGCGATCTGGACCAATAATCTTTCTAGCTCAGATAAGCAACTAGTGCTATCCAGTTATGTTGGGTTTGAACTCCTTTATACAATAAGCATTTTTGAGAGATTGTAAGAATTCTGCCAAAATAAGTAGCAGGAACCAGCACAGAAAATTTCAATAACACAGTGGTAGAACACAGTTCCAAAAAATTCCAGATTCAATCATAGAATTTCCATGTAGGGTTCTCAAAGACTATCTGAGGTTCTGGAAAACTATTTACAAATGGAGCTGTGTGCACATGCACGCTTGCTGGCTGTTTGTGTGGAATCATCCCCTCCCCTCCACTGGTCTGCAAAGCCAGAATGGTTGGGGAACCCTGTCATAAAATATTGCCATGTGTATATACGAATAGAGTTGTTTTTAACCTACATTTCTGGAAGAAAAAGATGTTTTGCTAAGCAAATGCTCACCAGTCATCAGTCATCATTTCTGTTCATTTTTGGGTCTACAAATGTCTACTCTTTTTAATGTGCTCTGTACACATCTTATACATCCATTCATGCCATGTAACAGGGTAACGTTTTTCCTTAGATTTCTGTCTTTCAAATTATTGTCAATTTTCCCCAATGGCTCATCTATAATTCTTGCATAATATATAGTTTACAATAACCTATGAATTCCTCCTTTCATATGAACCCACAACATAATAATATCAATTCATATCATAGTCTTTTCATTCAAAATTCCCTATGTCTATTTGTTTCTAAAATGTATTTATTGATTGTACATCACCAACCATTGACATGACAACCATTGACATAAATTGTGTAAAGGTGTATACATCCATTTAAACTCTATCCTATAAGATCATTTATACAAATTTATTATTTATATCCTTTCCCTTTCACATGTTTCATAGACACACAATGCATTTAGTTTTAGTTTTAATTTCATGTAATTAATTCAAGTACTTTACCATTTACTCCTTTTATTTTACAAGTCAAAATATTCTATATACCAAGGAGATCACCATAAATTCCAAATATTCTTTACTGTCTGTCATGGTTTTGGGCAATCCAATCTTTCACATATTGCATTGTAGTATGATAGTCTAGGTTACTAAACTTATGCTAATGATAAGGAATACCAATGAATTTTAAGATATATTTGGGCAATCTGACACAAACACAACTAAATACCAGGTTTACATTATTCTATGTAAGATAGGATGTAATTAGATACAATTGCATGGATCTCATAAACTAAGAAGCATAGGAAATGTAGCAAAACCTATTTAAAACTTATGTAAAATATAAATATATGCAGAATAGTAAAACAGAGCCAAGATATAAAGTTAGTGTGGTGAAGGAATAAAATATTGATATTATGATCCTTCCCAAAATGGCTTAGCATTCAAGCTTCATCAAAATAGTTATTTGGAATTAAATCTATTTCTCTGTTTCTTACCATTTGTTCAGGTTTTTTTTCTCTTTGGGGGTAAAATCATATGTCATCTATTCCATGAATGTATATACAAAATTCAAGCGTAGGATCAAACTCTATAATAAAGTATAAAGGAAATTGTGCATCATTTATTATTGAAAGCTAGAGTGAAGAAACAATATGTAATGGGATATATATCTAGTCTTGGCCTATTGTTCTGGGGGAGAAAATCTCCAAAGGTGATTATGTTGAAATAAGGCAGGTGTAAAAACAAGATCTGACCTTAATGGCTTTGCTGAAAAGCACAGCATTTGTTCTCACATTCTTTCCATTCTGTTTTTATGATCAGGATATGTGTCTCTGAGATAATATGTCATCATGATCATGCTTAACATAGTTTCCATTTTACTTTTTTGCTTAGGATATGCCCTCCCAAGGTAGTACTGTATGTCACAAACTTTACATATTTAAAAAGAACATCTGATAATGTTGTTATGAATATAACTTTTAAGAGGAAAAACAAAAGCAATTGGTATGGATGTGCCAAACAGTGTTTTTGAAAAGGCTTAAGTATAAAAAAAGTAGCCAATTCTTATACTGCCCATGAAATGAATGTTTATAACTGAAAAGATAGATCAACATTAAAGTACAAGGCCTTGCACAGCTTGAGGATGAATGAGAGCCTTCACTTCTTAGTCTCCAGGAACACTGATACTGTTTAAATGGAATAAATATTTAAATAAATTAAAATGTATGTCTTTTAACTGTAGCTTTTGTCAAATGCTGACTATATGAAATCAGCAACATCAATTGAAAGTATACAATCACAAAATTTAATAATTAGTGAACTCATGGAAAATGTCTGTTTATATTTTAAGAAGCCAAAGAAGAAAGATCATTATATTGTATCCAAATTGCTTGTGTGTGTGTGTGTGTGTGTGTTTTTCTCAATAGCAAGCTTAATAAGCTGTGTTGCCTTGGATGCCAGACTTCTATCATCTCTGTGGAGATGACTAGAAATGATTATGAGAAATTATGCCATATTCCTTTTACAAAATTGAATACATTGAATAAAGTTATAATCAGTTGTATTATTTTTATCCCATATTAATCTCTAATCTTAACTGGAACATTGAAAAATATTTTTGGTTTGTTTTAGCATTCATTAAATAAGATACATGATAGATGAAAGTCACCTGTCTCTATTTTTTAAGTGAAAACAAATGGACTGCAAGCTGACAAGTTTAATTTGAACAGCGGGAAAAGGAAAAAATAACAAACAATTTTGTCTGGGCCACCCATTTCCATCAAAACCTCTTCCACCTATTCAACATGTTATGTAGGCTAGTAAGATACACAGAGATATCTCAATTTAGTTCACTTGCATTGAAAAATATGCTTAATTTTGCAGCTTTATGAGAAAGAATAGCTGTATCAAGTTTTCTATGTTATATGTACATTTGTTATGACTATTTCACAGCAAAAGAAATATTAGTACAACTCAGGAAGACTGCTGTGTAGCCAGAAGACCAGATAGATAAATATAGTGGCTACTGCAAAGAAAGAAAAAAAGGGAAAAGGGATAAAAGAACATTATTGATGCAGGTACATTAAATACTACAGTACAATACATGTAGCTTGCATTACATTATATTATAGAGTATACTACATTCTACAATGGTTTTGTACTTATGTAAAGTTTCATAATAATTTCTCAAGAACTTGAAGGTGGCATGAAATTATCACCAAATTGCTTCATCACAGCTCCATTGTTTGATATATAAATCTATTAACTCCAGCAGTATTCTAGCATAAATGAATTTTCTATTAACATTAATCTAGCATCTCAGGCACAATCTAGGCTCCTATTGTTTTTTTTAAAAAATCTATAATTTAGAAAACAAAATTGGGGGAAAGTCATGAGAAAAATACCCATATTAATGAACATAGGACATTTAGTAACCATTAGGTAGAAAAATTGTTTGTAAACCCTAATTTACTTGTGCTGAATACTTTAGTGCAAATCATTTATATATGCAAATTTGACAAATGTGTCACAAAAATAAGAAACTCAAACTAGGCAGATTTGCATAAGTGACTGAGAGAATCTCACTCATGTTTCTGATAAGCAATACATATATGATATTTTACTGTTTTTCCCCAGATTTGTCACTGCCCTGATTGCAAGTATAATATACATCATTTCCATGCTACTTTTGTTTTAACACAGAACAATTGTTCCTATATTAGCATTTTTGTTTTTGATGCTTCAAATAGGTGTACCTGAATCAAACTTTTCAAAAATAATTATGTGGCCCTTGTTGCTTCAAAACATAAAAAGTTTCCTGACTGTATGTTATTATCTATTAATAGGTGGAACGTAACAGCAGTATGCTTGCTTGCAAGTTATTTTGCTAGGTAGCTTGAAAGGTTTGGTGAGAACAACATAGAAAGATTTCATTAAAAGTGATTGGATAATTGGGAAATTTAAATATGAATAACCAGAGACTATTTGATCACATTTATTTAAAAAATCTGCTTTGGAAACATTGTTTTAGAAAATTTATATGTGTGCCTGACAGATGTATAAATAAAAAACTAAAAGCACAATTGATTTTTTTATTTATGGCAAAATAAGAAATTAGTGAAGAGTATGCGGCTAATGAAAAATTCTGAATGTGAGAGAGATTGTAATCTGATTAAGTCAAAAGAACAGATTCTAGGAAATCCTGGGCACAAAATGAAAGAAATGAAAAGTACAAAATTGAAAGTAGAATGACTTGAGGACCAAAGAGACAAAAAGTAGTGGATAAATTAATTTCTGCAAAGAGTAAATGGAAAGTAGATATAATATGCAAGGATGGTGAAGCTGCCAGGAAGAAAATGAAAATAATTATGTTACACCGTATTGTGGAATTGTATGGAGTTAATGGGAAGTATAAAATAGTATGCTTGCCGGAATGATAAAGTATATGAAATACATAGAATAGAATAGAATAGAATAGAATAGAATAGAATAGAATAGAATAGAATAGAATAGAATAGAATTCTTTATTGGCCAAGTGTGATTGGACACACAAGGAATTGTCTTTGGTGCATATGCTCTCAGTGTACATAAGAAAAAAAATACATTCATCAAGAATCATAAGATACAACACTTAGTGATATTCATAGTTTACAAATAAGCATCAAATCATACTAGGAAACAAATAAAACAATATAAACTGTAAGGATACAAGCAACATGATTATAGTCATAAGTGAAAGAGATAGATAATAGGAAGGATGAAAAGAATAATAGTAAGACAGTTTTACTAAGCAGTTTGATAGTGTTGTGGGAATTAGTTGTTTAGCAGAGATGGCATTCAGGGAAAAATGGTCCTTGTGTCTAGTTGTTTATTTATTTAATTTGTCAATCACTTACAAGATAATAGGTATAAGTATAAACATGACTAAGAATACAGGAAATAGGTATGAATAAATGGGGAGAATAGGACAGGGTTGGTAGGCACAATGGTGCACTTATGCACGCCCCCTACAGACCTCTTAGGAATGGGGTGAGGTTAATAGTGGATAGTTTGAGGTTAAAGGAGTGAGGGTTAGAGGATGTAGCAACAGAGTCAGGTAGTGCATTCCAGGCATTGACTACTCTGTTGTTGAAGTCTTACTTTCTGCAATCGAGTTTGATGCAGTTTACATTGAGTTTGTATCTGCTGTGTGTTCTTCTATTGTTGTGGTTGAAGCTGAAGTAGTCATTGACTGGTAGGACATTGTAGCAGATAATTTTGTATGCTACCCTTAAGTCTAACTGTAGGCGATGTAGTTCAAGGTTGTCCAAGCCAAAGTCTCAAGCCTGGTGATATAGGGTATTCTATTGCGAGCAGAGGAGTGTAGTACATTTCTAATGAAATACTTCTGGACTCGCTCAATTGTATTAATGTCCGATATACAGTGCGGATTCCACACTGAAGAGCTGTATTGGAGTATTGGTCTAGCAAAAGTTTTGTATGCTCTAGTTAGCAATTCAATATTTCTGGAGGAGAAGCTTCATAAGATTAGATTTACAACTCTTAATGCCTTTTTGGCAATGCTGTTACAGTGAGATCTGGCACTTAGGTCATTTGATATGAGAACTCCAAGGTCCTTGACAGAGTGAGGATCATCAACGAGGTCATATCTGCCTAGTTTGTATTTGTTGTACTGATTTTTTTTTTTACCATTGTGTAGGACAGAGCATTTGTTGGTCGAGATTTGGAGTTGCCAATTGTTTGACCATTCAGACACATAATCAAGGTCACTTTGAAGGACAGTAGCATTGTTGGTGGTGTTGAATAGTTTTATGTCATCCACAAAGAGGACGCAATTGCTTATAAGGTGATTGCAAAGGTCATTTATATAGAATATAAAGAGTGTGGGTCCTAGAACGCTGTCTTGGGGACATCGCTGTTAACTGGAGCAGGGTTTGATATAGCGCTCTCTATTTTTACTATTTGTTTCCTGTTTGACAGGAACACAGTAATCCATTTATGAAGGGATCCAGAAATGCCATAAGAGTTTAGTTTTAACAGTAGTTTGTCATGTACCACTGAATCAAAGGCTTTGCAGAAGTCTGTGTAAATTGCATCTATAGCTTTACCCTTGTCATTCAATATCTTACTATACCTAACTGTTTGTTCCTTTTTGTATATTACTGGATATGAAAAAGTTTCAATAGTAGAGATCCATAATGGAATTTTTAAATAGTATTGCTTTTTAATCTTCTCCCTTGTCATTCAATACCTAACTGTTTGTTCCTTTTTGTATATTACTGGATATGAAAAAGCTTCAATAGTAGAGATCCATAATGGAATTTTTAAATAGTATTGCTTTTTAATCTTCTCCCAATTTAAAAACAAAGCCTCTCGAATATAGTGTCTTTTAAGCACCCTTGTGTTTTAGTTCCCTTATACCAAAGGAATGCAAGCTACCTCAATAACAGGTCGTGTGCTTCTAAAGTCAATAGTCTACTATTCCTTAGTGTTATCTACATCAAATTTGCCACCTGATAGTATAATTCCCAATTGGGCAATGCAAACCCTCCTCTTATTCTTGCATCCTGTAACAGCTTAAGTTTTATTCTTGCTTTTTTGCCTTGCCATATATATTTCAACACAGTTTTATTTAAATCTTCAAAAAACTTTCCCTAATCTAATTGGAATTGTCTGGAATAAATATAAAATTCTAGGCAGTACATTCATCTTAATTGTTGATATTCTTCCAATCAATGATAGTTGTAAATTTTTCCATTTTTCCAAATCTGTCGCTATCTGCTGCTTGAGTTTAATGTAATTGTCCTCCTTCAGTGTACTACATCTTGATGTAATGTGTATCCTTAGATACTTAACCTTGCTTGTGACCTGTATTTCTAGAACTTCTTCCAACTCTTTCTTTCGTCTTACTAACATGTTCTTTGTTAGTATCTTTGTTTTATCTTTATTAATTTTCAAACCTGCTACCTTTCCATATTCTTCTATCCTTTCTATTAATTTAGGTGCTGATTCCAATGGATCCTCAAATATAAATACCAGGTCGTCTGCAAAAGCTTGTAACTTATACTCTTCTTTTTTAATTTTCATTCCTTTTATTTCTTTATCTTCTCTAATAAACCTATTCAACACTTCTAATGTTAACACGAACAGCAGAGGCAACAGTGGACAACCTTGCCTAGTCCCTTTTCTTATATCTATAGATTCTGTCAATTCTCCATTTATCAAGACCCTTGCAGTTTGTTCATGATATATCATCTCCATGGCACATATAAAATTTTTACCAAAGCCCATTTGTGCCAGTTGTAATAACATAAAATGCTAACTCACATTATCAAAGGCTTTTTGAGCATCTAAAAACATCAAAGCCATTTGCTTTTCAGTGTGTGCCTCATAGTATTCCAGAGTGTCCAGAATTCACATGACCACAGGGGAGCTGCAGCAGCCATAATTTTGAAACTGGGTCAAAAATAGCTTTTGGGGAGTTGGTCATAACTTTGAATGGTCATTAAGCAATCAGTCATAGGTTGAGAAATACCTTTTGTCTCTTTGTAGAGCCCTTATGAAATATAGGCAATTTGATTGATGAAAAAACAGAATTTATACAATTAAAACTTTTTGTTTGTGTCTTTCATGTAGGCTTTTTTAATAATTAGATTTTTATATGCATTTTCCCCAATACAAATTCTAAAGGGATTTACCTAACATAACGCATTTTTGTATATACTGTTTCTCATCTTCATATACATTATTAATGTATTTACATGAATAATAGCATTGCAACTTTCAGAATACTGAGAACATTATACAATAATGTTAATCTAATTATTTTCCAAAAAATAAATTTCATTTAAAGAAATTCCTAATTATAGGAAGGGAAGAAAGAATTCTTCCAGTGCCTCTTTCTGCATAGTAATTAAGTTTGGAAAACAAAGGTTGTATTTGTGCATAAGGAACTATTTTTATTAATTTAATTACTGCATAGTTCAAGTAGGACTAAGCAGAAAACGTGGCTGGACATGACCAATGGGATTTATGATTCCTTGCTTGAAAATTAATTCCACCAATTTATGCAGTGCAGTCATGCAGTTTGGGAAGTTGGGAAGTTGTTTGAGAAACAGTACAAAGGCATAAACTTGTTTTTAAATGGATTCCAGCTAGTATGTATATTTGTTTTTGTGGTGGTATTAGCATTCTTTCCTTTCATGAACATATTATAACATTAAAGAGAAGGATTTCCACATTTTATTTATAACAACATTTATTTATCCATGCCTTGACTTATTCGCTGCTGCTTCATCCATTGTACAAGTTATTAGTGTGTTTTTTTTTCTCCCCTTCTGTTCAATCATGTCTGATTCTCAGATGCTGCCTGACAAAGCCCTGCAGTGCACGGGCCAAGGTAACTTATCAATCTTAAATACTGTATATGGAAGCTGGAAATCTAAAGAAAACCCTCCTCCCAAAAATGTACAATGTCTGATGTAAATTTTAAAACTTTTTTAAAGCTATCAACAGCTGCATTTTGGCAGGAATTCTATTAAATAGGATATAGATTTTAGCTTTTAGTACTGTATTTTTTATTTTATTTTCTTTTAAGAATTCAAGAAGATATGCTATGCTTTTCCTTTAACTACATCCTCTTGTCTTCTTAAACTCAGAAAAGATTTTTAGTTTCCTCCAGAAGAAGTTGACTTTAAATCTGCAAGGAACAATGGACAGTTCTAAACTGAAGATAGGAAATTGGGAGCTTGAAGGGTTGAAGGGACAAGAGAAAAAGCACAAGAATAGTGATTGCTGTTTTAGGTGTGTTTTCAATTATGAAACAGAAGAAATGTGTACGGGCCAGACAAGGATCACAGACATGACAGAGCAGTTGCCAACACCTGTAAACTATACAGATACTTGTCCTTTCCTGCCATCCATATAGAGATAAATGATGCAAGAGAATCTTAATATTTTGAGCATTGTCTTTTATTCTTCTAGTCCATGGGAAAGAGAAGAAAGATTCTGGCTGGATAATTCTGTTGAGGGAAGATATTTGGTTGCTGAAACTACATTTTTTGTTTCTGGATGAAAGATTTGTGTCACAAGATGAATTGCATGTTACAAGAACCGAAAAGAATTTGTTGGCCTGAAGTAGGATGAACTTGATTAGGGCAACTGAAAAATGTGGACTTGGATATGAAAAATCTGTATTAAGGACCTAAAAAAATAGACAAAAAAGTATTCTAGAACAGTGTTAGCTAACCTTTTTGGGCTCCTGTGCTGAAAATTGCCAGCACCCGGAAGACAATGCGCCCCCACATGCCTCCAGCACATGTGTGTGTGATCCCAATCCCACCTCCTTACCTGCACTGCGCATGCATGTGCCTCCCAGATGATTTTACCAGAAGTGATGAAACGGGCCTGTTTTTCGGCTCCAAAGGCTGCAGAGGCTTTCCTTGAGCCTCTGTGAGGCCAAAAAAGGCCTCAAATGGGCTGAAAATCAGCTGGAAGGTGTGCAGTGCAGGTAAGTTTGGCTGTGGCTCACATGCCGCATAAATGGCTCTGCATGCCACCTGTGGCACACATGCCATAGGTTCACCGTCACAGTTCTAGAAGGTAAAAATAGTGTTATAAAGAGCCTCTTAACCACTCAATTAAGGCATAGGAAGAACATTAAGTAATTATGATAGGTTTCATTATATGTACTAAAATTTAGAATATGGATTACAAGCAAGACCAGCTTAAAGTCTTAATAGAAGGCAAATATGATTTAAAGGTTACAATTGGTAGCTAATGGGATACTTTATTTGATTGGAGTATGGCAATTAAAAGATACAATCTTGTTTTAAAAAAAGAACTAAAAGAAAAGAAGCAACAGTATCTAGGGTACAAAAAATCCAACGGGATGAATATAGTGGTGCTATGAGAATTAAAACAACTGGATGAAGTAAAATGAATACTGTTTCTACTGTCAACTGCTGATCCATGAAGAAAAATCTGGATGATGTTTTTCAAAAGCAAGGTGTAGACCTTTCAAGCAAGTATGAATTTGTATTGCTGGAACACAATCAATCTTGCCAAGCATGTATTGAGGAAATTATACCTTTCCTCTTTATAGGATGGAATGAGTAATGAGTGTAGTGAGCTGAGGCAGTCATATTAGAAGCAGAGGAAGATACTTCAGATGTAGATGAACATTATTGCTGTACCTATTGGGACATGTGTGTTTGCACTTTCTTATATTCAGTATATCTTTTCCTGGAATCACAAAGCAGCTGTGGACAGTATGCATTGTAAATTATCTGAGGAAATTGGATTTATACATCTTAATACAGCCATTTTAAAATTTGTATACAAATGTGAAATTTGCCCCTTGCACATTCCAAAGCATCATTTTGTCTTCTGTTCCAACAACAGAGCAGAGATCTAATTATATATAATTACACTCTAGGCACACTACTACTAAAAAGGGCTACTAGAAGGGAAAAAAGAATAACCTGACTCATCCCTTATACAGCTATAAAGTATTTAATGTAATTAATTATCCATTGCAAGATAGGCAGACAGAAAGACCACCTATATATTTTTAAAGGACATGAAGTGATTTCATTTCCTTTAAAGGGATTATAAAAAGTGAACAACCATAATAGCAACTATAAGCCAGAGATCTAAGGGAAGAACAAAAGGTAATATTTAACTCAGCAGAACCCTTCCCTAGCCCCCCTTCTCCCCTCCCCTATTTCTCTCCTTCCTTCCTCCTTTCCTCCCTTCCCTCCTTCCTTCCATGAGGGCTAAACCTGATAGATATCCATAGACAAAAGTCAATAAAATGAGTTCATCAAGACAATGATCATGCTTCCAAATTGTAGTGAAGTAAATGCCTTTTCACCATCTGTTACTTTTTATTATGTAACTATTTTATTATGTAAATATTCATATACAATGCCATCTAAATGAAGACAAATTGCTTCACTGTATATCGATATTGCCAGGTCTCTTTGTGCGCCAGTGACCCACTTCTTCCTCAACCCACCCCATCCAAAAAATGGCATACAGAAAATTTTGGCATCAATTCATCCAACATCTTCACATTCCTGCTTGTGAGAAATATACAACAAATGTTGTAAATCAGCATACATGTGTTTCTTATATCTATTTCTCATTAATCTTGAGAATGAATGCAACAGTGATTTACAACTAGAAAAAATATATAGTTGTACTGAAAATAAAGCATAATCCTGATACTTAAAATGTTGTCAAGTTTAGTTCAATACATTATGTTTTTCTCTTGCTTCATACTTCTGAATTTAGAAAGAGCTATGGAGGTAATACACAAATATGATGATAGTACTCATACAAAATTTCGGCCATGTTCAAGATAAGGTTGGAAGTAGATTTGCAAGGGAAATCCTCTATTGACTCTATTGGCAATGGATCTATGCAACATTTTCTGAACAAACTTTATTAAAACCTAATATCCCAAAGGTACTTTTTCAGGAGGCAACTGAACTTTCTTGTTTTTTCTTCAAAGATGTTTCACTTCTCATTCAAGAAGCTTCTTCAGCTCTGCCAGAATGGTGGGGAATGGAAGGATTTATATTCCTTGCAGACAGCTGGTCATTTGCATCCGTTGAAGCACTTGGAAGTTGCCTGTGTCCTCAAGGTCACCTGAGTATGCTAATGGTTCCTGTAGTCTGCAATTTTTCTAGAAACCCCTTCATACTCCCACATCATTGAAAGGGTATTCATCCTAAATTGCATAGCTAAAAGTCTATAGAGATTCTCATCCAGATCATGGTTGTTCCAAAGCTGTTTTTTCAGGATGCAACTGGACTTTCTTGTTTTTTCTTTGAAGACATTTTGCCTCTCATCCAAGAAGCCTCTTCAGCTCCTTGCATCTGATAATTACAATTTAATTCACAGTGTGGAATACACAGACATCCTTATAAGCAATGATATTCAATAAGTAGAGCAAAAGCATTGTAAGGATCAGGTAAATACTTGAGATTTATAAGAAACAAGACAAAATTTGGAACTGACATGGGCATAGATATGGAGATGATCCTGATACATGAAAGATGTTTCAGTGCTTGACTGATCTCAGGTACAGGCTTTTATTCTAAAAGCTCTCAGTCTGTACCTTTGCCGTTGAGTTTTTGATGCAAAGATGATGGCGACTTTATGGATATAATATCATTGTTGAGATTTACAGGAACAAGCATAGGAATGGAGTTACATGTTTCAATATTTCTACATGCCACTAATGCTATAACCAGATTCCTTGGATTCAGGTCCACCAGGTGTTGCATGCTGTCTTCATGTTCTCTTTCAGTGATGAATCATGCTTAAAATTTGCTAGATTTGTATGAAAAGTATGAAAACAATATGCAACCTCAACTCACATTCTTTCCTACCTGGTTTTCCAGATTTAGTTCTTGTAGTAGCTTCTTGCTTTTATAAGATTCAGTCACATTTCTAGAATTCCATTATTCTTAATCTAATCCACAGTCTGGCCTGATTTACATAATAAAAGCTTTTTCTTAGCTTCATCATAGCTATTCTGGAAGTGTTCTGGCTGATTGCACTTTTTGGCTTCTCTTTCCCATTAAGTAGTTAATTTGATTCTGATGTTCATCAGGTGAAGTTCAAGTACAGATTACATATGTTGAAAAAGTTGCCAATAAAGAATTCTGTTTGCAAAATTAAATTAACCTGAAAATCCAAGAAAGGAAAAGAAGAATGCTTTTATGTTGTTCCCAATCACTAGTTAGAGGACAGAAGAAAGCAGTGCTTGGTGTCCCTTTCCTTTCCAAAGATATGACAAGGCCAAAAAAAACTAGCACTGCAGGAGAAAGTCAAAGAGAAACCTTTCCCAAACATTGGCCAAAGGGTTACCATCAAGTAGTTTCAGTAATCAGTGCAAGGTTACTACAATGGTCATTGAAAGTTCCTACCCTTGGAGGTGCTTTGTGTATGTTGAAATTCTTCCAGGCTTGTGAAGACTCAAACAATCTGAAATATATCTAGTTCAAGCATTTGTGCCTTCCCTAGAGAGAAATCTGAAAGCAATGATCTGAAGCAATTTGAAGCTTCCTTGAACTGCTTTGTAGAATAGAATAGAGTTCTTTATTGGCCAAGTGTGATTGGACACACAAGGAATTTGTCTTGGTGCAAATGCTCTCGGTATACATAAAAGAAAATATACTTTCATCAAGAGTCAAGAATCATAAAGTGCAACACTTAATGATAGTCCTAGGGTAGAATAAGCAATCAAATCATACTATGGAACAGTCAATATAAATCGTAAGGATACAAGCGACAAAATTACAGTCATACAGTCACAAGTGTAGGGGATGGGTGATAAGGATTGATGCGAAGGTTAATAGTAATAGTAGTGCAGAATTTGTAAATAGTTGGACAGTGTAGAAATAAATTGGCAGTTTGAATTAAGTCACTTCCTGGGTTTGAATGATTTCCCCAAAATCATTCAAACCTTGGTGGCTCAGGGCCTTGGTGGCTCAGGCTGTTAATTGCCTGCACTTAAGATCCAGCTGCCTACAACTGCTGTAGGCTCGAATCCCACCAGGCTCAAGGTTGACTCAGCCTTCCATCCTCTCAGGGTAGGTAAATTGAGGACCCAAGATTGTTGGGGGCAATTAGCTGACTTTGTAAAAATGCCGCTTAGTAATAAGCAGGCATATACAATGGAATGAAGGCTATTGCTGAGCACACTGGGTTGCATCCCAAAAATTGTAAGCTGCCCTGAGTCTCCGGAGAAGGGCGGCATATAAATGTAATTAAAAAAAAAAGAATCCATGTCAGTTCACAAAATTTTTACAGTGTACAGTACTATACAATACAGCTTACTCCTGGTCAATAGTATCCTCAGCAGGACAAATCTAGTCAAACTCCTCTTCTCTTCTCTTATCTCCTCTCCCCTCATCTCCTCTCCTCCCCCACCCCTACATATGCTTATTATATGTATATAATATTCCAGTATTTATTGAAATTTTCAGAATTCAAATTTCAAATTATAGAAAAAGGATCTATCTTTGGGAATTGAAAAATTGCTCTAATTTTAGTACACATTGTTAATAAAAGCAATACAAAGTACATAGAAAGGAAGAAGAAAAGAAAGAAATAGAAAGAAGCATCCTATTTTCTTTGCATTGAATATAAGCACAATTACAAAATATTTTATTACAGTATGTTATAGAGTTACCCTTACTACAGAATAGGGTTTGCACTAGAAGATCTCCAAGGTTCCTTCCAACCCGATTATTCTCTTATTCCATTCTTTCTTATGATTTTAAAATTATCTTACCTTTTTCTCTTTTCCTTTTTTGCAATAATCAAAACTAAAAATCATAATTGCATTTTTTTCTATTGCATGCAAAAAGACTATCACAGTTTCCCGTCAACTCTAAACGTAGATATTGATCTTTTTCTTTAATCAAAGAAGTTAATTTAGTCATCTCCACAATTTCTATTTTCTTTATCTACATTCTACCATTGCAGGAACCTATCTAATTTCGAAGATATAATAGTCTCATTGCAGTTGTCATATATAAAAACAAACTCCTGTGACTTTTTACTAGATTACTAGTTAGTCCCAAAAGAGAAAAATTGAATTACATTTTTTTGTCTGCCAATCCTTTCTGATTTTAAATTAGCATAAAATTACCATTTAAAATTAAATATAATTACTCAAACTGCCACTAGCAATTACAATAAATACAATGTACTCTGTACCTCATGAAAGCCCTCTAGATGTACAGCATTGGTTCTTGATCAAAACTTGCCAAAAACTTCCACTAATCTATGCCAAACTATCTTGGACACAAGATCTTGCCTGGAGCATCCTTCTGGTGGCATTTAAAACACCTGGTGCCCCATTGCGAGTGAAAGAAAATATTTTTTCCCCATTCTTTTTACATATATACCAGAACTGGATACTGTCATTACTGAGGGCAGAATAATATGACATTATGTTCAAAAGTAATCCAAACAATAAATTAATAGTTCAAACAATTTATAAATTAATAATTTAAGCAAGCAGTAACTTTCATGAAGAGACTTTTTCACTGTGTGCTTTATATAGCTTAATATAATGAATGTATGGTATGCACTCATTAGTTTAATTCTCACTGTAGATTGTCAGTCACATATTCATATTTGACGTACACTTGAACAGAAGTAAAGTCATTGTAAAGCTCAATCTGCTTTCAAATTTAAATATGTTTTCTTTTTATTCTGTTTGTATGATTTCTTGTATCTAATGTTAGTTAATTAATTTGTATTCTAATAGTTTAGATCAGTGGTTCTTAACCTGGGCGATTTTGTTTTTTGGGGGGGGATGGAACGAAAAGGGGCAACATGGGGGCAAAGGAACGGAAGGGGGCGATAGAGCGAGATATATTGGGAGAGAGAGAGAGAGAGATATCTATATTGGCAGATAGGTAGGTAGGTAGATAGGTAGACAAAAAAAACAGACAGGTAGGTAGATAGGCAGGAAGGCAGGCAGGCAAACAGACAGACCTTTTGGATGGATGGATGGACGGACGGACGGACGGACGGACGGACGGATAGACAGACAGAAAGAATGCAAGAGCGGCAGCACTTTGGGAAAGCAGTGGCAGTGGCTTTTCCCAACATGCTGCCACATTCAAGGCGCCGGTTCAGGTGCGGTACAACAGTCAATGGGGTGAGCCTGCAGGGCCGGTGCCTCGAACACCCCCCTGCCGCCTCTTAGCATTCCCAAGGGGGCCAGCAGAGGGGCGCTAAGGGGTGGTACATCGAACACAGCCGTGGCAGCACATAATGCGCCACCGCTTCCACATTGGTGGCGCCGGCTCTGGAGCGTTACTACAGTCAATGGGTGAACCTGCAAGGCCGGCACCTCGAACGCCCCCCTGCCGCCTCTTAGCACCCCTCTGCTGGCCCCCTTGGGTACGCTAAGAGGTGGTAGGGGGGCAGTTATGTTGGGGGAGGGGGCGATGACAACTTCCTCAGTGGCTCAAGGGGGTGATTCTTTCAAAAGGGTTAAGAACCACTGGTTTAGATAATAAATTATTGTTAATTTCTTCTGAGGCAGATTAAGGTACATTGATACAATGAAACTGTCAGTTTGAAGGTAGCCATGGATTGTTGGGTTCCCATTATTTCCTTGGTGTTGGAAAGTTCATTCATTTTTCATTTAATTGCATTGTGTTTGTTTCTTTGTATGGTGATGGTGATGGTGATGATGAAGATGATGTTCATCCATCATGTTCGAAGAGGACCTTGATATCTAATGGATTGTGGGCTGTCTATGGTGTGACCCCAGGTGGCTGGTAAGGCCTACACAGGCATGGAATGTTCTGCCACATGTTGGGCAGACATGTGTGGGCACCACGGTTGCAGTATTTGCAGTTCTGGCTTTGTGGAGTGTACACTTCTTTTGCGCTATAGTTGTCCTTCTGTCTTCAAATGTCTGGCAGCCTTGGTGGATCAGTGTGCACCATGTCAATTGATCTTGTACCAGGGTTTTCCCAGGAGGTGGTGTTGATGTCCAGGGACTTGAAGGAGGCTTTCAATGTGTCTTTGTATTGTTTTCTTTGTCCCCCTTGTGATTATTTTCCTTGAGACAGCTCACCATAGAGGAGCTGTTTAGGGATGCAATGGTCTGGCATCCTTGCAACATGGCCTGCCCAGCGTGCCTGGGCTTTCATCAGCAGAGTGTAGACTGATGGCAGGCCTACTCTGGAGAGGATGTCTGTGTCTGGCACCTTGTCTTGCCACTAGATCCTCAGAAGTCTGCAGAGGCAGGTTGTGTGGAAGTGGTTCAGCTGCCTAGGGTGCCTCCTGTATACAGTCCAAGTCTCACTGACATACATCAGGGTGGTTAGCACTACTGCTCAGTAGATTTTGAGCTTTGTAGCAAGGCTTATTCCATGACAGTCCCACATGTTGGTCATCACCAAATGCAGAGCTTACCTTGGCAATTCTTCAGTTGACCTCAATGTCAATTGTCACTGCATGGGAGAGGGTGCTGCCAAGGTATGTAAATTGGTCCACTGCTAGCAGCTTTTGTCACTGTGATGGTGGGGGCACTGTGATTGGTATTGGGCATTTGGAGCTGGCTGGTGCATCTCTTCGGTCTTTTTTGTGTTAATGAGGAGGCCGAAGTTGTCACATGCTGCTGTGAATTTGTCCACACTGGCTTGCATTTCCTGCTCTGATCCAGCATTCAGGGCACAGTTGTCAGTCTTGTAGCACAGTCTCCTTTATCTTGGTGACAGCCTGGATTGTTCGCAAGTTGAACCATTTTCCTGTATTTCAGGCTAACTCCCAAGGAACTGTTCTGGAAGGCATCTGACAGGATGGCTGAAAACATTATACTGAACAGGGTCGGACACCCTTGCTTGATGCCGTTTGTAACAGGAAAGGGCTCTGAAGCTTCGCTGTTGTCCAGAACACAAGCTGTCATGCCGTCAGATAGATGGTGATGGTGATGGTATGGTGGATGGTATACCTTCAAATAACATATAGAGTGATATTACCATGGTGATAGTAATATCACTTTATATGTTATTTGAAGGTATTCTTATCTTAACCTGTTCTAGACAATTGAGATTATATAAACCAAAGCTAATTTAACAACTCCCTTTGTAAAGAGAACATTTCAGCAGTGAAAGTAACTGTTGTCCCATGATATTCGCTCTTTTTCCTTCAGAGAAAACAAGGAATTAGCATTTTCCTTTGATATTCTCCTATTTTTGCTCCCTCCTTCTCTCTCTCTCTTTCTCGCTTTCCCTCTGTGTGTGTTTTGTGTAAATGACTATTTTTGCTGTTGCATTTCCAAAAATGTCACCATTAATAGAATTTTTGCTTTCAAAAATGAAAAATCCCTGAAAAATATACTATGTTGAGTTGTGGACAAGTCACAATTGCTTTTAAAACAAGTTTAAGATTAATAAATCTTCAACATAGAATGTATGTGTAAGGAAAGATAAATGATAATAACAAACTTCTGGAGGAAAGTATTATTAATTGCTTCCATTAGGAAATCAGGCATAGAAAACTTTCACTTGAAAATCCTTGAAAATATAAATGGTTATGATATATCCTGCATTTTTAAGCTTTAAGAAAAACTGCAACTGGAATACAAAACTGACTTATTAAGACAGTCAGTAAAGTGTACTGAATTTTTAGCAATTGTTCTCTTTGTGAAGCATTTTTTTAATTCATTTTTTTTGCTGTAAAATGGCTATAAAGCATTAAAACTGATTGGGAGAAAAACTATATTGATTTTTGACATATAATATAATTAATTATGTAACATATACTTTATTAGCCACATCTCCTTTACTTTTTCTCATTGTAGAATAGACTCTTGTCATGGCCTGTTATCCAGTTCATGGTTTATGAATCTCACCAGCATGTTATCGTTTTACTTACTTGTGTAATTTGGAGATAGCAGTTCTATTTCTCATCAGATATTTAAAGGAAGCTGCCCTTGAAATGTAAGGATTATTATATTTTGATAAATCTTTGTATACTTTTAAACTACTGTGGTTTTGCTTAACCATTTTAGTGGTTAGGGTTTTAGAAAGTTGAAAGATGAATTACATGGAAGAAGTGGTACTTATTAGAACTGACCAATTCTGGCCTTGCATGTAATTAAAATGTTTAAAACACTTTTCCCATTGGAAAAATGGCATCTGATCATATAGTGGAAAGATACTTTAATATGTGTTGTATTTGTATGTCATTGTATACTTATGATTAATAAAAGGGGAAAAGTGAAATCATTGTGCACTAAAAATAAAATTTACTTTGGGCCTTCAGAAGGAGAAAGTAAAACCACTTCTGAGGAAAAAAACACCTTATCAAAAAAAAATGTAGGAACAAGTTCAGACAGTAGTTAGGAGTTGACACTGATTTGAAAGCACATACACACATGAAAGGGAAGGGCCAATGCCAAACTATTTTTTTTAATTCCATCTCTTCAGACTTTTTGGCTGTGTAAATCCTTTTTCTATACTGATTATGCCTTTTGGCTCCTCAATGAGTTCTTTCCATATCGATCATGTTGTAAGCTTTAGTCTTTTGAGTTTGGCCTCAAAACATTGCAAGTATAATTTTTATTCATGATAATCTGTTATTTTTTTCTGCCTCCAGCTCCAACCACAACTACGAAAAGAATAAACAAAATATTTGTTTTAAAAGAACACGAAGGAAAATATTTCAAGATTTATAAAATATGCGTTGTTTACTTACATTTCTTTTCTCTGATCTTTAGTTTTTTTCCCCTAATTTGCTTCCTTTCTCTTTCACTAAGGTCTCTTTCCTTTGCTTTTAAAAATATGGACTAATGAAAAATTGTATGTCCGAAATAGCAGAAAACTGACTTTGTTCAAGGACCACAAAGAATTCAACTCTCAGCTTTTCCGGATAGGACAAGAATGATCAGTTACAAACACAAACTTATTGTTTCAACATCTCAATTTAGAAAAGGTATTCATCTACTTTTCTGGTTACTTCTTGAGGCAAATTGTTCCATAGATTAATTGTTCTGTCAGGAAATTTCTCCCTAGTTCTCCTTGGTTCTCTCCTTGATTAATTTCTACCATTGCTACTTGTTAATATTTTATGAGACCATTCCTACTAATTTTAATGAGTATCAAATTTTGCATTGCCTTTTTTATTTTGGATGCCAGAAAATGTTCACACAAAAATGATTATTTACATCCGCTGGCAATTATTAAGTTGTTATTGCTTATGAAAAAGAAAAGACAGTTTATAATCAAACATATGTCATAGGTCCTGGGATGATATTTTCTTGGAAAAAAATAAAGAGAAACCTGAAAAAAAGGAAAAAAGCTGAAAAAGGTTCATGAGGAAAAAAAGAATGTTTATATTTATTATTTTGCTTTACAAAGGAAAATTCAAGAGAAAAACTAAGGAAATAAATAATTAAATAATCCAATCAAATTTTATGAAATAAGTATCTGACCTTTATATTAAAGGATGTGTGGTCACTTTTAGTCATAGAAAAAAGTTTTCCAAATGTAGATTTAATTAAAGTTCTGTGATATAGCCAAAAATAATATTTTAAGTGCTTTTATAAGCATAAAGTCATCTCCTTACATAGAAAGTCTATTCATTTTATATATTTTTATAATGATTGACCAATATAGGTCATAACATATTTGAAAAATATTCAATTCTTCTTTTATCTTATCTTTGATTTTTGATTCTTCTTTCACCAATCTACCGTTCAATTAGTAGCCACCTTTCACTTTCCTTAACTTAAATGTCATTTATGTAATACAATCTGCTATGACTTTCTCTTATAGGCACATTTTAAAAACACTTTAATAAATGTGATGTATGGTGCTTGTCCTGTAAATAATTTGAAGGATCCTGCTTTTGTCTGGAATGAGTAGTAACCAAATGCCTTATAGGAATTTGTATACGTAGGCCCAGTTTTTAACTCCCAGCAACTGCCTGGAATATTCTCTGCAGTTTTCTTGTAAATGATTTGCCATTGTCCTTGCTGGTTTTCCAGGACTGAGAGACTGGTCCAAGATCAATAAGATCACTTTGTGCTTAAGTTGGAGCTAGAACCAGGGTGGGATTCAAATTTTTTTACTACTGGTTCTGTGGGCATGGCCAGGTGGCCATGGCCAGGTGGTCATGTGACTGGATGGGCATGGCTAGGTGCCTTTTTTCTGCAGCACCCGCCACACCCCATTTTTTGCCTACTGCTCAGGGAAGCCTCCCTGGGCACTGAAAAAAGAAGCATTTTGAAGGTAAGTACAATAGTGAGGTGGGGATCAGCTGTGCTGCATGAGTTAGATTAGCTAGAAAGCAAGAACTCTGACAGCACAGTTGATCATCAGAAAAACTGGTTTGGCTGAACTGGTAGCATTTTTTACTACTGGTTCAGCTGAACCGAGCCGAACTGGTAGAATACCACTACTGCAACAGCAGTATAAAAAGCTTAAAACAACTCTTCTCCTTTAAGAAAGTCAAGGCCCAGCAAAGTACCAGCAAAAGAAAAAAACCTCCGGAGTTTAGGCAACAGTAAGTCTGGGTGTACTGCCGAAAACCATTAGCTGTTATAAGGGTTAACTGAGAGGCAGTTTCTGTAAGCAGGGCCATAAAGATTAGGCTAGAAACAACACCAGAATGTTTCCTTCTTGCTTTCCTTACAGAAATAGCCCTGTAAAGTGGAAAAAAACCAAAAGGAGATTTCTTCCAACAACCGGTTCTCTGAACTGCTTAGAAAGTTAACAACTGGTTTTCGTGAATAGGTACGAGCTTGTTGAATCCCACCACTAGCTAGAACTCAGAGTCTCTTAATTAGAGGATTTGATTTTGATTTGTTTTTATTGGACTTATATGCCGCCCTTCTCCCTGAGGACTCAGGGCGGCTCACAACATTAAAATACAAATACAAATAAGTTAAATAAAATACTATTGAACATTAAGCCCAATAAATTTTAAAACCCACAAACTAATCTAAAAACAGTTAAAAAACCCATCCCACTCCACTTCAGTCCAGGAAATGCATAAATCCTGAAGGCATACCAGTCGTTCAGTGCAAATTTAAAAGTAATATTAAAATTTAGGCATTAAGATACATATTGCTGAAATCATATTTAATAAAATTATTCACATTCTTAAAAATGCCATAAAAGAAATAAATGAAGTTAACAATGTTGGAGACTTTCCTTAAATCATCTTTTTTTATCTGTCACATTTATTTTCCATTAGGTTTCTGCCACTTTCAACATCATTATCAATCATTTTTTGACTAAATGTTTTTGAAAGCTCAAAGAACCATATAAAATGGTATTGCTGTTTGACCTCTCAGAATCAAGGTTAATGGAAGCTCTTTGCTGTCAGGAAAAAAGCTTGAAGGCAAAGTAACGTGTCAAGGCAGCCAATCAAGAACAGTCTCCTCCCCCACTAGTTAAACCACTAGTTAATGTGATACAAAGCAGATCAATCATTTTGAAATGCCTATACTTGAGAATTTTACACTTCTGATTTAAGGGTTGATTACTTGATATCACTAAATCTTGATTCTTCACAGCATACCTGGAAATGACTTGTTTTCAAGGGTGAGTATATAATTGGTGCTTAGGTAGTGATGTTTTTAAAAAAATATTGGGCTCAAATGGGAAGGGAAATATAACGCATTTACCTGATAACTTTTATTATGTGTCAAAAAAGAAAGCAGCATTGACATAGACAACTGCCTAGTAAAATAATATGACTTGGATGTTTGTACTGGATTTCAGATATTTCATTGTAGATATGGTCTATATAGGATTTTTCAGTTATAAATAAGCTGCATTATCTGATAATTATATTAGTACGATACTATATTGTGCTGAAACAAAATATTTTATTTTATTTTGGAAAATTTTGTATCCTGCCCTTTATCCTTTTGGCTTGAATATGGGTTTGATTGATACTTGTTATACCCTGAGGAAATCCTGCGTTATTTATCAGGTTGAAAATTGTTATACCAAGGTTTCTTCTTACATTTACGTTACATTACTTTGGTTAAATCTTGTGTAATCTTACTGAAGCCAATCAAATAAGTAGAGCCTGATGCCAGCTTCCTTATATTAGTCATATCTGTATCCCATTGCTTATACGATAGCAGCTCTCCTGACATTTTTTTTCAGCCACGCATATCTCAAGATGCCAGAAGTTTTATCTAAGATTTTATTCATAAAATATATGCTCCATTGCAGAGATTCTGTTCTAAAAGTATTGTACTACTTTCCCCTTTAGAGATGATGCTCAGGATAACAACTGTACTTGCAGTTAATTTAAACCTAAGAGGTCTTGCGCCATATTTTTTACATGGCATCTGAAGAATATGTGTGGCTTGTATCTTGTTCATTATGCACGTCTTTCTCCAGTCCCTGAAAATTCCCTGGCAATCCCAAGGGAAGATCCCATGAAAAAACTCTTCCCATGGGATTTTTAAGAATAGGAACTAACCTGGGAGACTTATAGAAACATGAATAAATTCATAGCAGAAAAGAGCATCAAGAATGGCTGAAACTTCCACAACTTTTAAGGAATTTAGAAAAAAGTTCAGCAGATAATCAAGCATTCTTCATTACTGCTGTTCCATAAAAGCAATATTGTACATTAGTTATGTTCTAGTGTTGACCCATAGAGTGTTTGGCTATCCCAAGTTGTTGGGAAGCATACTTTAGGATTTCTAACTCCACAAACAAGAAATGATCAATAATTTGTACTTATAGCATGCCCACAGGATAATAACATTACTTTTTAGCAATTAGAGAAATAATTATCACATCAATGTAGGTCCATCTTTGCTTTTTTTTTGAAAAAAGTTTTATTACTTTTAAAGAAACCATACACAAAAGAAAACACATAATATGCCAGTAGATCAAAACTGCTTGTACATCTTTTCCATTCTTATCAATAAATTGTTTTTATATACTCTCTACATAGCATATTCCATTTTTTAAAATCAATGTATCTTATAACCCTTCATATTTTCACTTCAAAATTGTTCCCAACAAACAAACACATACTAACAAATATAATAGACAGAAAAAAACAAAAAAAATCTTTTTTTGAGAACAGTGTGCTGTCGAACCCTCCCTTCTCTTTGCGACTATAATTTCAGTTTACACTTTCACTCATTTCTTATATTCTATCTCATTTATCATAACAATTTGTGCTATTTTATTTTTCCCCCAATATTTTTCCCATCTATTATTAATACACTTTCGTCTATCATGTTTACACTATCATGTTTCATAAAAAACTTCTTTTGCCCTTTGACTATTACATCTGAGGATAGCACCCCCTCTTCTTTACCAACTGTTATTTAACATTTACATTTCTCCTTTAAAGTTATTATCTCTATTAAGCCTCCATTTTATAAAATCCCTATTAAAACAATTTCAATTTAATATTTTTTTAATCTATTAGACTTTTTGTAGTATAGAACAATAAAATTGTGAATATATGTGACCATTTAACAATTATAACAAAGGTGATTCTTTCTATTCAAATTTAATTCTACCATCAATATTAATGTTCATCTTAATCATTTATTTCTATTTAGAATGCTTCCATTTTAATCCCACATAAAGTCCATATCATATAGAAAAAGAAAGAAAACAAAAAAAAATACAAATTTTATTTCTAATATAGTCATATATCTCACATACTCTTACAAAATTCTTTGAATCACCCTAATTTGATTGCATTAACCATTATCTCGATATCCAACTAAATGAATAAATTCTTTGTATTTGGTATATTTCTCTTGCTTCTGTATATCTTGCTTCCGTTTACAACTTCCTTTTGTTCTCCACCCCCCCCCCTTCTTCTGCCTTTCCTTTCTATTCTTTCTTTTCCCTTTCCTGCCTGGTTCTCCCCTCTGAAATCCTATCCTTTGGTTGCTTATAAAATTGGAGTCATATTTTTTTTATTGTTAATTCAAATTTTAATTTCCTAGCTCTCTTCCCTCTTTTCCCTTTTTTCGCCTTATGCTTTTTCTTAGTTGCACCAACAGTTTTTTGATCCTTTAAAATGGCTTCCTCTTCTTTGTTCCATCCTTCTTGTTCAGTCAACATTTCCTGTTGTTTTATATATTTCAGGACTTCCATTTTTACCCATTGTAAATCTTCTTTAATTTGTTTAAATAGCATTTTTAATTCTCCCGCAGATGATGACTTTTTGGAGAGAAGTTTTCCTTTTGAAACAACCCCCAGTTGATTTTAGTCTGCTTAAAATCCTCTGTCCAAAACCCCAAAGTCCTCTAAGTATCCCAGGCTATTTTTGGCTTCTTTGCTCCTTTCGCTTCACCGGGGATGCAACAATGTTTGAATTATAATGTCTTTTTTTCCCCAAGTGCTGTTACAAATCCACTCCCAGGTTTTTTAAATCCAGGTGGTATCCTCCGTTCTAGACAACACCCTACTTTCACTTTTTCGTCCTTTTTTTCCTTCCTCTATCTGCTTCCTTTCCCTTTCTTTGTGGACAAAGTTCTTAAAGTTCAAAAAAAATCTTCTTCACTTGGTACCTTATTTTCAGCTTATAAAAAGCCTATTAGTGTCCAAGTGAATTAACAGCCATCTCTTTATGCTTGTCTCTTTCTCTTATCTTTCCAAACTGTCAACATCAAAGAAGGAAAAAAAATTAGAAAAAACCTGACTTTTCACTTTCTAGCGTCTCTTCTTTGAGAATCTTTCTTTTAAAACAAAAGTTACCATTCACCTTTGGGCACCTCAAATAGATGTTTTCCAAGTCCAGCCTGGTCAGCTACACTTTCTGCCACAAACTTCCTCTTGCACGTTCTTGTCCGTTTGAGCTCTTCTTCGGGGTGGCCATTTCTGACCACCGCTCAACTGCCTTTGGGGAAGGGAATGGCCAGCCGGGAGGGAGAGATGAGGCTCTCCTCAATCTGACTGACAGCTCCCCCTTCTTCACCACCTCTATGGGGTGGTTTTAACCTCAGAGCCAGCCGGCTCGGGGTCTCCAGGGGTGAGTACAGACTGAAACCGCGCACAGTCACAGATTTCGCATCCATTCTCGAAGACACTCAAACCTGAAGTCCATCTTTGCTTTTTCCAATGGTGCTACCTATGACTTCCAGAACATTTCATTATTGGTCATCCTGAGGATTACAGGTTTCCCAATTACCATAATAAAATCTCATTGTATATCTAAAAAGAACCCTAACCAATTACTTTTTTTCTGGAAATGAGACATATGGAAAATCCTATCACTGTGGTAAACTAGTTGCCAGTTCTTCCTTTGGATTTCATAAAAAAGAACAGATTGATCATAATGCCAAACTGCACCTGTTTGGCTTTAATTAGGAAGCACTGCCTGTTTAGCAACTCCTAGTTTTGGTGTCCTTGGGAATCCTTGTGTCTGAAAGGCAAAATATAAAATTAAGCAATTATTAATAGCAATCATTTATCATGACAAAGGCATAGATTTCTGCCTCCTGCTGGAGACAGAAATCAGACAATGTAACAGTTATTATAATCTTATTGCAGAGTCATAACCATAGGCCATATTGATTAAATGCTGATCTGAGAAAAGGTTGTGCCTAAAAGCAAGAGACTATAAAACTGTAGCTATATTTACACTTTGCATTCACCTTCCCTAGTACTGGGACAGCTTTTTGTAGTTTATTCAGTATAGGATTCTCCTCTACTCAGAGGTGGGATTCTACCAGTTCGCACCTATTTGCTAGAACCGGTTGTTAACACTCTAAGCAGTTCGGAGAACCAGTTGTTAGAAGAAATTACTGGGCTAATCCTGTAAGGAAGGCAGGAAGGAAACATTCTGGTGTTGCTTACAGAAACTGCCTCTCCGTTAACTCTTATTACATTCTTGGCAGGACTAGACTTCCTATCTCAGGAACTTCTCTGGAGTTTTTTTTCCCCTCCTTTGCTGGTACTTTGCTTGTTTTGGAGTGACCATTCAAAGTTACAGTGGCACTGAAAAAAGTGACTTATGACCATTTTTTACACTTACGACTGTTGCAGCATCCCCACAGTCATGAGAGGCCAGGCAAGGAGATGTGTGCCTCGTTGTGAGTGATATTAAGTTGGCCACACCCAGCCAATAACATGACCACCAAGCCATGTCCACCCAGTCACATGACCATCAAGCCATGCCCACCACCTAAGCCACGCCCACAGAACCGGTTGTTAAAATTTTTGAATCTCACCCCTGCCTCACTGTCTCATTTATGTTTATCTCTTTTGATGGGGAGTCTGGGTGAACATACTAATATTTTCATTAGGAAACAAATTCCTTTTCAATTACATTTTGTTATACAGTACTAACAGCTTATGTGGCACTTTATACAACAATATAGTTTTTTGCTCAGGGGTTTTTGTTACTATCCAGCTGTACCTTTAATTCAGACAATTCTTATGAATAGTCATTTTTACTAGATTCAGATGCCCTGTACTCTATGTATATTTCCACTTAATTGAATAACATAATAATACATTTACCTAGTTTGTTGCAGAGAAATGCACTACTGAATAAAACTGCATCTCACATCTCTTTTGGTGTTCTATGACATTCTTGTCTAAACTGCTTATGATTGACTGTATCATAAAAAGGATTGAGGGAGATGGATAATACCTATAGTGCTTGAATTTCTATTTGTTTTGCCTTACTTCAGCCTGCTATATTTCTGCTATCAAATCAGACAAGCCATACAAAATAATAATTGCTGCAAGAAGATCACAGAGACTGACTACAGATAATGGTATAAAAAGGTAACAACAATGGTGCTTTGGAATATCTGAGGGAAACACCATTTGGCTGCAAGCAAGAACTGGGGGGACCACAAAATAGACAAAAACAGAAAATGAACAGGGGTTCTAAAAGTCATCAAATGCTTTGGGACTTTAGAAGTCAAAAAGACAAGAACCTGCCATATAACATTCCAGATTTGACAACTATTAATAAAAAAGGCAAAAAAGTTTGGAGACAAAAGAATTGAAGAGAAAGAAATAGAGAAAATCACAAAATACAAAGATCTGCAAATAGTAGAATGACTGAGGCAAAAGATACTACCAGCGCAAAGATAGTACTATTAACAGGTACAATCCCAAAGCATCTGGAGCATCACCAATGCCATCAGTATTGACAAAATCACCATCATTCAATTGCAGAACAACATTTCCTGCCCCAGGTCCTTGGGAAGGACTTTATAGGTGGCCAAAAATCTGGTTGACTAGGCAACCAAGAAAAGCATATATTTTATATGCTACCACAAATAGGAAGGAAATATGAGTAGAAATAAATTTGTATTTCCGCTATCCTTTTCTTCCCTCACTTTTAGGATTAATAAAGTTATTTCAAACTTCTGGAACTGAGTTGAATGTGCAAGGTTTTGTGGAGAATACTACATTGTATTTTTATTATTATATCTTTTCTGTAGGTGATCAGCAACCTGGAAGCTGCCAATATTTTTTCTGCCCACAGCCATAAAGATAATTTGTGTTAGGAGAAGATGAATGTCTCAAAACTAACCTGGTGGGCTTCCATGCCTGAGGATAGAGTTGATAGCTAAATTTCTATCTAAGTCCAATTTCCAATTTTCCACACCATTCTGGCTTAACTCTTATACAAATAATATTTAAACTATATTGGTTAGACATGATGAGTTTTGTATAATGCTACCCTTCCACCTTAAAATTGAGACAATAGATAATTTTAACTATCTCTGACTCTGTTCATTTCTAGAATATTTCATTGGCCAACGAAGATATTGCCAGTCTAATTTATCATGTCTTGTTCTCTGGCATAGTGGAATTGTGCTATTTCCTGGTTGCATTCAATCATAATTTATAAAGTGATAACACTGCCCCAGTGGTGAGTCATTTAATTGCAATGATAATTAGACCTGTTCAGGTCAACCCTTCATATTTTGTACAATGAAGGTGACAAAAATTTCTTCACCAAATAATTTCACATTATTTCATTCTCCATTGCCATGCACCAGCACTTATTCTGCATGTGTTTTCCAGTAATGTAAACATATGGCATTTTTTTTGTCTTAAAACAATATTTTGTACATGGGGATGGATTTCTGAAATGAAGAAAATAAGAAGAAAGCTAAATCTTCAAATATTGTGATCCTAATTCAAATCATGATCTTTCATTATACAGTAAGTAAACCAACTAGCAAAGAATAAACTTTGCAGACATAAAAGGTCAGTTTAATATCAGCTCTAGGCCAATCCAAAGCAAAGTAGATTCCCCCCCCACTAAAGTTATATAAATACAATTTGCTTTATCACCTTGAATCCTTTTGGTGATAACAATTTGCATGGTCTCAAACATCTCTGAGCCAGTGCTTAAAAAAAGAAGGCTTCTTCTGCCTCAGTGTTAACTGAAATGCTCTCAGGCTGAGTGATTTCATATGCCACTCAGCATGCACTGGAGTCTAGATTGCTAAAAATATGCCATCCCTTTTCTTTCAGTAATTTAAGGACATGTTTCTTATCAAGCAAAGAAACACCATAAATTATTAGTCAGGCCTTTTTCTCATCAATTCATTGCTTTTACATAGATTAAGTTTAAGTGCTTCTAATTTCATTCCTTGAACACATCTTCCAGATTTTGGCTGAAGAGAAACTGTGTGGTTTCTGAATTGGCTAAGGAAAACTAAATACATTTATTGTTTGTCCATGTCCTTCATCCAAATGCTTTGGGGATGGCAAGCAGGAATGGAAAACAATTGTTTTGGAATGTTTGGCTTTGGGATGGTTTGGAGCCAGACCAAAGCAGCTTCTAGTCATAGAAAATAAATCTTCTAATTTCAATCCCATAGCTGAAAGATTAAGAAGAAAAACCCTCTTAAGAGGTTCATTTTCAAAATGATTTCTTCTTGAACTTATTCAAAATATTCTAACAAAATGCATATTGGTTTTAATTTCAGATGACATCAAAATGTATTGATCTTTGAGATAAATATTAATCTCTTCTTTGGCATAAATCAATATTTACCACAGATCAATACATGTGAATGCCTGGTTCAACAGAATCAATATCAGCTTAATTTGCAACAAAGTTAATTATACTGTTACAAGGTTTTACATGTCATTCATACCTGAAACAGATTTCAAATATTTATCATTTAAAATGCTTAGGCAGAGAAAATTTACTGCTTAGGGTCACAAACTCCAATATGGCTATGGATATATAAACACATTTTTGACTTTCATTTTAGCTGTGTAAACCTTTGCTACTATGGAAACCTTTCCTAACCCTGCTCCCAAATAATTAGAACATTCAAAAATTTAGAAAGAGTGGGAGCTGTAAAGTATCTCTTAGTGACATACACATTTGTTTAAAATGCTAACTGTGATTAGGCTACTCTGAGGATGCTTTTTCAGGAAACAATTGGACTTCCTTGTTTTTCCTTTCTTTTCTTGTTTTCACTTCTCATCTAAGAAGCTTCATCAGCTCTGACTGGATGGTGGTAATGGAAGGTTTAATATTTCTTGCAGACATCTGATCATTTTCATTCTTTTACAGAGTCGTTGTGGCCATTTGGAGGTTTACTGTGTCCTCGGGGTCACCTGAGTAGTGCAAATGTGTGTGGAGCTTTCTTGGCTGCAGGATGTTTTCTGCCCTATGTCCTTTCACTGTTGAAGACAGGTACAGGCTGTTGAGGATGAGTCTGTGTTGTCTGCTTCAAACTGAAGCACAACTGATTCCTGTAGTCTGCAATGTTTTCTGGAAGTTCTGTTCATACCCCCGCACCATTCGAAGGGTGTCCATTCCAAAGTGCACAGCAAATGTCAGTGAGGATTGTCTGTATGTGCCAAGGGTGCTGTTTCAGGAGGCAACTGAACTTTCTTGGTTTTTTTAAAAATACATTTTGCTTCTCATCCAAGAAGCTGCTTCAGCACTGACTGGATGGTGGGCAATGGAAAAACAGCGCACACATATATATTCACACATTCTAGCAGAGAAGACAAAAATAGAAATTGTTGTGCAGATTGTTTGGCCAGACTTATTTCCCTTACCTAATGTAAGCAATATTAGATTGTCTCTGTTTCTCTCTTTCTCTTTCCATCCAAGATGAACAAATTTATGAGATTTTCAATCTGAGATCCTTATACCAGTACATTAGCATGAGCTGGGGAAGAGAAAGAATCAAATCTTTACCCCTTTCCTTATACTCAGGACTGTACAGCAGCTTGAATGAAAATCATGTAGGCAATGAAAGTTTGGTATTCTGCTTATTTCAACTTTGCAACTTTCAGCATCCCTCCCTTTGAGACTGTTGGCCGGAAATGACCCATTTTACCAGATTCTTCTGGAGGCTGCCAAAATTTGTGTTTTCTGGCCCTGTTATAGAACTATTTTATCTATTTTATTTTTATACTTTTTAAAAATGATACTTGTTCAAGCTAAGAGAAGAAATCCTCTATTTGATATTCCAATGTTCTGCTACAATTACCAGAGTTGAATGGGATATACTGCAACAATGTTCATCTAGAGGGATGCAACAGTTTTTACCTTCCTGGTACATAAAAAAAATAAAATATATAACCTTTCCCTTGCCTTTATTTCCTTTCCTTCTCTTTTAATTTGAATGTTTTGTCTCATTGATGGTCCATTTTTTTCCAAGTGAAGGAAATAAAAGCTTGTTTTACTGGACCTTATTTGTTTTTGCAACAGAAATGCTGGCCACCATGAACTTGAAAATTCCCTTAGGCTTTTGATATGTAAAGCTATTGCTGCATAAAGGAAATAGCTAACCTTCAAGAACATTTCATCAATGTTACTCTTTCTATAAAATGGTTTTAAATTCAGGCATGAGGGGCCTGAAGTCCTTCAAAGGTTGATGTATAGAATTTCCAGCATTATTTAACATTGGCAATGCTGATCAGAAGTGTTAGGAATTATATTTTGTTAAGATTTGTAGGTCCACAGCTTCCCTATCATTGGTTTAAATACAAACCTAGTGAGCCCTATAGGGAAAAAAAGCATGTATTTATAATCCAGTGGATTTTGAATGTTTGATCAATGATAGCAAATGTTTCTTTAATGCACTGCTGATGCATTAAAGTATGTCAAGAGTATTATGCTTCTGGAATAAAAATATAATACACTATAAATTAATAGACATCAGCAAGGATATCAGCAAGGAAGTTCTTTTTCTGTTTTTAAAAAAGGTGACCACTTAATTTTCATCTGTGGCATAAAGTCCTTCCTTCCTCCCTCCCTCCCTCCCTGCCTCCCTCCCTCCATAAGAATAAAATACTTTCTTTTTGTCTGGTATTATAAAATAAAATAAATTCAGTTGTCCAAATTATTGCATCTTAATTGCATCAAGTTAGAATTGCATCATATAAATAATATTTATTGCTAGTTCATAAACAATAATTCTGTTACACAACCAAGATGGTGCTCTATTTGAGAAATTCCAAATTCCTGCTAATGACAGATCCTTCTGTATTTCTTTCCATGATATAATGCTTTGGATGATAAATCCTCCCATCGTCCCAAGAAATGTAAAATGTGTTCTCTATTAATAAAAATGTCTCTTCCACACATAAAAGCCAAATGCATTAAGTAAAATTAAATAATGGAACAGATTTCTTGTTGAAAGTGGATCATGTATTTTGGCCTTTTATATCAAGCCTTAAGTTGTTAGTAGGAGGATTTTGTTTGAGAAAAATAGTCATAAAAAGTTATGTATCTTTTATCAGTCATAGAAAGTCTTAAATCAGGAGCTCAGCAAAATATTCTCCCGCACAATGTATGTATATGTGCCAATATATTTGTAAACAAGAGACAAGGATAAGAATGAGGATGGTGATGAAATAAAATCTCACTTCTGTGAAATCACTCCTACGATAGTGATTTCATGCATATAACTATGTAATTGTATGGCAAATTTATATAGACTGGTTTCTTATAGAAACATGAAGGAATCCATGAATATTAAGTTATTCATGATTTTTAAAAAGATGAATTTGTAGTAATGATTTCTTATTGTTACATAAGCTTTAGCTAAATCATGTAGAGTTATTTTGAAATCCTTTATAATAGTGTTTATAATTTGAGTCTGATGCACTTTACTTTGAGAATACATATCCAGATTTCAAGTAATTAAAATATTTTGCTAAATCAAGGAAAAGTTTGGGAATATTTTTAAGATTCTAATAGTAAGATTTCAATATTAGATTGTGAGATATATGCCATATGCCTTCAAATGAATAAAGTATGGATTTCAAAACCAGAAATATTGCACAGCAGAGTCACAAACTTACCTGAAATAAAATGTATATTGAACAATTTACACTTGACATGTTACACTGAATTGACTATTTGTAAACATTTTCTCTTTTTCAGGAAAAGTAATACAATACAAGAGCTATTTTTTGAAACATCTAGTGTTTAAATTTACCTTTATCTCTTTATCTACTCATGCTGCTGCCAGATACACTTTCACTACTATCTATCTATATATGTATATGTTCATCCATTGTTTTCGAAGAGGACATTTACAATCTAGTGGGTAGTGGACTGTCCATGGTGTGTCCACAAGTGGTTGATAAGGCCAATAAGGGCACAGAATGTTCCGCCACATGTCGATCAGACATGTGTGGGCACCACTGTTGCAGTATTTGCAGTTCTGGCTTTATGGAGTGCATACTTCTCTTGTGCTATAGTTGTCCTGTCTTCAAATGTCTGGCAGCCTTGGTGGATCAGCATACACCATGTCAATTGATCTTGTTCCTGAATTTCCTAGGAGGTGGTGTCGATGTCCAGGGACTTGAAGGAGACTTTCAACTTGTCTTTGTATCTCTTCCTTTATCCCCCTTTAATCGCTTTCCTTGAGACAGCTCACTATAGAGGGGCTGTTTAGGGATGCTATGGTCTGACATCCTTGCAACATGGCCTGCCCAGTGTGTCTGGGCTTTCATTAGCAGGGTGTAAACTGATGGCAGGCCAGTTCTGGAGAGGAATCATGTGTCTGGCAACTTGTTCTGCCACTGGATCCTCAAAAGTCTGTGGAGGCAGGTCATGTGGAAATGGTTCAGTTGCCTTGCATGTATACAGTCCAAGTCTCACTGACATACATCAGGGTAGTTAGCACTACTGCTCAGTAGACTTTGAGCTTTGTAGCAAGGCTTATTCCATGATGGTCCCACACGTTGGTCAGTAGTCTGCCAAATGCAGAACTTACCTTGGCGATTCTTCAGTTGACCTCGATGTCAATTGTCACTACGTGGGAGAGGCTGCTTCCAAGGTATGTAAATTGGTCCACTGCATGCAGCTTTTGTCCCTTCACTGTGATGGGCTCTTGGTGTTGGGCCTTTGGAGCTGGTAGTGCATCACTTCTATTTTCTTTGTGTTGATAAGAAGACGAAAGTTGTCACATGCTGCTGCGAATTTGTCTACATTGGCTTGCATTTCTTGCTCTAAACCAGCATTCAGGGCACAGTCATCAGCAAAAAGGAAGTCTTGTAGCACAGTCTCCTTTATGTTGGTGACAGCCTGGAGTCTTTGCAGGTTGAACAGTTTCCCATCGGTCCTGTATTTCAGGATAACTCCCAAGGAACTGTTCTGGAAGGCGTCTGACAGCATGGCTGAAAACATTATGCTGAACAGGGTCAGTGCCAACATACCATTTGCTTGATGCCATTTGTGATGGGAAAAGCCTCTGAAGCTTCTCCATCATGCTGTCATGGAGCTGATGTACTATCAGGATGAATCTGTTAGGGTTCCACCTAAACTTCAACATGATGCGTCATAGATCTTCATGACTGACAGTGTCAAAAGCCTTGGTGAGATCCATGAAGGTGGTGTACAGTTCATGATTCTGCTCTTGACACTTCTCTTGTAGCTGTTGGGCTGCGAAGATCATGTCCACAGTGCCACACCGTTTGCAGAAACCACACTGTATCCTAGGTAATAAACCCTGTTCCAGGTGGTCAGGCAGGCAGTTCAGCAACACTCATGCAAGGATCTTGCCTACTCATACTGATGTCAGATACACCTTATCTATAACATATGAGAAGAATGGACAGACTAAGGCTGAACTACGGTATAACCAGCCAGTTATCTGGTTTCCTTAATTGTGCCATACTATTTGCCATACTACATTTGAAGCGCAGTTAAAAGCAACAAAATTAAAAATATGGTTAAATTTTACAAGTAAAAAATAAGAATCAAAGTTAAAACAATTCACAAGACTTTTAGTTAGCAAGGTAGAAGAGGTACTCTCAAGCCCATCAGCCACCCACAGGGTTACATTATACTTTTAGAGACCAATGTTAATGGGCAAAGCCAGATCTTAACACATTTCCAAAAAAACAGAAGAGTGGGGATTCACCTCAACTCTGAGGGTAACATGTTTCAAAGAGGCAACAACCAAGCAGCTTTCTACCTAGAACCTTCCAGATGCTGGTATCATTTGTTGTCCTAACTTCTGATAGCAATGACTATTATCTTAATAATTGGAATAAGAATGTCTAATTTTTATAGATCTGTATAAGGTTATGGAACAAGTAAAGCTAGCTTTTTGGTGGGTTTTTTTGGATATTTACTTGCTGGCTTGCAGAGTAAAAAGATGTTTTTAAATGGATGTGCAATTTCATATGTACACACACACACACACACACACACCTAGCCTGGATGGCAGCAGCAAAAGCAATGAGATTTTATTCTTCACTCCAAATAAAAATTAAACATATACTGAATATATATTCTATATTCCAACCATAAATGCTACTTTGAAACCCCATGCATGATTTCAGAAGGAGAGATAATGAATAAGTTATAATGTAATATCTCAAGTGCATCTTCTCAAACATCAGTTTTATTGGTGTGAATCTATACTGTGTATAGACCACACATATAACTTTTCCACATTTTAATAAAATATTCAAAATGAGTTACAGGAAGTTTGAATACTAAACAATAAGAATAAAACACAATGAAATAATAAGACAGCAATAAGAAACTGCAAATAATAATAAACAACTAATGTTCCTTTGTAGGGTATTAAATTTTAAGCAGATGACAGGCCTAAGCCCAGGAAAACAGTTTTGTTATTTATTATTGTTTTTTTTCCCAATGGCAAGTGACTCTTGATTCTCTGAGTTTAGGGAATTCCTAACTCAAAGAACCCAGCACAAAGAATCAGAGACAGACAGCATGTGAGAAAGAAATACAGACATAGAGTAAAATAGAATATACAGTATTGTTCAGAATAACATGAATGTTTCAAAGTTTTTCACTGATGTCAAAATGAGTTATTTAGTTCATTAATATTGCATCATTATTTATTTTTAAAGTAATGTGTATTTTTTTAAAATGTGACTTTTCTATAATAGTTCATTGAAATGTAAAATAAACAAAAAATGGTTTGCAAATCCAAATATGCTTTGTTAAAGAAAAGATTCAAAGATATATGAGGTATATTATATGTGGGTGAATTAGTGGGTGGGTATGGGGGAAATACTGGGAATAAACAAAGTCTGAAGTAGGCTCTATGGAAGTGAGACTAATTTCCAAATAATTGTATGGATAAATTGATTCAAAATTTCAGTGACATTTACATAATTTATACTGAATTGGTTGTTTTCCATTATTTCCAAATAGTTTTGTCATCCTGCCATCTTTAACCCTATTTTTGTCTCTAAATGCACATTTTTTGTTCAATATTTCATACAATTTGTAAATTCTCCAGAGTTACTGGAAGTTAGGTGACATATAAAGTTTAGTAAATAATCATGATAATAAACAAGTGGATGTAAAGTGAACATATATTCCCGTATAAATGTGCATTTCAAGAAAAACTATAATCTCTTACAATCTTTTCTTGTCAAATAAAAGTATTGGATTAATTTTCGTGTGTTCTTCTATGTATCACTGCTCATTTAAGCAATAGGCCAAATATCACCAATTTTTCATAAAGTGAATGGTTCATATGCATGGATGTATGCACGGTTCTTCAAACAAATTTTGCTGTGAGAAATCACATAGCCAACTCATGTTTCTATGCAAGTGCAAAGTTTTTAATTCCAAAAATCACCTCATATCCTTCAACTTGCTCTGAATTATATGGAAGGAAAGGAAATAAAGGGAAACAAGCTGAACTGTGGTGCTTAGAAAGTCCTTGATTCAGTCTGTCACACTCTTAAGCCTCTGTTGGGCCTCAGGGGAGTCTGGCTGCTCTGTGCATCTTCTGCCAGCCAGCCAGTAACGGCCCACTGCTTTTATTCATTACTTTCAATGTATTGCACTAAATTTAACAAGTAACACAGGCAATGAGAATGTATTGGCCTTTTCCAGTATGACTGAAAGATGCAGTGTGGCTGTGGGCTGCAATTACTGCTGATCCCAGCAACTAACTCCATAAAGGGCTTCATTAATTAATGAAAGTTATACTTTGCATGAATGGAAAATCTTGGGTGAATGGAAGGATGTGTATTCATGCACGCATGTGCGCACACATGTTTCTTCTAAAAATAATATTACAGTAAATGTAGGAACACAAACAAAAATGGATTTAATGAAAAAGTGTGAACAAGAAAATAGTAAACTGGTATTAAATTAGGTATGGGGCTATTGGCTTAGCATGCAAGATCCAAATGGGCTCATCCATGTAATACCACAAGTATAGGAACTTTATTGATGACTAGTCAACTTTAAAGATGGTGTTATTACCTGAAAAATTCCCTAGACTATATAGACCAGTTTTGTCTGGTCTTTATGATTAAGGTATCAGGCTACAAACTAGTAGACAGAGTGCTAGTGCTCCCTTAGGCATGAAAGTCAGCTGGGTGACCTTGGGCCAGTTATAACCCACTTCAAAGGGCTGTTGTTGTGAGGAAAATAGAAGGAAGGAGTACTAAGTAGGTTTGCCACCTTGAATTATTTATAAAAATAATAAAGGCAGGATAAAAATAAATAAATAAATAAATAAGAAGGAAGGAAGGAAGGAAGGAAGGAAGGAAGGAAGGAAGGAAGGAATATGGCTTCAGAATTGTCTTCTCTGACTTGAATCTGCTTATCTGGTAAGTTCTAGCATAGATAATACTTGCTAGTAAAACAAGGTTGTATACACTCACCTTATTTATTCAACCTATATGCTGATTATATATATATATTATGGTAAACTGGATTGGAAGAAGAGTGGTTTTAAAATTGGAGGGGAAAACACCACCAATCTGCACTATGCTAATGACACTATTCTAATAGCAAAAATTCAAAGCTCTGCAAGATCTACTAGTCAAGAAGCTAGTGAAAAAATAGCATTAAAATCATAAATAAAAAAGATCAACCCTATGACAAAAGGTTAGAAGAACAGATAATGATATTAATGAAGTCCCATATAGTGAGCATGCTTGAATATAACTGTGACATTATTCACACATTTATAATAATAGATATAGTACAACTGTATACAGTGTACATAGTGGGCAATGTATCAGACTTTGACCAGCAATATTTATATATAAATCCCTACTTCATGATATGGTTCATTGTAAGACTTTAAATCAACCACTATCCTTCAAAACAATCCCTACTGTAGAGAAAAATACAACATAAATTTCTCATGTAAGTTACCTTGAGTTTTCAGGGGAATAAACATGTGATATGTAATAATACTGTACTTTCAAGTTCAAGCAAAAATTATCTGAAAGTACTTTTGCCCATGGAAGTACTATTTTTTCCTGTTGATTTAATGAAAAGAATGTAATCCTGCATTTTCTTTTTACTTAAAAGATCATTGACCACAGGGTCACTCCTGAGTTATGTCTACATTCTTAAGAATTCTCATTACATACCTCATTCAGTGCAGATAAATTTTCCAATTCCTGGATTTCATATTATCAGGATTCAAGCTAAGTCTGGTGGTGTTGATGCAACCTGTAAAGACATCCAAGCACTGATTAATGATTGGATATAATCGACTAAAGCAGACATAAAGAGTAAAAGAAATGGATATCATTAGCATAGTGTGATCCATCTCCTTAACCTAAGTCAGACTATGCTATTTTTGAACAATGCATATACACATTACTGGAGAAACGGTAAATATACTGTAAAGCTGGAACATAACTTCCAAGGTGCCAATGCACACCGAGTGCTATTAACTGGGATCAGTCCTGCACTAGGGGTTGAATCAATGCAAAATACTGTTCCAAAACTTAGTTTACAAAAATGATCTAATAGAAAATTCGTGAAAAGAAAGAAAATAGTGAATTTAGTGTACTGGTTAAGATACCAGCCCCCATGAGTTCTAGTCCTACCTTAGGCACAAAGCCAGCTGCCTGACCTAGGGCCAGTCATTCTCTCTCAGCCCGAGGATGGAAAAAAATGGCAAATCACTTTTGAAATTTTGCCAAGAAAATTATAGGGACTTGTCCAGGCAGTCACCAGGAGTTAACATTGACTCAAAGGCCCATTATAATAATTGCACTAAGAAATTCATTATGAGCAACAATATTTAAATCCCCAAAACACATCTAGAATGACAATTACAATCATTTCTCTCCTGCCCCTCCCATCATGTCTGAGTCAACTAGGGTATTCAGAAATACCAATATGGAGAAACTGTTCTTAGATTAATCTATGCAAACAACCTTTTCAACATTATATTTATATAAATTCACCTCCCCCCACCTGAAAGACAATTACTTTTTATTGTGGCTTTTTCTGTACTAATGAAAAATCTGGTTGTACAAAAAAAAGTTTTTGGGGGGGGCAGAACTTCAAAGCATAGAACTGGTTTTACAACATTTTACATTTTCTTCTTAGTTCATGTGTCCCTGGACATCTGGACAAAGCATTTGTTAACAGGTAATATCTGTTCTTCTTTGATGAATGAATAGCTCATTACCTTCATAAAGCTTAGCCTTAATGTGCATCTCTACAGAATGCAATTGTGAATAATGTCACACCTTTTTACTTTAAAACCTGCATTTTTGCTTAGTTATTAGGTAAGACTGGATTGATCTAATATTTTGAAAAAGAGGGCCAAATGTTCAGTGTTAGTCCTGAACATTACTTCTAAATATTAAAGCATTCTTATGGATTGCAGAAAGTTTTTTCTTATAAGCACAATGATGAAGCACACCTGAGTTTTTAAATGATACAATTTTCATAGGATGACAAAACTACCTAATGGTTTATGGCATTGGCAAAATAGAAATGCTACAGAAGCATACCATGAAATGCCATTGCATTTTGTGCAAGTTGCAGCTTCTAAGTGTTCCTCAATAGTGATGAATATGTGAATTCATCACAGTGAATTACAATAAGCCAAATAGGCCATTTTGGTAGGGATTCCCATTTTGGGAACTGCAACTGACACACCAGACAAAACTGTGTGATTTCCCTCCTACCACAGCTACCACCTCCATTTTGAGCAAAAGCTGTGAGTCCAGGAGGAGTCCAAAATTGTACATTAGTTCTGTCCAGAGGAGTACAATCCTATTCAGAACCAATGGTGGAAGACTACAGATTTAGTGTCCTCAAAACCCACAGCTGTTCAGTCTTGTCAATGTTGAGCTGAAGTCTGCTCTTTTCCAGCCAGACCCAGAAATATTACTACTGCTTCAAATTATTCTTTTAGATTTGAAGGGCACTTCCATTCAACTTTCACAAATATTTATTTTGACCATTGTATTTACTTGCCTCATTTTTTCATAGAATGGATAACTATATAGTTGTGATGATCTGTTTTTTATTCTTATAAAGGGTAAAGAACCATCAGTTTGTAAACATGTCAGAAAAGGGGTATATTGTAAGTTGTTCATAGTTCCTGAGGGAGAGTGCAATGTTGTGTATGTGTGTGTGTGTGTTATGTCAATAATAGCTGGCTACCCCGCTGTTATCTACTGGCAGACTTCCATAATCATTTTGATTCAAGGACAGATGTCCATTCCCTTCTTCTCATTTCTGCCTTATTGACAGGTCATGCAACCATGGAGTTGTGTGATGCTCAAGCAGCTCTTCTTTATGTAGTCTACCTTGGGAATACTACTGTGATTTGTCTCCCTGCAAGTTTGGGATTAATCTAACAAATGAACTAGCAAATGCTCTTGCCTGATTAACTAAAATGCTGCACCGGTCACTGCAGAGAATAGGCTGGTAACAGCCACAGACAGCTGCCAATAGGACTGGAGAATACTGGAGACACCAAAGGGTTAAAAGTTTTGCCTGTGACACTGAAATTGAGGCCAGCTGTAGGTCATATGTCCCAGCCACAGGAAAATGAACCTGTGAGACAGAACCTAATTATCTGCTAAACCAAAAGCCAGTCTCAGTTCAATAACTTACAACAGAGCTGGCAGCCAGATATAGGGTTGCCATGACAACATTAAAGTTTTTTTAAAAATCCTATTGCTGCTGAGAAGAAGGAAGAGAAAAGTCTGTAACCCTAAGTGTGCTGTAACCATTTGAACTTGGACAGCCTTAAGATCCAGGCTCCCCAGTCGACTTTAATAAACTCCATCCCTACCAAAATGAACATAATGTGATTATAATTCTCTTAAAGCTAAAATGTAGTTACAATCAACCAAACAAGAATTATTTTGTCAGTTTAGTGATTAGATCTGGGACTTTCATTTATGTAGGCTTATAAGATGTGTATGCAGACTAAAAACAAGGTCAAGTTACATGCTTGCCTAAAATGACTTCAGGCCAATTAAACCTTTGGTTTTACTTTGGTTCGCATTTCTAAAATTGAAGTTGTCTATAAAGAGTAAAGCTGTTTTGGGAAGAACAATTAGGCAATAATTCAAACTACCAAATAAATGACATTAGAGTTATCAGTAAGGGAAACAATGGGTTCTAATTAAGGCCAGATATAAGAATTATAAATATAATGAACATACTCATAGTCATAGATGCTCATGTTTGCTGATAAACAAACAATTAATTGCTCATTAAGCAATTAAACAGCTCAGTGAATCATAATAAAGGATATAATACAAAGATCAGTAAAGTAAAATTACAAGTTTATCAAAATGCCAATGAAGACCACTGAAAATAACAGCAGTTCAAGAACCTGGTGTTTTTTACAGCTATAATTCTAACATAATAATTAATTCTTACATGCATTACAGTACTTGCATTACAGCTTTCAGAGTGTAATAGTTACTTGTACTGTGTGCTAGCTACAGCATGGCTGTCAAACACCCAGCCCGTGGGTCAGATGCATCACTTGCTGGCCATGCCCCTGCCCGGTTAATGAAGGGGGGAAAATGTCCCGAAACATGATGCTGCCATGATGACATGAGTTTGACACCCTTGAATTAGAGCTTTTATATTTGCAACTTGATTCACTGATTTCAATGATAGTTACATCTGCCCTGATAACATCACTCAATCATTTCACTGAATGCCCGAATCAATGGCAGCAGTGTGAAAAAATCACAAATTCAATATCTCACACTGACCACTATTTTTTCTTCTTCTTGAGAAATGAAGTTGATTGGAACAACTGCAGCTTTTTTTTTTCAATATTACAACTCTGATGGGAAAGATTCAAAGAATGGTTCCAGGGCTTTGGGATCTCTCTTTCTCTCTCTCTCTCTCTCCTTCCCTGTCTGTCTGTCTGTCTGTGTCTGTGTCTGTGTGTGCATGTTTGTGTGTGTGTGTGTGTGTAATGACAAGAAAAATGAATGGTCTTGTGTGAATAGGAGGACAGATTAAGAGGAAATATAGAGTGCTGTCTAATCATGCACAGAGGTCATTTTGCTCTGGACCCTTTCCAGTCTGACATAGGTGAGAGAATGGATAAAGATCTGTGCACAACCTACCAATATACATATTTTATGAAAAACCAAATCAGTTGAATCCAAATCATTGGACTCAATTCATTTCAATTCAATAACTCCTAGTAAATTTTAGCCATAAATTAAGACTAATGCTTACAGATAACATGACAACCATAAATCTTCTAAATCATGTAAATGATCCTATAGGGCATATATGAAATGATTAGATACTCTCATATGTGTGTGTGTCAACTCCAACATGGTATTTATAAAAAACAACCTTTTTCCATTCTTGATAGCTAATTTATAAAGTAGACTACTAGAACTGCTTCCTTTGACAGAAGAGAATATGATGCTCTAAGATGATTCCCAGTTATGAAAGATGTTTGCTTTTGTGATCAGTTTATACAGTTGAAAAAGCTGTTTTTTTAATAAGGATTAAGGGATCTACAATAAGATTGTCATGGTATTCTTTATTAGTTTTGAAACATGATGGTATTTTATATACGCTGAGAATGTTCTCTTCCCTTCCCCTATCTAAACATTTTGACTTGGATTAAAAACTAGGCTAGTGTGGCAATTTTTGTACAGGATGAAACTTGGTTCCATCAATAAAATCAGTGACTTCTCAACTTTAATAGCAGACTTTCCTGATTCAAGTACTTTCTCAACTATCTCTACATAGTTACCTATGGTAAAAAAAAAGATAATCTGCCTCTTTACTATGATAGTGTCAAATTTCATGCTTCCTCCAATACTTCACAATTTCATGTCCATAAATCATCTTCTCTCTGTATCTCTATACCGAAAGACAGACAGGAGAATGGCACCACCAAAATTGACATTGTTCATTTAAAAGAAACAACATATATTTTAATATAGTTATTATACCTTGCTGTGCGGTAGCATGCTGGAAATTATAATGATAAGCACTCATAACAGGATAAATTTTTCTGTTCATAATTTTCTACCAAAAATATTTGCAACATCTGTGATAGAGAAAAGAGATGGCATTTGTTTCATTCTATAACAGGGGTCTCCAACCTTGGCAACTTTAAGACTTGTGGGCTCCCAGAGTTGCTTTGCTGGCTGAGGAACTCTGGGAGTTGAAGTCCACAAGTCTTAAAGTTGCCAAAGTTGGAGACTCTTGTTCTATAATATAGGTTGTAACATTATATTTTACTTTTACTTGGCTTATTTGTTAAAAAAACAGTGCTGGATTTACTGTACTATAAAACTGGAAGGACTCTGAAATAGCAAACTAAGATATATTTATAAATTATAACCATGGTGAGAAGGAACATTTTGTACTTTTCACAGCTATCATTAAAAGCCATATATAACACTCAGAATCCATATATAAGAAAAATAACATTGTGATTTTTTTAAAAAAAACTAGATGTTAAGAATCTCTAAGGCCTAAAATTCATGGTGAAAAGGGAAGTTTTAAGCTCATTCCTAAACTATTTAAAGAAGATGAATTTAATTCCAGCGGCAATTTATACCACAGCATTGGCCTTGCTACAGAAGGAGGATTTATGGTTAATATTATATTTTTTCATAATGGAACCTGAAAAAGGTGGCCTGTTGAAGACTAAGAATGTGGAATCGATTCTAGAGCAATACGTGTTGATGTGGATCATTTGTGCCTAACCCAGGTAAGACGTTATATATAAAAAATGAGCATCTTGAAGTAGGCTTTTAAGGTAAATGGTTACATAGTCAAAATAAAAGGCCTCCCTTGCCAATATATTCTAATTTTCCAGAATCAGTGCTGAATTCAGCAATTCAACCAGACTATATGTCCCTATTCCTTAATGGGAGTACAACAGTTATATTACATAATTCTTAGTCAGAAGTTAGACCTTGAATTTGAAAAACATGTTCATATTCAGTTTTACCCACTTTTTTCACAACACTCTATGTCAGGGGTGTCAAACTTACAGCCTGCAGATCAGATGCACCCCATGCTGGCCACGCCCAACCCTGGTTTAGTGAAGGGGAAATTGCAATACGTCATGTGACAACAATGTGTCATTGCGAGTTTGACACCCCTGCTCTATGTAGTCCTTTGAAATAGCTCACTTAAACAATTTTGCCATAATAACCTCATAAATAAACATTTATTATGACTTTATTATTAGTATTATTTTTAAACAATTATCAATGTTCAGATTTTCTTTGCAGTGAAGATCAGAAACATTTTTAATAATTGTGCCTGGAACTTAACTAATAATTATTATTCCTGCTGTTTTATTTTGCATCAGTAAACAGTTTTCATGATAGAAATTCCCATTCTTGTTCAGTTGCATCTTTCCTAATGGGCAATAATTGCTTAATTCTTTTATTCAGCTATTTATTTATTAAATTTATAGCTGCTTAATTCTGTCACAATCTTAAATAATACACTATGTATTTTTATAAGAATACAAACAAGAAGAATCCAGAAAGGACAAGCCCATCATTCCAGCAGGGTCTGTTTTGTGAGCAAATTCTTTTCTGTTAGTAGTCATAACAAAGCTGTTTCCAGTGTCTGAGGTTGGGATTTGCTTTCATATACCATTACGAGTCTTTAAGGCTCTCCACAACCATAATGCAAAAGGGCTAATTCCTATATTGGATGAGATTTCCAAAGTAAAATAGGCTTCACTAAGTGGTGTAAGAACAAAATCTCAGAGTTCATTCAGCTAAAGTAGGTTTTTTTAAAAAATTCATATTTATATGCCGCCCTTCTCCAGAGACTCAGGGCAGCTTACAATTTTTGGAGCGCAACCCAATGCGCTCAGCAATAGCCTTCATTCCATTGTATATGCCTGCTTATTACTAAGCGGCATTTTTAGAAAGTCATCTTATTGCCCCCAACAATCTTGGGTCCTCAATTTACCTATCCCGAGAGGATGGAAGGCTGAGTCAACCTTGAGCCTGGTGGGATTCGAGCCTGCACTAATTGCAGGCAGCTGGAATTAAATGCTAGGCAATTAACAGCCTGCACCACCAAGGCTCTACTAGTTCTAGTTCTAAGGTATGACATATTTTAATTTTGTCATATCCATGCTGAACCAGCTTCAGCTGCCAAATTGTCCTCAATAGCAGTTTAATGGAGAGCCAAATGTGAGATGACAAGGATGTATAATAACCAAAGCTTCATTTCCAGGAATGATTACAACAGGGCATAAGCTGTAGCTGTGTAATAGACCAAAAGAAGAACCCTGAGAAATAGGAGGAAAAGGCACAACCAAGTCAACTATGGTCAAATAAAGTAACATGACTCTGGGCAAAACTGTAATCTGAGATATCATCTCATTCAAGTTCCTCCCTCATTTTCACAAAGATGAAGGGGAAGAGGTGAGGGTGGGAAGCAGACTGTAAGATTATGTTACTATAACATTATAATAAAAGTATAATAAAAGTAGCTCCTTCCGCCATGACCTAAAGACTTGGTTATTTCAGCAGGCCAGCCTGGACTGAACCAAGGGGGGGCTTCTTTTAAAATAATTTTAATAGTTTTAATGTTTAATATTGGGCTTGTGCTGTTTAATCATTTTTTAGTTAATTTATTGTATTGTATTTTATTCTGTGAGCCGCCCTGAGTCCTTAGGGAGAGAGGGCGGCATACAAGTCTAATAAATAATAATAATAATAATAATAATAATAATAATAATAATTTGTATGATTTTGGTTTCCTAATCTGCTCCACTGTGATAGGTTGATGAGTTGGCTATAGTCTCCAGCTTCTGACTCCAAGACATTACTTAGATTGTGAGCCAGCTGCAGCAGGAAAACCATTACCCATTCAGAGCTAAGAGATATAGACTGTCTCTGGAATTAGTTGGCTTCCAAACCACATACATTATGTCTTGGTGGGATGAAGCCTAAGCTTGTCTTATTTCATCTAGACCCTAAAGCTACAATGCATTAATATGAAATCTGAAATGTATGTTCAATCAGGATTGTCAATAGTTGCCAAATATAACATTTTGAATGCCACCCATTTAAATTATTAGTCAAAGAAATGGACTCCATGCAATAAGGCAGCTACTTATTAGTTCTATTATTAGCACAAACCAAAGAAGGATTTCTAGGATATGCAATGTATTTATTCTTTCACATACCAAATTCAGCAGGTGATAACTGCCAAGTTTGAACCATCTGCTATAGATGAGTCACTGTTTTGCATAAACTGAAGCTTTTATTTTATTATCTATTTAAAAATATGGATTCTATATTTTGTAAAAGTTCTTGCAAAGCTTCAAAGAAAGGGCATTTTCATATCTTTTGCTTTACATCTCCATGCAATTGGGATTCACATATAATATATATAATTAAGTACAACTCTAGTAGTGTAGCATAAGCTTAAACAAGCAACCTGAAAACAATGCTTATTCCAAATCAGAAAGAAAGAAAGAAAGAAAGAAAGAAAGAAAGAAAGAAGGAAAGAAAGAAAGAAAGAATGGATTTGGAATAGTATCTAACAATTTGTGAAATGAAATTGATTTCCATTCCAATCAGGTTTTTTACTCTTCTTGAAAAATGTCAAAGTGTCAGCCTTGGCCATTACCCGCCTGTGATTTATAGTTGAGACAAAGCAATAATACTCAGGTGACTGTCTGGAGCTGTCCTGTAGTGTCTGTGTCTAGAAAGACTGCAGATGGCAGCCATCTCTTTTCTGAACCAACTTGCATCACTTATTTGAAAGATTTGAAAAGCTTTGTTTTTCCCATTGAGAAGAAGATGGTAACAAATATAGCCTAGCATTGATCTAAACATAGAAAAAGAAGCAAGAACTAAAACGAGACAAGTTGATATTTCTAAAAAAATAAAAAAAAGTCTTTATGATGAAATGTTTTCTTTAAAATATATAACATTATACTATGCAGTCCTGGAATTCAGAAGTCATAGGAATAATTTCTGCTTTGGTTTATGCCAAAAATAGGTATCAATCATTTACCACCAAGTGCATAACATTGTTCAATTAGTTAAATAAGGGTATGTGGGCATTTGCAAGCCAATGAGATTGAACCAGGTTGCAAATTAATGACATTCCATATCATGCTAAATAAGCAATAATTGCTGAAATAATTTTTAAAAAACCCTAAAAATTGCTACTGCAATCTACACTATTTTTAGGAAATATATTTTATTGTATAATTATAAAGCATAAGTTGTCTTTTTTTTAAAACACAAATAAAGAATATTATTTTGGTACAATAATATTTATGCAATGTCGACTGGAGATATTAATATTCTGATGGTTTAGGTAATATAAATCTTTAAAAATAAAGAAAAAAGTTTATATCAATATTAAATTGCTTTCTAAAATATTAATGTTAATAGACATATGATTGCTTAGACGTTTTGCTTAGATCTAAATTTTCTGGGGCATAGATAAAATACTGTAGAATACATTAAATTATTTGTTATATAGTAAAGGTTTAAAGCATTTAGCATCCTTACTTAATGCTAACATCTCCACTGTATTGTTACTTATTCTGGTTTTTACATATTAAAAAAGAAAAAAAACAAAACTTTTCTAAAAATAATCTATTTATTAGCATTTAGACCTCCTTAAAAACATATTGTAAGTGTTTATATTTGTCATGATGCATTATCTATTGTACATATGGAATTTATAACTTTCTTCTGAATATTTAATTATGCCATTAATGCATTCTATACAACTTCCCAATCAGAAGTCATCAGAACTGTATCTTTCTTTCAGTGTTGGGGAAAATATATTCTCACTGCCATGTATCAAAGTAAGTTACAATATTTCTTGATGGTATTTTCTGCAGACTATACCTAACCCCTCCTGCAAAATTGTGATCTCATTTTTAAATTTAGTTTTTATCATATCTGTATGTCTGTCCTCTGTTCTTCTGATTTATGACATTTCCAACATTTATTGATTTATAAGATATCTATTTTGTAGATTGTTGATCGACTTGTGTGCCATCTATAAGTCATTTTGTTGTAGTGTGGAGTAAATTTTATGAAATTTGTCCATAATTCTTCTTATTGTTGTGTTGTGACTGTTTCTTTAAAATTTTGCATCCATCTTGTTATTCAACTTTTTAATTTATTCATTCTCAGTATTGCATAAAAGTAAGAATCTGTATATGAACACTAAGAGATGACATTGAGTTTATATAAGTATCATGAATTATGTCATTTTTAATGTCCCTTCTTCATTTTTAATACTTTATTTTAAAACAATTTATAAATACGTGAATACCTCAATGATACACAATTCAAACAGTATTGTGGCCTTTATTGAATAATTCTTGCTGGGTCTTTAATCTGTCCATTGATTCTTTGAGTGGATCATATCTGCATATGATTTTTCAGTGTCCTTGCTATGCTTATGTTCAGCATTAAAAGCATTTGAAGGAGAGGATAGTGGTGAAATTGTTGGACTTCTAGTTTTATCAAACTTTGTCGAGTAATGTGTTATTTTACATGTTTATTGTCTTTTGTATCTCTCTATTATAAATATCTCCGAAGCCCATTAGATAGAATGGCTCCTTCCAATATTGACATCCTACTATTCAGGAAAGTTACCATGGTATTATCAATGACATGCAACTTGTTTGATGATACATTAAAATTTGGAAGGGCAAGACAATCTTTTGAATCTTGTAAAAATTTGACTCTGGATCCTTTCCCAGTCCATATAAATTTTTTGATAATTTCTCGCCATTCTGGTAATGTTTTCTCTGAGGTAGTAATTAGAACCATTTGAAGCAAATACTTTATTTGGATAATACATTTATTTGGATGATTGCAACATAACCCAACAATATGACTTTAGATTTTTTTCCTCTTAGAGATTTTTTAAATATATATTTTGCCATTGTTTAAAATTACCATTGTCATCAAAAGTTTTTTCTTCATCAAAAAAGATTAATACCACTTTTTGTTTCTTATTGTTGATCTTTTCTATTATTTTGATTATGAATGTACTGTTGCCTTTAATAATTTATTCTGGTATGTAACCTGATTGATCAGTGTGTATTAAATGCAAAATACATTTTTTCAACCAGCTAATATTTCTAGAACAATTTTGTAATCTACATTCAGCATGAAAATTGGTTTATATGCATTTCCTTGTTTGTAAACAAGTATTATATATGTTTCTACTTATGTTGATGGTATTGTCTTTGTTTCTTTAGTCATAATGTTAATCAATAGTTTTAATGCTTTCTCTTCAAGTTCTTTGTAATATTGGGCTATCAACCTATCTGGACCTGATCCTTTTCCAAATTAGCTTTGTTTTATTGTTTTTTTTAATCATTTCATGAACCATTCTAGGTATGTAATGTTTGCTTTAAAAATACTTATCAATTTGATACCTTTGAGTCAGTGTTAAGCTGCCAATTTTCAGCATTAGACCCTACAGTTTTTCTGGCAAAAACTGGTCCAAGGTCACCCAACTGCCTTGTGGCTCAGAGAGGACTGTAACTCACAGGTTTCTGATTTATAGTTTGATGCCTTAACCACTATACTGAACTGGCTCTCAATACTTTCTTATATTGATAATTAAATTATCTGATAACTGACTTTTCATTATTTTTGTTCATAGGAGCTTCACTGATATTGAATTATTTTAAAAATGAGTTCTTTTATTATTTCTGATGTACGTAGAATTACAGGTACAATTACAAGGGTAACAATTGTGACCTTTTCTTTAACAATGAGATGGGCAGCATATAAATTTAATAAATAAATACATAAATGGCAGCTCTGATAATGACTTTTAGACCTATAGAATAATTAAAGATGGCTCAAGACACTGGAATAATAATAATAATAATAATAATAATAATAATAATAATAATAATAATGCAGTTTAGGATTTTATTTATTTTATTAAATCTACAGCCTAAGTAAGGACAGATTATAAAATTTATTCTGTACATTCTAGAATGTAAGGTAAAATATTAGTTGACATCTTAACACCACATCACTTTCTGATATAAATGGATCCACCAAAACCAAATATCCTGTTTCTACCTGTCTGCAATTCT